>CP136066.1:232561595-232774576 GCA_032622095.1 Siphonodentalium dalli
AACAGTCACTGGACATACATGTATAAATTCTGCAAATGTTGTCATAACATCCCATGTTTCTGCCAAATTAAGGTGTCCTCATTGTTCTAATTAGACTAAAACAGTCACTGGGCATATCAATTCTGCAAATATTGTCATAATATTCCATGTTTCTGCTAAATTAAGGGGCCTCGTTGTTCTAATTGGATTAAAACAGTCAATGGGCATATCAATTCTGCAAATATTGTCATAACACTGATAACAGCCCATGTTTCTGCCAAATTAAGGGGACCCCATTGATCTAATTGGAATAAAACAGTCACTGGGTATATCAATTCTGCAAATATTGTCATAACATTACATGTTTCTGGCAAATTAAGGGGTCCCCATTGTTCTAATTGGATTAAAACAGTCACTGGGCATATACATTTTGCAAATATTGTCATAATATCCCATGTTTCTGCCAAATTAAGGGGTTCCCATTGTTCTAATTGGATTAAAACAGTCAATGGGCATATAAATTCTTCAAATATTGTCATAACATCCCATGCTTCTGCCAAATTAAGGTGTCCCCATTGATATAATTGGACTAAAACAGTCACTGGGCATATAAATTCTGCAAATATTGTCATAACATCACATGTTTCTGCCAAATTAAGGGGTCTCCATTGTTCTAATTGGATTAAAACAGTCACTGGGCATATAAATTCTGCAAATATTGTCATAACATCACATGTTTCTGCCAAATTAATGGGTCTCCATTGCTCTAATTGGATTAAAACAGTCACTGGGCATATACATTTTTGCAAATATTGTCATAATATCCCATGTTTCTGCTAAATTAAGGGGTCCCCATTGTTCTAATTGGATTAAAACAGTCAATGGGCATATAAATTCTTCAAATATTGTCATAACATCTCATCTTTCTTCCAAATTAAGGTGTCCCCATTGATCTAATTGGACTAAAACAGTCACTGGGCATATACATTCTGCAAATATCGTCATAACATCACATGTTTCTGCCAAATTAAGGGCTCTCCATTGTTCTAATTGGACTAAAACAGTCACTGGGCATATAAATTCTGCAAATATTGTCATAACATCCAATGTTTCTGCCAAATTAAGGTGTCCTCATTGTTCTAATTAGACTAAAACAGTCTCTGTGCATATACAATTTCTGCAAATATTGTCATAACATCACATGTTTCTGCTAAAGTAAGAGGTCCCCATTGTTCTAATTGGATTAAAACAGTCACTGGGCATATAAATTCTTCAAATATTGTCATAATATCCCATGTTTCTGCTAAATTAAGGGGTCCCCATTGTTCTAATTGGATTAAAACAGTCAATGGGCATATAAATTCTTCAAATAGTGTCATAACATCTCATCTTTCTGCCAAATTAAGGTGTCCCCATTGATCTAATTGGACTAAAACAGTCACTGGGCATATACATTCTGCAAATATCGTCATAACATCACATGTTTCTGCCAAATTAAGGGCTCTCCATTGTTCTAATTGGACTAAAACAGTCGCTGGGCATATAATTTCTGCAAATATTGTCATAACATCACATGATTCTGCCAAATTAAGGTGTCCTCATTGTTCTAATTAGACTAAAACAGTCACTGGGCATATAAATTCTGCAAATATTGTCATAACATCCCATGTTTCTGCCAAATAAAGGGGTCCCCATTGTTCTAATTGGACTAAAACAGTCACTGGGCATATCAATTCTGCAAATATTGTCATAACATCCCATGTTTCTGCCAAATTAAGGGGTCTCCATTGTTCTAATTGGACTAAAACAGTCACTGTGCATATCAATTCTGCAAATATTGTCATAACACTGATAACGCCCCATCTTTCTGCCAAATTAAGGGGTCCCCATTGATCTAATTGGAATAAAACAGTCACTGGGCATATCAATTCTGCAAATATTGTCATAACATCACATGTTTCTGCCAAATTAAGGGGTCTCCATTGTTCTAATTGGATTAAAACAGTCACTGGGCATATACATTTTGCAAATATTGTCATAATATCCCGTGTTTCTGCCAAATTAAGGGGTTCCCATTGTTCTAATTGGATTAAAACAGTCAATGGGCATATAAATTTTTCAAATATTGTCATAACATCCCATGCTTCTGCCAAATTAAGGTGTCCCCATTGATATAATTGGACTAAAACAGTCACTGGGCATATAAATTCTGCAAATATTGTCATAACATCACATGTTTCTGCCAAATTAAGGGGTCTCCATTGTTCTAATTGGATTAAAACAGTCACAGGGCATATCAATTCTGCAAATATTGTCATAACATCCAATGTTTTTGCCAAATTAAGGACTCCCCCATTGTTCTAATTGGACTAAAACAGTCACTGGGCATATAAATTCTGCAAATATTGTCATAACATCACATGTGTCTGCTAAAGTAAGAGGTTCCCATTGTTCTAATTGGATTAAAACAGTCACTGGACATACATGTATAAATTCTGCAAATGTTGTCATAACATTCCATGTTTCTGCCAAATTAAGGTGTTCTCATTGTTCTAATTAGACTAAAACAGTCACTGGGCATATCAATTCTGCAAATATTGTCATAATATCCCATGTTTCTGCTAAATTAAGGTGCCCCGTTGTTCTAATTGGATTAAAACAGTCAATGGGCATATCAATTCTGCAAATATTGTCATAACACTGATAACACCCCATGTTTCTGCCAAATTAAGGGGTCCCCATTGATCTAATTGGAATAAAACAGTCACTGGGCATATCAATTCTGCAAATATTGTCATAACATCACATGTTTCTGCCAAATTAAGGGGCTCCCATTGTTCTAATTGGATTAGAACAGTCACTGGGCATATACATTTTGCAAATATTGTCATAATATCCCATGTTTCTGCCAAATTAAGGGGTTCCCATTGTTCTAATTGGATTAAAACAGTCAATGGGCATATAAATTCTTCAAATATTGTCATAACATCCCATGCTTCTGCCAAATTAAGGTGTCCCCATTGATATAATTGGACTAAAACAGTCACTGGGCATATAAATTCTGCAAATATTGTCATAACATCACATGTTTCTGCCAAATTAAGGGGTCTCCATTGTTCTAATTGGATTAAAACAGTCACTGGGCATATCAATTCTGCAAATATTGTCATAACATCCCATGTTATTGCCAAATTAAGGACTCCCCATTGTTCTAATTGGACTAAAACAGTCACTGGGCATATAAATTCTGCAAATATTGTCGTAACATCACATGTTTCTGCCAAATTAAGGGGTCTCCATTGCTCTAATTGGATTAAAACAGTCACTGGGCATATAAAGTTTTGCAAATATTGTCATAATATCCCATGTTTCTGCTAAATAAAGGGGTCCCCATTGTTCTAATTGGATTAAAACAGTCAATGGGCATATAAATTTTTCAAATATTGTCATAACATCTCATCTTTCTGCCAAATTAAGGTGTCCCCATTGATCTAATTGGACTAAAACAGTCACTGGGCATATACATTCTGCAAATATCGTCATAACATCACATGTTTCTGCCAAATTAAGGGGTCTCCATTGTTCTAATTGGATTAAAACAGTCACAGGGCATATCAATTCTGCAAATATTGTCATAACATCACATGTTTCTGCCAAATTAAGGGGTCTCCATTGTTCTAATTGGATTAAAACAGTCACATGGCATATCAATTCTGCAAATATTGTCATAACATCCAATGTTTTTGCCAAATTAATGACTCCCCCATTGTTCTAATTGGACTAAAACAGTCACTGGGCATATAAATTCTGCAAATATTGTCGTAACATCACATGTTTCTGCCAAATTAAGGGGTCTCCGTTGCTCTAATTGGATTAAAACAGTCACTGGGCATATAAATTTTTGCAAATATTGTCATAATATCCCATGTTTCTGCTAAATAAAGGGGTCCCCATTGTTCTAATTGGATTAAAACAGTCAATGGGCATATAAATTCTGCAAATATTGTCGTAACATCACATGTTTCTGCCAAATTAAGGGGTCTCCATTGCTCTAATTGGATTAAAACAGTCACTGGGCATATAAATTTTTGCAAATATTGTCATAATATCCCATGTTTCTGCTAAATAAAGGGGTCCCCATTGTTCTAATTGGATTAAAACAGTCAATGGGCATATAAATTTTTCAAATATTGTCATAACATCTCATCTTTCTGCCAAATTAAGGTGTCCCCATTGATCTAATTGGACTAAAACAGTCACTGGGCATATACATTCTGCAAATATCGTCATAACATCACATGTTTCTGCCAAATTAAGGGGTCTCCATTGTTCTAATTGGATTAAAACAGTCACAGGGCATATCAATTCTGCAAATATTGTCATAACATCACATGTTTCTGCCAAATTAAGGGGTCTCCATTGTTCTAATTGGATTAAAACAGTCACATGGCATATCAATTCTGCAAATATTGTCATAACATCCAATGTTTTTGCCAAATTAAGGACTCCCCCATTGTTCTAATTGGACTAAAACAGTCACTGGGCATATAAATTCTGCAAATATTGTCATAACATCACATGTTTCTGCTAAAGTAAGAGGTTCCCATTGTTCTAATTGGATTAAAACAGTCACTGGACATACATGTATAAATTCTGCAAATGTTGTCATAACATCCCATGTTTCTGCCAAATTAAGGTGTTCTCATTGTTCTAATTAGACTAAAACGGTCATTGGGCATATCAATTCTGCAAATATTGTCATAATATCCCATGTTTCTGCTAAATTAAGGGGCCCCGTTGTTCTAATTGGATTAAAACAGTCAATGGGCATATTAATTCTGCAAATATTGTCATAACACTGATAACACCCCATGTTTCTGCCAAATTAAGGGGTCCCCATTGATCTAATTGGAATAAAACAGTCACTGGGCATATAAATTCTGCAAATATTGTCATAACATCACATGTTTCTGCTAAAGTAAGAGGTTCCCATTGTTCTAATTGGATTAAAACAGTCACTGGACATACATGTATAAATTCTGCAAATATTGTCATAACATCACATGTTTCTGCCAAATTAAGGGGCTCCCATTGTTCTAATTGGATTAAAACAGTCAACGGGCATATAAATTCTTCAAATATTGTCATAACATCCCATGCTTCTGCCAAATTAAGGTGTCCCCATTGATATAATTGGACTAAAACAGTCACTGGGCATATAAATTCTGCAAATATTGTCATAACATCACATGTTTCTGCCAAATTAAGGGGTCTCCATTGTTCTAATTGGATTAAAACAGTCACTGGGCATATCAATTCTGCAAATATTGTCATAACATCCCATGTTTTTGCCAAATTAAGGACTCCCCATTGTTCTAATTGGACTAAAACAGTCACTGGGCATATAAATTCTGCAAATATTGTTGTAACATCACATGTTTCTGCCAAATTAAGGGGTCTCCATTGCTCTAATTGGATTAAAACAGTCACTGGGCATATAAATTTTTGCAAATATTGTCATAATATCCCATGTTTCTGCTAAATAAAGGGGTCCCCATTGTTCTAATTGGATTAAAACAGTCAATGGGCATATAAATTTTTCAAATATTGTCATAACATCTCATATTTCTGCCAAATTAAGGTGTCCCCATTGATCTAATTGGATTACACAGTCACTGGGCATATACATTCTGCAAATATCGTCATAACATCACATGTTTCTGCCAAATTAAGGGCTCTCCAGTGTTCTAATTGGACTAAAACAGTCACTGGGCATATAAATTCTGCAAATATTGTCATAACATCCAATGTTTCTGCCAAATTAAGGTGTCCTCATTGTTCTAATTAGACTAAAACAGTCACTGGGCATATACATTCTGCAAATATTGTCATAACATCACATGTTTCTGCTAAAGTAAGACGTCCCCATTGTTCTAATTGGATTAAAACAGTCACTGGGCATATAAATTCTTCAAATATTGTCATAATATCCCATGTTTCTGCTAAATTAAGGGGTCCCCATTGTTCTAATTGGATTAAAACAGTCAATGGGCATATAAATTCTTCAAATAGTGTCATAACATCTCATCTTTCTGCCAAATTAAGGTGTCCCCATTGATCTAATTGGACTAAAACAGTCACTGGGCATATACATTCTGCAAATATCGTCATAACATCACATGTTTCTGCCAAATTAAGGGCTCTCCATTGTTCTAATTGGACTAAAACAGTCGCTGGGCATATAATTTCTGCAAATATTGTCATAACATCCAATGTTTCTGCCAAATTAAGGTGTCCTCGTTGTTCTAATTAGACTAAAACAGTCACTGGGCATATAAATTCTGCAAATATTGTCATAACATCCCATGTTTCTGCCAAATAAAGGGGTCCCCATTGTTCTAATTGGACTAAAACAGTCACTGGGCATATCAATTCTGCAAATATTGTCATAACATCCCATGTTTCTGCCAAATTAAGGGGTCTCCATTGTTCTAATTGGACTAAAACAGTCACTGTGCATATCAATTCTGCAAATATTGTCATAACACTGATAACGCCCCATGTTTCTGCCAAATTAATGGGTCCCCATTGATCTAATTGGAATAAAACAGTCACTGGGCATATCAATTCTGTAAATATTGTCATAACATCACATGTTTCTGCCAAATTAAGGGGTCTCCATTGTTCTAATTGGATTAAAACAGTCACTGGGCATATACATTTTGCAAATATTGTCATAATATCCCGTGTTTCTGCCAAATTAAGGGGTTCCCATTGTTCTAATTGGATTAAAACAGTCAACGGGCATATAAATTTTTCAAATATTGCCATAACATCCCATGCTTCTGCCAAATTAAGGTGTCCCCATTGATATAATTGGATTAAAACAGTCACTGGACATACATGTATAAATTCTGCAAATGTTGTCATAACATTCCATGTTTCTGCCAAATTAAGGTGTTCTCATTGTTCTAATTAGACTAAAACAGTCACTGGGCATATCAATTCTGCAAATATTGTCATAATATCCCATGTTTCTGCTAAATTAAGGGGCCCCGTTGTTCTAATTGGATTAAAACAGTCAATGGGCATATCAATTCTGCAAATATTGTCATAACACTGATAACACCCCATGTTTCTGCCAAATTAAGGGGTCCCCATTGATCTAATTGGAATAAAACAGTCACTGGGCATATCAATTCTGCAAATATTGTCATAACATCACATGTTTCTGCCAAATTAAGGGGCTCCCATTGTTCTAATTGGATTAAAACAGTCACTGGGCATATACATTTTGCAAATATTGTCATAATATCCCATGTTTCGGCCAAATTAAGGGGTTCCCATTGTTCTAATTGGATTAAAACAGTCAATGGGCATATAAATTCTTCAAATATTGTCATAACAACCCATGCTTCTGCCAAATTAAGGGGTCCCCATTGATATAATTGGACTAAAACAGTCACTGGGTATATAAATTCTGCAAATATTGTCATAACATCACATGTTTCTGCCAAATTAAGGGGTCTCCATTGTTCTAATTGGATTAAAACAGTCACTGGGCATATCAATTCTGCAAATATTGTCATAACATCCCATGTTTTTGCCAAATTAAGGACTCCCCATTGTTCTAATTGGACTAAAACAGTCACTGGGCATATAAATTCTGCAAATATTGTCGTAACATCACATGTTTCTGCCAAATTAAGGGGTCTCCATTGCTCTAATTGGATTAAAACAGTCACTGGGCATATAAATTTTTGCAAATATTGTCATAATATCCCATGTTTCTGCTAAATAAAGGGGTCCCCATTGTTCTAATTGGATTAAAACAGTCAATGGGCATATAAAGTTTTCAAATATTGTCATAACATCTCATCTTTCTGCCAAATTAAGGTGTCCCCATTGATCTAATTGGACTAAAACAGTCACTGGGCATATACATTCTGCAAATATCGTCATAACATCACATGTTTCTGCCAAATTAAGGGGTCTCCATTGTTCTAATTGGATTAAAACAGTCACAGGGCATATCAATTCTGCAAATATTGTCATAACATCACATGTTTCTGCCAAATTAAGGGGTCTCCATTGTTCTAATTGGATTAAAACAGTCACAGGGCATATCAATTCTGCAAATATTGTCATAACATCCAATGTTTTTGCCAAATTAAGGACTCCCCCATTGTTCTAATTGGACTAAAACAGTCACTGGGCATATAAATTCTGCAAATATTGTCATAACATCACATGTTTCTGCTAAAGTAAGAGGTTCCCATTGTTCTAATTGGATTAAAACAGTCACTGGACATACATGTATAAATTCTGCAAATGTTGTCATAACATCCCATGTTTCTGCCAAATTAAGGTGTTCTCATTGTTCTAATTAGACTAAAACAGTCATTGGGCATATCAGTTCTGCAAATATTGTCATAATATCCCATGTTTCTGCTAAATTAAGGGGACCCGTTGTTCTAATTGGATTAAAACAGTCAATGAGCATATTAATTCTGCAAATATTGTCATAACACTGATAACACCCCATGTTTCTGCCAAATTAAGGGGTCCCCATTGATCTAATTGGAATAAAACAGTCACTGGGCATACCAATTCTGCAAATATTGTCATAACATCACATGCTTCTGCCAAATTAAGGGGCTCCCATTGTTCTAATTGGATTAAAACAGTCACTGGGCATATACATTTTGCAAATATTGTCATAATATCCCATGTTTCTGCCAAATTAAGGGGTTCCGATTGTTCTAATTGGATTAAAACAGTCAACGGGCATATAAATTCTTCAAATATTGTCATAACATCCCATGCTTCTGCCAAATTAAGGTGTCCCCATTGATATAATTGGACTAAAACAGTCACTGGGCATATAAATTCTGCAAATATTGTCATAACATCACATGTTTCTGCCAAATTAAGGGGTCTCCATTGTTCTAATTGGATTAAAACAGTCACTGGGCATATCAATTCTGCAAATATTGTCATAACATCCCATGTTTTTGCCAAATTAAGGACTCCCCATTGTTCTAATTGGACTAAAACAGTCACTGGGCATATAAATTCTGCAAATATTGTTGTAACATCACATGTTTCTGCCAAATTAAGGGGTCTCCATTGCTCTAATTGGATTAAAACAGTCACTGGGCATATAAATTTTTGCAAATATTGTCATAATATCCCATGTTTCTGCTAAATAAAGGGGTCCCCATTGTTTTAATTGGATTAAAACAGTCAATGGGCATATAAATTTTTCAAATATTGTCATAACATCTCATATTTCTGCCAAATTAAGGTGTCCCCATTGATCTAATTGGATTAAACAGTCACTGGGCATATACATTCTGCAAATATCGTCATAACATCACATGTTTCTGCCAAATTAAGGGCTCTCCATTGTTCTAATTGGACTAAAACAGTCACTGGGCATATAAATTCTGCAAATATTGTCATAACATCCAATGTTTCTGCCAAATTAAGGTGTCCTCATTGTTCTAATTAGACTAAAACAGTCACTGGGCATATACATTCTGCAAATATTGTCATAACATCACATGTTTCTGCTAAAGTAAGAGGTCCCCATTGTTCTAATTGGATTAAAACAGTCACTGGACATATAATGTACATGTATAAATTCTGCAAATGTTGTCATAACATCCCATGTTTCTGCCAAATTAAGGTGTCCTCATTGTTCTAATTAGACTAAAACAGTCACTGGGCATATATATTCTGCAAATATTGTCATAACATCCCATATTTCTGCCAAATTAAGGGGTCACCATTGTTCTAATTGCACTAAAACAGTGACTGGGCATATAAATTCTGCAAATATTGTCATAACATCCCATGTTTCTGCCAAATTAAGGTGTCCTCGTTGTACTAATTAGACTAAAACAGTCACTGGGCATATACATTCTGCAAATATTGTCATAACATCCCATGTTTCTGTCAAATTAAGGGGTCCCCATTGTTCTAATTGGACTAAAACAGTCACTGGGCATATAAATTCTGCAAATATTATCATAACATCACATGTTTCTGCTAAATTAAGGGGTCCCCATTGTTCTAATTGGATTAAAACAGTCACTGGACATATAATGTACATGTATAAATTCTGCAAATGTTGTCATAACATCCCATGTTTCTGCCAAATTAAGGTGTCCTCGTTGTACTAATTGGACTAAAACAGTCACTGGGCATATAAATTCTGCAAATATTGTCATAACATCGCATGTTTCTGCCAAATTAAGGGGTCCCCATTGTTCTAATTGGACTAAAACAGTCACTGGGCATATAAATTCTGCAAATATTATCATAACATCACATGTTTCTGCTAAATTAAGGGGTCCCCATTGTTCTAATTTGATTAAAACAGTCACTGGGCATATAAATTCTGCAAATATTGTCATAGGATCCCATGATTCTGCCAAATTAAGGTGTCCCCATTGATCTAATTGGAATAAAACAGTCACTGGGCATATCAATTCTGCAAATATTGTCATAACATCACATGTTTCTGGCAAATTAAGGGGTCTCCATTGCTCTAATTGGATTAAAACAGTCACTGGGCATATAAATTTTTGCAAATATTGTCATAATATCCCATGTTTCTGCTAAATTAAGGGGCCCCGTTGTTCTAATTGGATTAAAACAGTCAATGGGCATATCAATTCTGCAAATATTGTCATAACACTGATAACACCCCATGTTTCTGCCAAATTAAGGGGTCACCATTGATCTAATTGGAATAAAACAGTCACTGGGCATATCAATTCTGCTAATATTGTCATAACATCACATGTTTCTGCCAAATTAAGGGGCTCCCATTGTTCTAATTGGATTAAAACAGTCACTGGGCATATACATTTTGCAAATATTGTCATAATATCCCATGTTTCTGCCAAATTAAGGGGTTCCCATTGTTCTAATTGGATTAAAACAGTCAACGGGCATATAAATTCTTCAAATATTGTCATAACATCCCATGCTTCTGCCAAATTAAGGTGTCCCCATTGATATAATTGGATTAAAACAGTCAATGGGCATATAAATTCTTCAAATATTGTCATAACATCACATGTTTCTGCCAAATTAAGGGGCTCCCATTGTTCTAATTGGATTAAAACAGTCACTGGGCATATACATTTTGCAAATATTGTCATAATATCCCATGTTTCTGCCAAATTAAGGGGTTCCCATTGTTCTAATTGGATTAAAACAGTCAATGGGCCTATAAATTCTTCAAATATTGTCATAACATCCCATGCTTCTGCCAAATTAAGGTGTCCCCATTGATATAATTGGACTAAAACAGTCACTGGGCACATAAATTCTGCAAATATTGTCATAACATCACATGTTTCTGCCAAATTAAGGGGTCTCCATTGTTCTAATTGGATTAAAACAGTCACTGGGCATATCAATTCTGCAAATATTGTCATAACACCCCATGTTTCTGCCAAATTAAGGGGTCCCCATTAATCTAATTGGAATAAAACAGTCACTGGGCATATCAATTCTGCAAATATTGTCATAACATCACATGTTTCTGGCAAATTAAGGGATCTCCATTGCTCTAATTGGATTAAAACAGTCACTGGGCATATAAATTTTTGCAAATATTGTCATAATATCCCATGTTTCTGCTAAATTAAGGGGTCCCCATTGTTCTAATTGGACTAAAACAGTCAATGGGCATATAAATTCTTCAAATATTGTCATAACATCTCATCTTTCTGCCAAATTAAGGTGTCCCCATTGATCTAATTGGACTAAAACAGTCACTGGGCATATACATTCTGCAAATATCGTCATAACATCAAATGTTTCTGCCAAATTAAGGGCTCTCCATTGTTCTAATTGGACTAAAACAGTCGCTGGGCATATAATTTCTGCAAATATTGTCATAACATCCAATGTTTCTGCCAAATTGAGGTGTCCTCATTGTTCTAATTAGACTAAAACAGTCACAGGGCATATCAATTCTGCAAATATTGTCATAACATCCCATGTTTCTGCCAAATAAAGGGGTCCCCATTGTTCTAATTGGACTAAAACAGTCACTGGGCATATCAATTCTGCAAATATTGTCATAACATCCCATGTTTCTGCCAAATTAAGGGGTCTCCATTGTTCTAATTGGACTAAAACAGTCACTGTGCATATCAATTCTGCAAATATTGTCATAACACTGATAACACCCCATGTTTCTGCCAAATTAAGGGGTCCCCATTGATCTAATTGGAATAAAACAGTCACTGGGCATATCAATTCTGCAAATATTGTCATAACATCACATGTTTCTGCCAAATTAAGGGGTCTCCATTGTTCTAATTGGATTAAAACAGTCACTGGGCATATACATTTTGCAAATATTGTCATAATATCCCATGTTTCTGCCAAATTAAGGGGTTCCCATTGTTCTAATTGGATTGAAACAGTCAATGGGCATATATATTCTTCAAATATTGTCATAACATCCCATGCTTCTGCCAAATTAATGTGTCCCCATTGATATAATTGGACTAAAACAGTCACTGGGCATATAAATTCTGCAAATATTGTCATAACATCACATGTTTCTGCCAAATTAAGGGGTCGCCATTGTTCTAATTGGATTAAAACAGTCACTGGACATACATGTATAAATTCTGCAAATGTTGTCATAACATCCCATGCTTCTGCCAAATTAATGTGTCCCCATTGATATAATTGGACTAAAACAGTCACTGGGCATATAAATTCTGCAAATATTGTCATAACATCACATGTTTCTGCCAAATTAAGGGGTCTCCATTGTTCTAATTGGATTAAAAGTCGCTGGGCATATACATTTTTGCAAATATTGTCATAATATCCTATGTTTCTGCTAAATTAAGGGGCCCCGTTGTTCTAATTGGATTAAAACAGCCAATGGGCATATCAATTCTGCAAATATAGTCATAACACTGATAACACCCCATGTTTCTGCCAAATTAAGGGGTCCCCATTGATCTAATTGGAATAAAACAGTCACTGCATTGGCATATCAATTCTGCAAATATTGTCATAACATCACATGTTTCTGCCAAATTAAGGGCTCTCCATTGTTCTAATTGGACTAAAACAGTCGCTGGGCATATAATTTCTGCAAATATTGTCATAACATCCAATGTTTCTGCCAAATTAAGGTGTCCTCATTGTTCTAATTAGACTAAAACAGTCACAGGGCATATCAATTCTGCAAATATTGTCATAACATCCCATGTTTCTGCCAAATAAAGGGGTCCCCATTGTTCTAATTGGACTAAAACAGTCACTGGGCATATCAATTCTGCAAATATTGTCATAACATCCCATGTTTCTTCCAAATTAAGGGGTCTCCATTGTTCTAATTGGACTAAAACAGTCACTGTGCATATCAATTCTGCAAATATTGTCATAACACTGATAACACCCCATGTTTCTGCCAAATTAAGGGGTCCCCATTGATCTAATTGGAATAAAACAGTCACTGGGCATATCAATTCTGCAAATATTGTCATAACATCACATGTTTCTGCCAAATTAAGGGGTCTCCATTGTTCTAATTGGATTAAAACAGTCGCTGGGCATATACATTTTTCCAAATATTGTCATAATATCCCATGTTTTTGCTAAATTAAGGGGCCCCGTTGTTCTAATTGGATTAAAACAGCCAATGGGCATATCAATTCTGCAAATATTGTCATAACACTGATAACACCCCATGTTTCTGCCAAATTAAGGGGTCCCCATTGATCTAATTGGAATAAAACAGTCACTGGGCATATCAATTCTGCAAATATTGTCATAACATCACATGTTTCTGCCAAATTAAGGGGTCTCCATTGTTCTAATTGGATTAAAACAGTCACTGGGCATATACATTTTGCAAATATTGTCATAATATCCCATGTTTCTGCCAAATTAAGGGGTTCCCATTGTTCTAATTGGATTAAAACAGTCAATGGGCATATATATTCTTCAAATATTGTCATAACATCCCATGCTTCTGCCAAATTAATGTGTCCCCATTGATATAATTGGACTAAAACAGTCACTGGGCATATCAATTCTGCAAATATTGTCATAACATCACATGTTTCTGCCAAATTAAGGGGTCGCCATTGTTCTAATTGGATTAAAACAGTCACTGGACATACATGTATAAATTCTGCAAATGTTGTCATAACATCCCATGCTTCTGCCAAATTAATGTGTCCCCATTGATATAATTGGACTAAAACAGTCACTGGGCATATAAATTCTGCAAATATTGTCATAACATCACATGTTTCTGCCAAATTAAGGGGTCTCCATTGTTCTAATTGGATTAAAACAGTCGCTGGGCATATACATTTTTGCAAATATTGTCATAATATCCTATGTTTCTGCTAAATTAAGGGGCCCCGTTGTTCTAATTGGATTAAAACAGCCAATGGGCATATCAATTCTGCAAATATAGTCATAACACTGATAACACCCCATGTTTCTGCCAAATTAAGGGGTCCCCATTGATCTAATTGGAATAAAACAGTCACTGCATTGGCATATCAATTCTGCAAATATTGTCATAACATCACATGTTTCTGCCAAATTAAGGGCTCTCCATTGTTCTAATTGGACTAAAACAGTCGCTGGGCATATAATTTCTGCAAATATTGTCATAACATCCAATGTTTCTGCCAAATTAAGGTGTCCTCATTGTTCTAATTAGACTAAAACAGTCACAGGGCATATCAATTCTGCAAATATTGTCATAACATCCCATGTTTCTGCCAAATAAAGGGGTCCCCATTGTTCTAATTGGACTAAAACAGTCACTGGGCATATCAATTCTGCAAATATTGTCATAACATCCCATGTTTCTGCCAAATTAAGGGGTCTCCATTGGACTAAAACAGTCACTGTGCATATCAATTCTGCAAATATTGTCATAACACTGATAACACCCCATGTTTCTGCCAAATTAAGGGGTCCCCATTGATCTAATTGGAATAAAACAGTCACTGGGCATATCAATTCTGCAAATATTGTCATAACATCACATGTTTCTGCCAAATTAAGGGGTCTCCATTGTTCTAATTGGATTAAAACAGTCGCTGGGCATATACATTTTTCCAAATATTGTCATAATATCCCATGTTTCTGCTAAATTAAGGGGCCCCGTTGTTCTAATTGGATTAAAACAGCCAATGGGCATATCAATTCTGCAAATATTGTCATAACACTGATAACACCCCATGTTTCTGCCAAATTAAGGGGTCCCCATTGATCTAATTGGAATAAAACAGTCACTGGGCATATCAATTCTGCAAATATTGTCATAACATCACATGTTTCTGCCAAATTAAGGGGTCTCCATTGTTCTAATTGGATTAAAACAGTCACTGGGCATATACATTTTGCAAATATTGTCATAATATCCCATGTTTCTGCCAAATTAAGGGGTTCCCATTGTTCTAATTGGATTAAAACAGTCAATGGGCATATATATTCTTCAAATATTGTCATAACATCCCATGCTTCTGCCAAATTAATGTGTCCCCATTGATATAATTGGACTAAAACAGTCACTGGGCATATCAATTCTGCAAATATTGTCATAACATCACATGTTTCTGCCAAATTAAGGGGTCGCCATTGTTCTAATTGGATTAAAACAGTCACTGGACATACATGTATAAATTCTGCAAATGTTGTCATAACATCCCATGTTTCTGCCAAATTAAGGTGTCCTCATTGTTCTAATTAGACTAAAACAGTCACTGGGCATATCAATTCTGCAAATATTGTCATAACATCACATGTTTCTGGCAAATTAAGGGATCTCCATTGCTCTAATTGGATTAAAACAGTCACTGGGCATATAAATTTTTGCAAATATTGTCATAATATCCCATGTTTCTGCTAAATTAAGGGGTCCCCATTGTTCTAATTGGACTAAAACAGTCAATGGGCATATAAATTCTTCAAATATTGTCATAACATCTCATCTTTCTGCCAAATTAAGGTGTCCCCATTGATCTAATTGGACTAAAACAGTCACTGGGCATATACATTCTGCAAATATCGTCATAACATCAAATGTTTCTGCCAAATTAAGGGCTCTCCATAGTTCTAATTGGACTAAAACAGTCGCTGGGCATATAATTTCTGCAAATATTGTCATAACATCCAATGTTTCTGCCAAATTGAGGTGTCCTCATTGTTCTAATTAGACTAAAACAGTCACAGGGCATATCAATTCTGCAAATATTGTCATAACATCCCATGTTTCTGCCAAATAAAGGGGTCCCCATTGTTCTAATTGGACTAAAACAGTCACTGGGCATATCAATTCTGCAAATATTGTCATAACATCCCATGTTTCTGCCAAATTAAGGGGTCTCCATTGTTCTAATTGGACTAAAACAGTCACTGTGCATATCAATTCTGCAAATATTGTCATAACACTGATAACACCCCATGTTTCTGCCAAATTAAGGGGTCCCCATTGATCTAATTGGAATAAAACAGTCACTGGGCATATCAATTCTGCAAATATTGTCATAACATCACATGTTTCTGCCAAATTAAGGGGTCTCCATTGTTCTAATTGGATTAAAACAGTCACTGGGCATATACATTTTGCAAATATTGTCATAATATCCCATGTTTCTGCCAAATTAAGGGGTTCCCATTGTTCTAATTGGATTGAAACAGTCAATGGGCATATATATTCTTCAAATATTGTCATAACATCCCATGCTTCTGCCAAATTAATGTGTCCCCATTGATATAATTGGACTAAAACAGTCACTGGGCATATAAATTCTGCAAATATTGTCATAACATCACATGTTTCTGCCAAATTAAGGGGTCGCCATTGTTCTAATTGGATTAAAACAGTCACTGGACATACATGTATAAATTCTGCAAATGTTGTCATAACATCCCATGCTTCTGCCAAATTAATGTGTCCCCATTGATATAATTGGACTAAAACAGTCACTGGGCATATAAATTCTGCAAATATTGTCATAACATCACATGTTTCTGCCAAATTAAGGGGTCTCCATTGTTCTAATTGGATTAAAAGTCGCTGGGCATATACATTTTTGCAAATATTGTCATAATATCCTATGTTTCTGCTAAATTAAGGGGCCCCGTTGTTCTAATTGGATTAAAACAGCCAATGGGCATATCAATTCTGCAAATATAGTCATAACACTGATAACACCCCATGTTTCTGCCAAATTAAGGGGTCCCCATTGATCTAATTGGAATAAAACAGTCACTGCATTGGCATATCAATTCTGCAAATATTGTCATAACATCACATGTTTCTGCCAAATTAAGGGCTCTCCATTGTTCTAATTGGACTAAAACAGTCGCTGGGCATATAATTTCTGCAAATATTGTCATAACATCCAATGTTTCTGCCAAATTAAGGTGTCCTCATTGTTCTAATTAGACTAAAACAGTCACAGGGCATATCAATTCTGCAAATATTGTCATAACATCCCATGTTTCTGCCAAATAAAGGGGTCCCCATTGTTCTAATTGGACTAAAACAGTCACTGGGCATATCAATTCTGCAAATATTGTCATAACATCCCATGTTTCTTCCAAATTAAGGGGTCTCCATTGTTCTAATTGGACTAAAACAGTCACTGTGCATATCAATTCTGCAAATATTGTCATAACACTGATAACACCCCATGTTTCTGCCAAATTAAGGGGTCCCCATTGATCTAATTGGAATAAAACAGTCACTGGGCATATCAATTCTGCAAATATTGTCATAACATCACATGTTTCTGCCAAATTAAGGGGTCTCCATTGTTCTAATTGGATTAAAACAGTCGCTGGGCATATACATTTTTCCAAATATTGTCATAATATCCCATGTTTTTGCTAAATTAAGGGGCCCCGTTGTTCTAATTGGATTAAAACAGCCAATGGGCATATCAATTCTGCAAATATTGTCATAACACTGATAACACCCCATGTTTCTGCCAAATTAAGGGGTCCCCATTGATCTAATTGGAATAAAACAGTCACTGGGCATATCAATTCTGCAAATATTGTCATAACATCACATGTTTCTGCCAAATTAAGGGGTCTCCATTGTTCTAATTGGATTAAAACAGTCACTGGGCATATACATTTTGCAAATATTGTCATAATATCCCATGTTTCTGCCAAATTAAGGGGTTCCCATTGTTCTAATTGGATTAAAACAGTCAATGGGCATATATATTCTTCAAATATTGTCATAACATCCCATGCTTCTGCCAAATTAATGTGTCCCCATTGATATAATTGGACTAAAACAGTCACTGGGCATATCAATTCTGCAAATATTGTCATAACATCACATGTTTCTGCCAAATTAAGGGGTCGCCATTGTTCTAATTGGATTAAAACAGTCACTGGACATACATGTATAAATTCTGCAAATGTTGTCATAACATCCCATGCTTCTGCCAAATTAATGTGTCCCCATTGATATAATTGGACTAAAACAGTCACTGGGCATATAAATTCTGCAAATATTGTCATAACATCACATGTTTCTGCCAAATTAAGGGGTCTCCATTGTTCTAATTGGATTAAAACAGTCGCTGGGCATATACATTTTTGCAAATATTGTCATAATATCCTATGTTTCTGCTAAATTAAGGGGCCCCGTTGTTCTAATTGGATTAAAACAGCCAATGGGCATATCAATTCTGCAAATATAGTCATAACACTGATAACACCCCATGTTTCTGCCAAATTAAGGGGTCCCCATTGATCTAATTGGAATAAAACAGTCACTGCATTGGCATATCAATTCTGCAAATATTGTCATAACATCACATGTTTCTGCCAAATTAAGGGCTCTCCATTGTTCTAATTGGACTAAAACAGTCGCTGGGCATATAATTTCTGCAAATATTGTCATAACATCCAATGTTTCTGCCAAATTAAGGTGTCCTCATTGTTCTAATTAGACTAAAACAGTCACAGGGCATATCAATTCTGCAAATATTGTCATAACATCCCATGTTTCTGCCAAATAAAGGGGTCCCCATTGTTCTAATTGGACTAAAACAGTCACTGGGCATATCAATTCTGCAAATATTGTCATAACATCCCATGTTTCTGCCAAATTAAGGGGTCTCCATTGGACTAAAACAGTCACTGTGCATATCAATTCTGCAAATATTGTCATAACACTGATAACACCCCATGTTTCTGCCAAATTAAGGGGTCCCCATTGATCTAATTGGAATAAAACAGTCACTGGGCATATCAATTCTGCAAATATTGTCATAACATCACATGTTTCTGCCAAATTAAGGGGGTCTCCATTGTTCTAATTGGATTAAAACAGTCGCTGGGCATATACATTTTTCCAAATATTGTCATAATATCCCATGTTTCTGCTAAATTAAGGGGCCCCGTTGTTCTAATTGGATTAAAACAGCCAATGGGCATATCAATTCTGCAAATATTGTCATAACACTGATAACACCCCATGTTTCTGCCAAATTAAGGGGTCCCCATTGATCTAATTGGAATAAAACAGTCACTGGGCATATCAATTCTGCAAATATTGTCATAACATCACATGTTTCTGCCAAATTAAGGGGTCTCCATTGTTCTAATTGGATTAAAACAGTCACTGGGCATATACATTTTGCAAATATTGTCATAATATCCCATGTTTCTGCCAAATTAAGGGGTTCCCATTGTTCTAATTGGATTAAAACAGTCAATGGGCATATATATTCTTCAAATATTGTCATAACATCCCATGCTTCTGCCAAATTAATGTGTCCCCATTGATATAATTGGACTAAAACAGTCACTGGGCATATCAATTCTGCAAATATTGTCATAACATCACATGTTTCTGCCAAATTAAGGGGTCGCCATTGTTCTAATTGGATTAAAACAGTCACTGGACATACATGTATAAATTCTGCAAATGTTGTCATAACATCCCATGTTTCTGCCAAATTAAGGTGTCCTCATTGTTCTAATTAGACTAAAACAGTCACTGGGCACATAAATTCTGCAAATATTGTCATAACATCCCATATTTCTGCCAAATTAAGGGGTCACCATTGTTCTAATTGCACTAAAACAGTCACTGGGCATATAAATTCTGCAAATATTGTCATTACATCCCATGTTTCTGCCAAATTAAGGTGTCCTCGTTGTACTAATTAGACTAAAACAGTCACTGGGCATATACATTTTGCAAATATTGTCATAATATCCCATGTTTCTGCCAAATTAAGGGGTTCCGATTGTTCTAATTGGATTAAAACAGTCAACGGGCATATAAATTCTTCAAATATTGTCATAACATCCCATGCTTCTGCCAAATTAAGGTGTCCCCATTGATATAATTGGACTAAATCAGTCACTGGGCATATAAATTCTGCAAATATTGTCATAACATCACATGTTTCTGCCAAATTAAGGGGTCTCCATTGTTCTAATTGGATTAAAACAGTCACTTGGCATATCAATTCTGCAAATATTGTCATAACATCCCATGTTTTTGCCAAATTAAGGACTCCCCATTGTTCTAATTGGACTAAAACAGTCACTGGGCATATAAATTCTGCAAATATTGTCGTAACATCACATGTTTCTGCCAATTAAGGGGTCTCCATTGCTCTAATTGGATTAAAACAGTCACTGGGCATATAAATTTTTGCAAATATTGTCATAATATCCCATGTTTCTGCTAATTAAAGGGGTCCCCATTGTTCTAATTGGATTAAAACAGTCAATGGGCATATAAATTTTTCAAATATTGTCATAACATCTCATATTTCTGCCAAATTAAGGTGTCCCCATTGATCTAATTGGATTAAACAGTCACTGGGCATATACATTCTGCAAATATCGTCATAACATCACATGTTTCTGCCAAATTAAGGGCTCTCCATTGTTCTAATTGGACTAAAACAGTCACTGGGCATATAAATTCTGCAAATATTGTCATAACATCCAATGTTTCTGCCAAATTAAGGTGTGCTCATTGTTCTAATTAGACTAAAACAGTCACTGGGCATATCAATTCTGCAAATATTGTCATAACATCACATGTTTCTGCTAAAGTAAGAGGTCCCCATTGTTCTAATTGGATTAAAACAGTCACTGGACATACAATGTACATGTATAAATTCTGCAAATGTTGTCATAACATCCCATGTTTCTGCCAAATTAAGGTGTCCTCATTGTTCTAATTAGACTAAAACAGTGACTGGGCATATAAATTCTGCAAATATTGTCATAACATCCCATGTTTCTGCCAAATTGAGGTGTCCTCGTTGTACTAATTAGACTAAAACAGTCACTGGGCATATACATTCTGCAAATATTGTCATAACATCCCATGTTTCTGCCAAATTAAGGGGTCCCCATTGTTCTAATTGGACTAAAACAGTCACTGGGCATATAAATTCTGCAAATATTGTCATAACATCGCATGTTTCTGCCAAATTAAGGGGTCCCCATTGTTCTAATTGGACTAAAACAGTCACTGGGCATATAAATTCTGCAAATATTATCATAACATCACATGTTTCTGCTAAATTAAGGGGTCCCCATTGTTCTAATTTGATTAAAACAGTCACTGGGCATATAAATTCTGCAAATATTGTCATAGCATCCCATGATTCTGCCAAATTAAGGTGTCCCCGTTGATCTAATTGGAATAAAACAGTCACTGGGCATATCAATTCTGCAAATATTGTCATAACATCACATGTTTCTGGAATTAAGGGGTCTCCATTGCTCTAATTGGATTAAAACAGTCACTGGGCATATAAATTTTTGCAAATATTGTCATAATATCCCATGTTTCTGCTAAATTAAGGGGCCCCGTTGTTCTAATTGGATTAAAACAGTCAATGGGCATATCAATTCTGCAAATATTGTCATAACACTGATAACACCCCATGTTTCTGCCAAATTAAGGGGTCACCATTGATCTAATTGGAATAAAACAGTCACTGGCATATCAATTCTGCAAATATTGTCATAACATCACATGTTTCTGCCAAATTAAGGGGCTCCCATTGTTCTAATTGGATTAAAACAGTCACTGGGCATATACATTTTGCAAATATTGTCATAATATCCCATGTTTCTGCCAAATTAAGGGGTTCCCATTGTTCTAATTGGATTAAAACAGTCAATGGGCATATAAATTCTTCAAATATTGTCATAACATCCCATGCTTCTGCCAAATTAAGGTGTCCCCATTGATATAATTGGATTAAAACAGTCAATGGGCATATAAATTCTTCAAATATTGTCATAACATCCCATGCTTCTGCCAAATTAAGGTGTCCCCATTGATATAATTGGACTAAAACAGTCACTGGGCATATACATTCTGCAAATATTATCATAACATCACATGTTTCTGCTAAATTATGGGGTCCCCATTGTTCTAATTTGATTAAAACAGTCACTGGGCATATAAATTCTGCAAATATTGTCATAGCATCCCATGTTTCTGCCAAATTAAGGTGTCCTCATTGTTCTAATTAGACTAAAACAGTCACTGCCCTTACCAAAAAATTCGGTTTGCAGCAAACTTTACAGCAACTTTGCAGCAAACCCCTTTGGCGCATTTGCAGCAAACCAAGCTTACGGCGAACGTTTACCATGCAAATTAGGTTTGCTGCAACTTTACCGCAAAGTCTTCCGGCACATTTGCCGCAAACAGATATTGCTGCACAGTTTGCTGCAAACTTGCAGCAAACCTAATTTGCATGATAAAAGTTCGCCACAAGCATGGTTTGCTGCAAATGCACCAATAAAGTGTTTGCTGCAAAGTTGCTGCAAACAGATATTGCTGTATAGTTTGCTGCAAACTTACAGCTAACCTATTTTGCATGATAAATATGCACCGCAAGCAGCCATTACTGCACAGTATGCCGCAAACTTTGCAGCAACTTTGCAGCAACTTTGCAGCAAATTTACAGCAACTTTGCAGCAACTTTGCAGCAACTTTGCAGCAAACCACAAATTATTTCTTCAATTTTGCAAAACGAAAAGAAATGCAATTTCATTAATTACATCAATCAAGTGCTGTTCTATAGTCATAGATTAGCAGATTGCAATTTGAATAGGACTTATAATTAGGTTGCATGCATATAACAAGAAATTTTACATTTAATTAACATTTATTTTTCTGTACGTACTCACGGTCACATCTCATAATATACATAATCATGCATGTACATATAATTACCAGTATGGTCAAGTTATTAATTAAAGGGACACAATTAAATCATGCATGTAAATATGTTGAGTTTATAATTACGACATATCATGTCGAAAAATTTATTAAATAAGCTACATTTTATAATAGCAATTTTTCTACCTTAATATAAGATTGAAAATATAAAAAAAATTATGCTCTTCGCATACTCACATTTTTGTTTGTTACCTTTGTATAATGGATGAGCTTTTTCTTCCTTATGGATTACCATTCTCGTCATCCATAAAGTTTAATCGGGTTCTCCAATAAAGCACACAAACTAAACGTGTCCCTTTAATGTTAATAGGTGGTAAACATGGTTTGAGTTTGCAAGTCAGAATCGAGTAATTTTTATATACTTCAGCACTATCAAGTCTAGTAAGTTATTTTCAACTGTAAATAACAACTAACGTAGTAAAAAATAATTTCACATCAGGTAGAGGCAACAGCCTATATTTTTTAAATGACAAATATATAAACAACACATTTCCACAATTCTTAATGATTACATGATATAATTCACTTGGTGACTGGTAAAAAAAACCTCATTTGATTTGGTTAATACGCCTCATGAATTATATCCCCTAATGATTGAAGCCAGTTGATTACTCTATCATTTTAATGAACAGTTATTGTTTATAGAAGTTATTGGCTCTGCAGCTTTTTGTAGCATCTAGTCATTGTCCCCTTCTTCGTATTTATTGCCTGAATTATGTCCTTGGCACTCATCCGGAGTTGTTTTATGGCATATGCTGAAAAAGAAAAAAGGATGAAGCAGAAGTTAAAGAAATTGCTGATCATTCATATAAAAGCTTGTCGTTTCTAACTTACAAGTAATCTTTTAGACTAAATATGCATTTGAATATAAACATGTGGTTGATTTTAAATTTTCAACATTAATCCCAACAATCTGTGAGATGTTAAACCCCGATCACAATGGGACCAGCCCCCTCCCACCAATTTATAAACTGATAAAATCTCATGCTTGTTAGTTTTAATGCCTATATGAGAATGTCCCCTTTTGATTGCTTTCCGTAATCCAAAATGGCTGCCATCTTTGATTTCCTGAGATTTTCTTAAGAAATTACTTCCATCCAGGCTACAGGTCGCCACATGTATCATCCAATCATCACCAAATTTCATATGCTTGTTCGTTTCAATGCCTATATGAGAATGTTCCCATTTGGCCGCGTTCCATAATCTGATTTCCTCAGATAATCCTTCCGCACAAGCTACAGGTAATATTTATCATTCGATCTGACATCACCAAATTTTATATGCATGTTCATCTCAATGCTTAGATGAGAATGTCCTCTTTTGGTAGCATTCTGTAATCCAAAATGGCCACCGTGGCTGCCATATTGGATTTCTTCAGTAATTTCTTCCGTGCAAGCTACATTCTGATTATAACAAAATTTCATGTATGTTCATTTCAATGCCTAGATTAGAACTATAACCCTTTTTGTCATGTTAAGAAGATATTGTCATAGTGCGTTGTCTGGTATGGTGACATCTGCTTATCTGGATGTCACAGCCTATCGCATCCAATTGTTGCAGTGCTTAATTGACAAGCTAAAATAAATATATTACATTTCACAAATTCATAGTCATTAGTGTAAAATATTTAATTTTATGTTCATCATAAATAGCAGAAATACTACTGTAATTATAAGTGTTTTGCTTTCGAAGTGATAATGTCCCTATCCTAAAAAACTAGGATCTCTGTTAAAGATCCCGGTCCATTCCCAAATAGGCTAGATTGATCCCTGTCACTGTGACCATACTACTAGCGCCAATATCCGCAATGTTCACGTCAGACAGTACCAGTATCATAATGCCGAGAGAATTGAGGTACGTGATAAATATGTCTGTATTAATTAAATTAACAGGTAGAAAGATTATAGTCCAGTTTCAAGAATGCATATAAAATAATGTATTAAACTAACCATTTATAGCTTGTCCAAGGTCACTCTGAACAAGTTCAGATCCGGTAAGATGGACCATTTCATTAGGTTCAAAAAACCCATTTAACATCATTTTTAGGCAGAATGATGCTGTCCTGTTTTTGAATGTCGCGCATGTCTCCGTCAGCCAGCGCACCGGCACGTACAGATTGTACCCTTCAACTAAAAGAATATACCCTATGGGTATTTCTTCACCATCTCTTTTTAAGATCTGAAATTTGGTAGATTACAATGTATAGTTATAAGTATTTATAGACATAATAGAAACAACCTGCATTTAGGGTCTCATGCCTCCGAAATGTTGCTCAGTCAATTAACATGTTAACAAGGGCATCAATATCCAATATCAGTGGCTTTACATGCTCATTTTTATCCATAATGATTTACAAAATCAAAAATTGATAACTAAGGTTTTGAAATGATCGAAGAAACAATACTAACGCTGGCGATTAAATATTGAATGCAACGCCGAAATTTAAGTGCATACTCTAGAGGTATAAATACTAGTTATATTTCCGGAATTGTCAACACTCCAGGTGATAATAAACGATACACGTATGTTGCAATGGTTATTATACTGTAAAGAAACACTCATATCTTCAATGGATTAGCACCATTCTCACCAGGTCAAAGTGACTGTATACATAGTACATTGTATGTAAGACTAATTTTCATTCTGCTACCAACCCGGTTTCTTAGTAGACAATTTTGTTAAAATTACTTCAGTGGCCACTTTATAACTAGAATAAGCTACAGCGCAATGCATACTATTAGTTTTCAGTATATTTTTGTTTGAAAATATATTACCATTACCACCCACGTAATCGTGGTGGCCATTTTGGGAAAAATATTCTACATATATGGTTTACGACTAAGCAATGTTTGTGTATATTTCAATTTATTATGAATTTGGCATTAATTGGAGCACCTGCCGCAGAATTCAGTATTTTCCGATAACAACAGACATTATGGACGCCATCTTCAATAGAGAATTTTCCCCAAAGCGGATTTTGGATATGTTGTTCCCTACATTCTGCCCGACAATATGACACCAAAAAACAGCTTGTAAACAATTTGTTCTAGGTCCAACGACCAGACTAAACACCCGACCCATAGGGCCTATAAGTCGCTTTAGAAATATATGTACGTCATCTTCAACATCAGATTAATATGTTAATACATTTATCATTTTATATATATGTTATGAACAAAATACAGCTACTCACATAATTGCATTTCTCTATGCGTATACCCCGTTTTGGAAGGTAATGGGAGTTAGGGGCTTCACTTTGAAACTTTGCCTTGAACGCCTGCAGTTCTTTTTTCACTAAGGAAACAAAAGAGTATAAAACAGATCTTTATTGAACTCTATAGTGCTGGAAGAATAACCAAGAATTAACTTTGTTTCCATTCTGTATGCTAGCATTCGAGTGCACACCTCTTGTTTATGTTCGGTTTCGGTTTTCTGGGAGAAAAAAACTCTTGTTTCGGTTCGGTTTTATTTATTTTTTTACTAGATAGTGAAATTATACTGAAATACATACAATTTGAGTATTTACTTTCAAAGTAACCGTAATTAGAGTCAATAATGTCCCAATTAACGTTGAATATTTGAGGAAGGAAATGCGATCACAGGTAAACAACGGGACAAAATGCCGACGCAAACTGAATCCAACGCGATAAGATGATACAATTCGGTATTTAAAAAAATAAACACTCCCATCTTCACTGTTTATCCCTTTCTGACATGTTTAAAACATATTTATCATATTATATGCATTAGTATCTGAGAATTCAACCGCAAACATCAGCAAATTCACAAACAGTGGGCGTCCTTGACCTGACTGTTTAACAATTCTTGACACGTGCATGATTGACCCACATTCAATGACTGCGGTGTGATCGCTTTGATGTCTGTGATGTTGCGACATAGTTTACAAGCTGCACATGGCTGCAAACTTCTACCAGATCACGTCACATTGGAATGTCCAGACGATCAAAGTGCATGTTCATACCATTTAATTGGTTTAGTTTTCGAGTTAGCAGACGCTCCCATTTTTTTGGTTGGCGATTATCGCCTTATTTGGAATTGTGTTCGGCATTCATATACATGTAGTTAGCCGGACTCTGGCTTAAGCAACGTTTTTATGACATATTAACAAGCGACATTTTTTGGAGTCATCTCCAGTTAGACGTGTAAAATAACTCCAAAAAGGGCTTTTTGTTGAACCCTGTTCGTTATTTTGTTCGGCCATGTTTTGAAAAAGAACAAAAACAGTCACCTACGATATTATAACAACACATATCTGAGACGAAATGAACACATTCCGATATAATATTGATCAGAGAGGCTGATAATTTGATAACAATATAAACTAATAAGTACCTGGGGAGGTATATAATAAGTCGATTTAAGTGAAAAATAAACATATAAAAAAAAACGTAATGTCTGTTTGAGCAGAATCGCGTCGGTCGGTTTTCGGTTTATTGTTAAAAACCGAAACCGAGTTGTTTTCTCGGTTAACCGCCCATCACTAGACGCAACTCCACATTTCAGATCATATCCCACTTATTAAAAACTCACAATTTTTTAGTTCTATGTCCTTTTCGGCACACAGACTGCATGTCTCAGGTGATGTCACGATACTAGTACTGTCACGTTGAATCACTGGCAGAGGAGTGATGGCTGGCCTCTGGGTATTGGGTGATTTCTCAGTCAGGATACGGTGATGTTGAAATACTGCAAAAGGATTGATGGTTGGCCTCTGGGTATCGGATGATGTCTCATGAGTCACGATACGTTCATGATAAGTCACTGGCAGAGGAGTGACGGCTGGCCTCTGGGTAGTGGGTGATGTCTCAATCACGATATGGTCGGGTTGTGTCACTGACAGAGGAGTCATGGGTGATGTCTCAATCACGATATGGTCGGGTTGTGTCACTGACAGAGGAGTGATATATGTGCCGATGGCTGGCATCTGTTCTGTAATACATGTAATAATAATACTTGTGTCAACGCTATTATGATGTATCAGGCACCTAATAATACCCATTATACCCAACAAGAGCAACACTGGAACATCGGCATAATATGTCGTTGTTTGTGCATAAAAATTGACACAAAAGAAAACTGAAATTGTGAACTGAATTTATGATAGAGAAAACATAATTTTACGAGCGTAAACAGGCGTATAAAAAGTGATCCACTGAAGTATAACATAACAAATACCTTTTAACTCTAATGCCTGGCAAAACAGCTCATGGGCTGCTGTTGCGGCAACATTTCTTTTGTTATTGTCTATGATCTTCTTAGCTACCTTTTTCCCTGAAAACAAATGCAAGGAAAGATGCATAGTTATATCATTTGTATGAGACCACCATTTATGTGTACTGACATCCTCTTTTTTTGTTTTCAGCAAATCCCATTGTCCTGTACCACTGACCAAAAATGATATAATTATATTGTAATCTGACATGTATAGTTGTTCTGTGTTAATATTAAATCTGGATATGTGAAATTTCTGATATGCTTGAACAGTTGATACAAACGTATATAATTATTTTGAATTATAAATTATTATTTCTTTTTTTTTCAGAACATTAGATGTATTAAGATTTATTCATTAAAATATATTGACAAAAATGGTTGTATTATGTAATCAGTCAGACCCGTTCGTCTGTATCATTAGTTTCCGATTGTTAACTCCAGTGTGAGTTATTTTATCTCAACACAATTAGGTGCAGTGGTGAGCTGATAAGACTTTGGACCAGTCATACGAATGTCGATATTTTGAGTACATACTAATAATTGGCCGATTTGGACAACAAACTACATTGGATCGCAAAATACCCCTTCAAATCAGAAAGAAATATCAGCAGTAGTATATGGGATTGTGGCCCCAGATATGAAGCTTCAAATAAGGAAACTGCACTACTTTTTCCCGATCAATACAAATCAATCAAGTCTTTGTGGAATCATTTTAAGTTTAGTGGTCAGGACTAAGTACTAGTATAGTGGGAAGGAACAAAAACAATGGCATCCACCAGGACAATGCTTAAATTTCACAAGCACAAATAAATTTACTAAGTACTTATAATTAGCATAATATACCTTTATTCTGTTCATCGACTTCTGTTCTCTTTCTCTGAATTGGCAGACATTTCTCCTCTGTCAATGCAAATTTAACAAGAAATTTAAACAGGAAAATACCAAAACCATTATTAAACGATATAATAACAAAATAATGTATGCAAACGCGAAGCAATTCAAATGTGTAGTCTATTTATCTTGCCCAATTATGGAGAAACAAGCAGATGATCTCCTAAATTTTACTGGCTGAACAGGACTGAAGGAAAATAAATGATGAATTGAGTATTAACTTAGAACCGGAAGATCACCACACTGATTAATGGTTGCATGTGCAATCTTGTCTTATGAACTGTTTTCTTGTATATATTATTCACATGATCCAGATGATAATTTGCAGCATTATACTGGGATTGCTCAGCTCTTGAAATGCAGGTTGGAAAAAAGATGAGCTACACTGCTGTTGTCATCACAAATTGTAATGTAAGTACATGGACCTGTATAAAGCATATGTATTACGTACTAGTAGGTAAACTCTCTGGTGCCAAATAAAAGTGCTGGCTGAATAAGAGTGCTGACTTATTTTTCACATCAAATTAAAAATAGTGCTGTCAGTTTCACTATATGTGTATAATTGTCTAATGACCAAATAATAGTGCTGGGTAACAAAATGCCTCAAAAAACATGCTGGCATGTTTATTTGGCACCAGAGAGTACACAGGCCCGAGTATTAGAGGCAAACCATTTCCTTGCAAATATCGTCAATTCTCGAAAAACGGAAGTGCCGCCATTGTTGTTGTAGTATATTCGTATTAACTCGTCATTGTTCGGCAAACCTCGCTGATTTCTCGAAAGCGGAAACCAGAAAACACGCGATACTTGTGCCGGAATATGTATTAACTAGCAAATCGAAAGTAACCGGATATTTTGCCGATTGCACATGGCGATTTAATATGGCGGAATCACTTCCGTGTGCGGATATATCCAGCATTTTAGCCATTAAACTTCACAAATGCGTTCATATGAATCAGACTAGAAACATCATGGCATGTGTACAATCAAGCTGTGACATCAGACACACAGAATAGTGGTTGTACGCTTTACAAGAAAGTTGTTGATATCTCATCGCTGGCAGATTGTTTTTAATAACTGGCTGCAAAGGAAGACACACCCAAATTAGCATGGACTTAAACTACAATACATGTAGACTTACCATTAGATTTTTTTCCAGGAACTGAACCTTTTAACTTGAGGTCAACGTCTTTCTTTAACTTGAGGTCAAGGTCTTTCTTAACTGATTGAAAGAAAAGAAATTTAAAAGCTATAAATTATAATAATGTGTGTTTGTTTATTTTAAACTGAAGTGACCAAAACTAGGCTCAAAATTAGGCAATATCTATATTGCAATTAAAAATGGACCTGAAATTAATTTACTTTCCAGAAGTCTACATTTGAAGTTCTAAAAACTTGTGGGGTGGGTTACAAAATACAAAATCGGTTGGCACAAAGTTGCAAACTTGGCAGGTACATTTTTTGGCCTACTATTAAGTGGCTAATAAACATACGATGCAGAATAATATTATGTGGTGAAATTTTGAGTTAAAAATATGAAACTGACTGTTTGTAAAAATTTGTCAGATGTATAAATTAATGCTACCTTTTGTGACGAACTGGAATAGCCTAAGCTAATAGCCTAAGCTGAGTACTCTGAGTTGCAAGGAAGCTATATCTAGGAGGGATATATGAATTATCAAGGCTTTGGCATTTCTAATTTTCAAATTTCTAAAAAACAAACAAATTTAAATAATTTTGAAAAAAATATTTGTTCTAAATTCTATAAAATGATTAGTTCTGGTAACAACAAAACCACCGTTATCTAAATTACATTTGAACCAGTGATCTGACAACAGGAACGACACCGTATTGGTTTCATATATATATGGAGTTATGACTAATTTAAAAAAAATATCAATGTTGGTTTTCTTCTCATATAAACATAAATAAACGTACACTATCGTGTCCTAGTATACATACTGAGCGATTTTTGAGGTTGGTAGTTTGTTTGTGGGCTCAGACTGAGAATTGGACAAACATAAATAAATGTGTTTTCATCCAACTTGAAAACTCAACGTTTGAAGCATATATGTATGAATCGACCCTGTCGCTTTAATGACAATGCATGCATACATAACACATTTATAAAAACTAAATGTTGACATTATATACTAGTACTCACCTCCAACGTTGGCTACTGTGCCCTTATGAAAACCCTTAAAACCCGGGCATGTTGCTTTCTTTATAATGTCTCCAGTCTTGTATTCATTAATTGGCTTCCGAGGATCGTGGATTAAAGTGAGCTTTATCACTGTAGTTGATTGATCGTCCCAATCAACCAAGGCGTGTGTAGAGTCCATTTTAAATTAAAATTTGACGAGAAACAACAGCTGAACAATTCGCAACAATTTAGCGGCAAAACCGATCCGGGTGACTGGAAGTTAGCAACTATTTACTGACATTGCGCCAATTTTCAAAGAGCTGGAGCTATAACGTTAGGTTTCGAATGAGGATGCTAATTTAATAATTATTTGATTAATAGTGCAAGCCTATACATATGGATACAATTATACTTATGGCATAATTTCATCTTTTCAATTGCATTCTAAAATAGGATCAAATAGTATAAACACGTAACTGACACAGACTAACATACTTATTAAAGGATCTGGGGAATCCCCCGAATCATGGCTGGGGAATCCCCCTGAATGAGACCATTTTACAGATAGCGAGAATGATAAAAGTCGTTCTATTGGGAATTTTTACACCAAATTTTCAGAGAATATAGAGTAAACACAGTACTATCGGAATGTCGTAAAGGAGTTCCGTGCATATGGTATTAATTAACCCTCAGATTACCGAAGCTGCCGTCAATAAATTCGGTTTTTTGTGTTCGACGAAAATGAAACTGGTCTGTTTAAAGGTCCGATTTTCGTGTCCAATTAATGGTGAAAGAATCTCCATTTGTCAAGTTCATGGATAAATTACATCACACTTAATCGCCCTTTGTCCGCGGCCATAAACCTGTGTTTTTATAACAATATATCTGAGACAAACTGTTGCGCGCATACATAGCAGTCGGCGCTTATCAGTTGAAGTTAATAATCGTGAAGCCTGTGTAACAAATGTTCAAATACTACGGAACAAAAACTACGTAAAATAAATAGCGTGACCAATGAGCATTAACAAAACAATATACATCAGTTTTGAAAATGATTATAAATGAAAACGCTCTTTATCGTGTACCGGCGCTTTTGCGCAAGAAAGAAGGTTTTTAATGGACGCAATCATTGGATTTTGTTCTAGGCTAAACAAAAAACAAACAATACAAAATGTTTTCAAACTTCCTCTTTTGAAAGTTGAAGTAAAACATCACGGGTGTTGTTACAGTCTATTGTGATTCTTTGGTGAGTGTGCACGCAGTGAACACAAGTCATACTTTGCCAAATTCGTGCCGTATATCACACATGTTTAGTATACATGACACGTCGTCACTTTCGGTGAATTGTCGAAACACAAGTGAGAACATCTAACGGAAGTTTTATGGGGTATGTAAAATAGAAGCATGGCCAGTTGATGTACAGACAGCGAACTAAAAACCTTCCTAAACGACCGTGGTGTTCCATCAACTAGATATATATATGGTATCAAATGACCTTCCGAATTACTCTAAACTTGAAAGTTTTTTGTAGGAAATCAATAAACTTATAGTACATGTACGAATATTCATACCAAATTAAATAATACTCACGTTTCTGGGTTACGTCGGTCATTATTGCAACCGAAAACTGCACAGCGATTTGAAGGCATTTTCAATTTATGATTTTGTATAAGGGTAGTAGATGGCCCGGGCACGAAGCGACGTGATTTTGTTGAATTTTCAGACAACTTTTGAAGAAACCCTAGCATATGGATTAGATTCAACCTGATCATAGCAAGGGCTTCGTTTCATACAGTTAAACAAACAAACAAACGGCGGCAAGATCTCCACTATAGTGTGTTGATAACTGTTGTGAAAACAATACTTATTCGACCTGATGTGCAACCGTCACAATATGCATAAAATAGTATCACCTCGCCCTCTCACATGCTTCAGTTATCAGTTAAAACATGAAGTTTTTCATAAAACAGTTTCATTTTCGTGAAACGCATGCGAAGAGATAATTTATTGACGGCAGCTTCGACAGTCTGAGGGTTAATTAATACCAAATGCACGGAACTCCTTTACTACATTCCGATAGTACTGTGTTTACTCTATATTCTCTAAAAATTTGGTGTAAAATTTCCCAATAGAACGACTTTTATCAGGCGTTTACTAAAACCGCAAAATATTGAGAATATTAAAAACCTTCTTGCGCAAAAGTGTCGGTACACGATAAAGAGCGTTTTCATTTATAATCGTTTTTACTCTTTTTCAAAACTGATGTATATTGTTCTGTGAATGCTCATTGGTGACGCTATTTATTTTACGTAGTTTTTTTCTGAAAATTTGGTATAAAAATTCCCAATAGAACGACTTTTATCAGGCGTTTACTAAAACCGCAACATATTGAGAAATTAGTGCAATTTTCTGAATTTTCGCATTATTTCATCGCATAAAATCAATTAAAATACGACATGCAACTGGAAATGTTTTTGAACATTCTAGAAGCGGTACATGTCCCTGATATGCGTTTAAAATTTGTCGCGTAAACTATGACAGATACCAAAGTTATAATTAGTTTTATAGACCCACCCTAAATCCCCCATAGTAAATGCATGCGGCCGTAAAGCACGTGGCTTTGTTTGGATACTTTCTGGCCCACAATGCAACAGTCAAAATGGTTATCTGTAAAAAGTTCCCTGCTTTCGACAAAACACAATTCGAACACAACACATTTTTATGGAGTACAATAGTAAGAACATGCATAAATTTTCCAATGAGCTGCAATGACCATAATTGTTTTTCTTCAGTTATTATTTATTTATATCAATTGTGTCCATTTTTGTTAGGATATTATGCACCAATCAGCTGCCTGGGATAATTTTATGCGGCGCTCACTTGGTGGAGAACAACAACAATTATTTGCTGGGAAAAAAAGGGTTTATTATGGATGAATATCCCGAAAATGGTATGCGGGACATGTTACCAGATTATTCAATGCTCTAGTCGATAAAAAAAATATATCGTTACTCCAATTCCAAACCCATGAAAACAGTATACTTAGTAATAGAATACAGCTTCCCTAATTTCGTTGGGTCACTTCGTAAGTTCGTGAAGTTTGTCTCGTCTTCACCGTTCACCAATCACCGTATCGGTCTTATGAGTGTGACTCACAGTTGTTAGCCACTCATAATAAGAAAACAATTTAAAAAATTGATTTTAATGAAATGATTAATAATATATCTGGACTGAAGGTCCCAGTTAGCCAAGGTCCCAGTTAGTCAAGGTCCCAGTTAGCTGGATACCCTCTGAAAGACTCGGTGCCATGCATGATGTCAGTTCACGTTTCATACCCTCCATAAACAACCTGGACTCAACCCAAATTCTTTCGGTCTCACATTCTGTGCTATTGCATGTACCAGCTCTGTCAAAATGTGTGCAGGACTACATGTTTTAAGGAACTATCTTTGTTTTATATTGATATAAGAGAGCTCGACGGTAGGGGTTCGGGCCTCCCCCGAGAAAATTTAGCAATTTTCAATGCTTTGAGATCGAATCTAGCGTATACTGTTATCATTTTATAAGAGTAAATAAGATCAGTTTCACAAGATATATTTTTAATGTTTTGATGAAATAAGTACTCATGTGATACATGGATAATAACTAGGGTCTATAGGCCTAGCCTATCAGTTGAATGGCATGTCGTGTTTTCAAATGTCCAGCCATCTTGCTGCATCTTACAAGCATCATTAACATATATATATACCCCATCTTACATTGGGGCTGGTGTTAGGGTTAGTGTTAGGGCTATAGGGTTGGGGCTGGGTTGGGGTTAGCCTTAGGGTTATAGGGTTGGGGTTAGGGATATAGGGCTATATGGCTGGGGTTAGGGTTAGGGCTATAGGTCTGGGGTTGGGGTTATGGCTAGGGCTATAGGGTTGGGGCTTGTGTTAGGGCTATAGGGTTGGAGTTGGGGTTCGGGCTAGGGTTGGGGTTAGGGCTAAAAACATTTTCTTATGAGTTGCCAACAACAGTTAGCCTACTGTGGTGTGACTGGCCAGACTGGGTTACGTGTAGTGCAAATTGACTTAATTACTTGGAATTATGATAATATTCGGTACTATTCTGTACTAGGTTACGTGGTACCCATGGCACACCAATCATCAGGCGAAAATGAGTAAATATTTAGAAATGCCAATACACTACGATTTCAAGAACTATATTAAACTATATATTATCACCTATATGGTCACCAGATCCCTGATATTATTATATGGGGCCCCCACGCAGGGTTCGCGCTGGCCCAAAATTTCCAGGTGCCAACAATGTTGACATTTGCATTATTTTTAGAGCCATTTATACTTTCTGTTGCCACTTTTTTTCCGACCAATATTTTTTGGAGCCACTAAACATTTAATTACCATTCTTTTAGTAACAATAACACTTTGTCAAAATTAATATCGAAGATTTTCGGATGATCCGAGTAAACCTGAGAAGTTCCGACTAACAATAATGATGAACATTTACGAACATGTTGTTAACATTCGCAGCACGGCATGTAGAACAGAACATAACATTTTTGTCTCCATCGAATGATAGCCATTCGCGAGATATTTTCCACTCATTTCGGAATTTTCCCACGGCTGAACCATTTTTTTCAAATCCACTTTTAACATTTTTGTTTCACCGACAAGAAACATGTAGTTATTGTGATGTCATTAGTGATAACATAAGAGCACAATAATGCTATATTAAGCATATTAAAGTTAGGTTAAGTGTTTCATTTCAGGTGTTTGTTCCTTTTTCAAAAAAAAAACTTGTGTTGATCACCCAAAAATAAGGAATTTTATAGCCTGATATATTTTTTTCTCTTTGGCTATGAAATCTCCTTTGAATTTTAATTTGTTCAGTTTATTGGAATTCTGTCAAGCCTAACTCCTTACAAATTGTTAACGTTCACATAATTGACCAGCCTTTTCATGACAATAATATGTGTTAAATTTCATAACAATTGGATACATATATCAGCATATATTTGAAGATATTTGAAGGTGTGTTCTGAAATATTAGAATGGGACTTGTATTTTTTAGATGTTTATTTTTTTCGCTCAAACTGAAAATAGATGCCAAATCCTACCTGTGACACATAAACCATGTATTAAATCGAACAACTATATTTAACACAATAATATATTAAATAATTCTCAATTCTTTCTCTTGTTATATTTTCAGGGTCAAAAAAGAAAAGAGTTGACTCAATGGGCAGGGTCAGGCCTACAACCTACAGGTGGACCAGGAATGTAGATGCAAGTGATGAGCAGCCAACGCAGGAAGAATGTGCTGATTCAGAGGCTCCATGTTCAAGTGAAGTAGAAAGAAGAACACCCATGGAACCAAATGAACCATTCAATACAGTGGGAGACCAGACTGGAGATGAGTTACCCGATCTGTCCATAGAGGCAGGTATTGATGCAGTGGGAGCTAGATGTATGATAGAAGATCGTTCATCTGTGGGAACCGTTGATGGCTATTTCTCCATGGAAAATGATGTCGCTAATATCCACGAAGCATTGCTCTGTGATGATGAGGAGAGCTTTATCTCTGAAATAAAATGGGAGGATATGCTGAAAGACATTATAGTTTCCGATGAGGACCACACTTCCAATGATGACAACGGTAATGGCGCAGGATTCCTTGATGTCGACATGGATACTGAAGTCAGTGAAGAAGAGTTAGATCCTACCATGAAGCCTATATATAATGGTCACAGTATGACAGTAGGAACCAGCATGATTTTAATATTATTATACACAATATGCCACAAAACTGACGCTGAACAACTCAAAGACTTGCTAACATTAATTGGGTTGCATTGTATTAAGATACATCCAGGAATAGCAAGTCTGTACAAATTTCGGAAATACTTTGCAGACCTGAAATCACCAATAAAGAAACACTACTATTGCAAATCATGTATGTCTGCATGCAAAAAAGAAGATAACCGGTGTCCATTTAAAGACTGTGAACAATTGCTGACCGAAAGTAAAACAAAAGGTTATTTTGTGGAAATGTCTGTTGAACACCAACTAAAAACTATTCTAGAACGCCCAGGAATTAATAATATCTTGCAGAGCCGTTTTAGCAGGAAGAAAAAACACCGGGGATCTTTGGAAGATGTGTGCGATGGTAAAATTTTCCAAAATTTATCTCAACCAGGTGGACCACTGTCAAGCAGCTTTCCATACAACGTTTCATTTTCTTGGAATACAGATGGAATTCCAATATTCAAAAGTTCCAAATATTCTTTGTGGCCTATGTACCTTACAATGAATGAGTTACCCTACAAGCAGAGAATTATGCAGGAAAACATGATCTTCTATGGACTTTGGTTTGGGGAATTGAAACCAAACATGACACTTTTCTCTAAACCACTTGTGCATACATTTAAGAAACTTGAGTCTGAAGGCATTGCTGTTAAAGTAGGTGATGTAACTACTACAAGTAAAGCCTTCTTATTGTTTGGGACAGCTGATTTACCAGCAAAGTGTCTTGTTTTAAACTGTAACCAATATAATGGTGCCCACAGTTGTATGAGATGTACAGATGCTGGTGAGACATTCACAACTGCTAAAGGGGGAAATATCCATGTTTTCCCTTATGACGTCGAAAGGCCACACGAAGCCAGAACAAGTAATAGTTACACTGTGGATGCACTGGCAGCAATAAATAAAGGCAAAGCTGTCAATGGAGTGAAAGGACCCTCTTTTGTTATGACTTTGAAATATTATGACTCAATCAAGTCAAATACAATTGACTACATGCATGGTGTTCTTCTGGGTATAACAAAGCTATTGATCAGCCTTTGGACATCAACAACCACCCCCAAACCTACCTACTCAATCTCACAGTACACAGACATAATTGATGACAGACTGCTTTCAATAAAGCCTCCATCATGCATCACAAGAATCCCAAGAACTGTTTCTGGTCATTTCAAATACTGGAAGGCTTCAGAATTGAGAGCTTGGCTTTTTTTTTACTCGCTGCCAATTTTGTTTGATCTTCTACCAGATGCTTACTACCTTCATTATGCTGCCTTTGTTGAAGGAATTTACCTTCTGAACACCGAATGCATTCTACCTTCTCACATAAAGAAAAGTGAACGTCTCCTGTCGTATTTTGTTCACATGATGCCGTCATTGTATGGAGAGAGGTACATGACTTTGAATATACATTCTCTTCTACATTTGCCTCAGTGTGTTAGCGATTGTGGACCATTATGGTCATTCTCATGTTTCTCATATGAAAATGCCAATGGAATGCTTTTGCATTTAATTCATGGAACTCAAAGTATTGACCAACAAGTAGCGAATGGACTTGCACTTGTTCAAAATGTGCCTGCGTTGGTTTTGGATGTTAAGGATAACCTTGTCATTAAATTCATCCACAAGTTGAGGAAGATAAGTGATACGTTGCCACCATTATTACCTATACCTGTTGGAAAAGCATTTAACTCACCTCTGTCTGATATAGAATATTCAAAGCTACTATTTGAAATTGGATTCAAACCATCATGTTCATATACCTTTAGTAGAATTTGTGTGAGAGGAAAAACTTATCATTCAAAGTTATACACACGTACAGTCAAAAGGAATAATTACACAGTCATGTACTTAATAGACGGCAATTCAGTTTTTGGTTCATTAAATCGGTTTGTGTATGCTAAGAAATGTGACTGTACACAAATTATTTGTTCATGCAATGCAGCATTAGTTGCAATTATAAACAATTTTGAGATTATTAATAATTCTGTAGTACCTTGTAATGACTTGTCCGTGGAAGTTCCACATGTGAGGACTGCGAGTCAAACAAATATTTTATCTGTTGTTGATGTGTCCAAACTAACCTTTAACATTGTCAGTGTGGTAGTGGATAAGAGAATTTTTCTTTGCGAGATGCCTAATTTTCATGAATGTGATTGAATTATATACCGAGTGTCTGCTTTTAGGAAACATGCCATTTCGCCATCTTGAAATAAACTATTTAATGTAAACTGTTCAAGGTGCTTTTAAAATTATAGTTTATACAGGGTTATTTTGTGCATTTTTTCTTATACAAGGCAGAGTATGTCATATTTTGATTAAAACAATAGTTACAATACAAAACTGACAATTTTCTCGAAAATAATACAGTATTGGTAGCATGTATAGTGTTAAAATCGAATTCAGTTTACATTTGACCTATCGTGTGGCAATATGGACTGTTTCAGAATTAGTGAAAATGCTTATCATTATTTTGAAATGACATCCAAGAAATTTGTAATAAATAAAATGCAGTGCCAGTGTGTATGCTCAGATCATACTACAAAAAAGCTTTTGTTGTACTATTTGACCATATTTATCAATTGTAAAAATGGTGAATTTACCAAGATTTAATTACTGTAGCCGACAATATATCTGCAACAAACCCATTTCTCAAATGTTAAAGCGAGTGATTTGACTACCGAATTGCACCAAACAAATATTACATTTGTGTTCCGCTTAAACCCCCTAAAATACAAAAAATCAAGGCCATAAACAAATCCTGTCACAAGATATTATTAATTTAAAACAAGAGGTGTGCACTCGAGTGCTATAGCATACCCCCACCGTGGCAAATTCAATAAATGTGTTATTATTATATTATTACATGTAAAATTAGATTGCCAAAATGTATGAATATAATATTGCAAGTGACAATTACGGTAAATTAAAACTTTCCAGCATTTTTCATCTGTGTTTAAACTATTTGCTAAGAATAATGTAAATCTGTATATTACATAATTATGTCATAAAGTTTACTAAATTGTGTTTCCATCTTCCAAGTTTAAAGGGGCATTAGCTCTTTGAACCGCTTTGAAAGCAAAAAAAAACATTTCAAATAAGAACATATAGGGCTTATTTGAAATTTATAAACAATACATTAAACGATCATAGTTTGGTAATTATACAAAACTCCGAATGTCGTATATATATAAAACTGATTGGTTTTTGCCACTGAATGATTTATATAAAAAAAGTTTTTTTGCTTTCAAAGAGCTAATGCCCCTTTAATCCTTTTGAAAATTTTGACAAAATCTTTATCTGTAAAAAAAGTAAAGTTTCCCACAATTTTATAGCAAAGTAATTTTAAAACAATGATTGCCACACACTTGACGCGAACGAACTCAGAATATCTAAGTTTGCTGCGAACTTCCCGCAAACAGCCACCTGACCTGAATATTATTTATACTATAATATATATACTGTCCCTAAATCCTTATCAGAATTATAATTTCAAACATTTTACCAGAGAGTTAAAAAAACAAAGTTTGCTGCAAACTTTTGGCAAACCTATTTTAAAACTAAGTTTCTTGCGAACTTGTTGCAAAGAATATTTCAATATCTAAGTTTACTGCGATATTCTTGCGAACCAAAATCAAGGTTGCCGCAAAGTTGCTGCAAAGTCAAAGTTTCCTGTGAACTCTTCGCATAGAATATCTCAATAGCTAAGTTTACTGCGATATTCTTGCGAACATAATCAAGGTTGCCGCAAAGTTGCTGCAAAGTCAAACGTTTCCTGTGAACTTGTCGCACAGAATATATCAATATCTAAGTTTACTGCGATATTCTTGCGAACAAACCAAGGTTGCCGCAAAGTTGCTGCAAAGTCAAAGTTTGCGGCAAACATCTGCGAATGTCTGTGATTGCATTCCCGTGAAGAAAATAGTTGCGGCAAAGTTGCGGCAAAGTTGCGGCAAAGTTGCAGCAAAAATTCATTTTGGTAAGGGTGGGCATATCAATTCTGCAAATATTGTCATAACACCCCATGTTTCTGCCAAATTAAGGGGTCCCCATTGATCTAATTGGAATAAAACAGTCACTGGGCATATCAATTCTGCAAATATTGTCATAACATCACATGTTTCTGGCAAATTAAGGGATCTCCATTGCTCTAATTGGATTAAAACAGTCACTGGGCATATAAATTTTTGCAAATATTGTCATAATATCCCATGTTTCTGCTAAATTAAGGGGTCCCCATTGTTCTAATTGGATTAAAACAGTCAATGGGCATATAAATTCTTCAAATATTGTCATAACATCTCATCTTTCTGCCAAATTAAGGTGTCCCCATTGATCTAATTGGACTAAAACAGTCACTGGGCATATACATTCTGCAAATATCGTCATAACATCACATGTTTCTGCCAAATTAAGGGCTCTCCATTGTTCTAATTGGACTAAAACAGTCGCTGGGCATATAATTTCTGCAAATATTGTCATAACATCCAATGTTTCTGCCAAATTAAGGTGTCCTCATTGTTCTAATTAGACTAAAACAGTCACAGGGCATATTAATTCTGCAAATATTGTCATAACATCCCATGTTTCTGCCAAATAAAGGGGTCCCCATTGTTCTAATTGGACTAAAACAGTCACTGGGCATATCAATTCTGCAAATATTGTCATAACATCCCATGTTTCTGCCAAATTAAGGGGTCTCCATTGTTCTAATTGGACTAAAACAGTCACTGTGCATATCAATTCTGCAAATATTGTCATAACACTGATAACACCCCATGTTTCTGCCAAATTAAGGGGTCCCCATTGATCTAATTGGAATAAAACAGTCACTGGGCATATCAATTCTGCAAATATTGTCATAACATCACATGTTTCTGCCAAATTAAGGGGTCTCCATTGTTCTAATTGGATTAAAACAGTCGCTGGGCATATACATTTTTGCAAATATTGTCATAATATCCCATGTTTCTGCTAAATTAAGGGGCCCCGTTGTTCTAATTGGATTAAAACAGCCAATGGGCATATCAATTCTGCAAATATTGTCATAACACTGATAACACCCCATGTTTCTGCCAAATTAAGGGGTCCCCATTGATCTAATTGGAATAAAACAGTCACTGGGCATATCAATTCTGCAAATATTGTCATAACATCACATGTTTCTGCCAAATTAAGGGGTCTCCATTGTTCTAATTGGATTAAAACAGTCACTGGGCATATACATTTTGCAAATATTGTCATAATATCCCATGTTTCTGCCAAATTAAGGGGTTCCCATTGTTCTAATTGGATTAAAACAGTCAATGGGCATATAAATTCTTCAAATATTGTCATAACATCCCATGCTTCTGCCAAATTAAGGTGTCCCCATTGATATAATTGGACTAAAACAGTCACTGGGCATATAAATTCTGCAAATATTGTCATAACATCACATGTTTCTGCTAAATTAAGGGGTCGCCATTGTTCTAATTGGATTAAAACAGTCACTGGACATACATGTATAAATTCTGCAAATGTTGTCATAACATCCCATGTTTCTGCCAAATTAAGGTGTCCTCATTGTTCTAATTAGACTAAAACAGTCACTGGGCATATCAATTCTGCAAAAATTGTCATAACATCACATGTTTCTGCTAAATTAAGGGGTCTCCATTGTTCTAATTGGATTAAAACAGTCACTGGGCACATAAATTCTGCAAATATTGTCATAACTTCCCATATTTCTGCCAAATTAAGGGGTCACCATTGTTCTAATTGCACTAAAACAGTCACTGGGCATATAAATTCTGCAAATATTGTCATTACATCCCATGTTTCTGCCAAATTAAGGTGTCCTCGTTGTACTAATTAGACTAAAACAGTCACTGGGCATATACATTCTGCAAATATTGTCAAAACATCCCAGTATATCTCCATGTTGATATAAATCTAGAATAACTCGGACATTTCAACTTTCCGCATTCCTAATCACTCTGTTGAATGTAACATATGATATTATTCCCTTTTCAATTTCAAATTGTATATACCGGTAGTGTCATTGACACTTTCAGCATTTCATTTAATTCAGTTAATTCACATTTTCACAAGCTTACCATAGACATACATGTAAACCAATTTCATCATTGTTTTCTTCATTAAAGGAAATTGCAAATTCGTTGTTTATTCCATCATTTCATTAAAGGGACACTTTATGTGTGGTATGTTCACACATATCGATTCATTCAGACGAACCAATCCATATTTCATGAAATTGACACTTCACATTCAGAACACTTCCAACTCAAATATTAAAGTGACATTCCATTTCCATCCATTGGAAATTCTAATTCAACTTCAGCCGATATATATATATATACGGTATATATACATGTACATAATTTACATGTACATGTACCTACCACTTTATTCATGAGAAAATTTCTGCATTCATGAAAAAAAAATTCGTTAAACATTTTAACCTGTACTGTGGTAGCGTGATTGCAGACATCTAGGACCTGTGGGCCTGGTTGAATTCACTGCGGTTTGATGGATCACATCCATCCTCAAGCTACATATGCTATATATGGCATTTTGATCTGACGTGCAGGGGTAGATAAGCTTGAGACCCCACCACAGTTCAATTCACACCAGGTTCTCAGCTGTTATTTTCGGATGTTTGAACTTTAGTAAAATATGATTGGACTAAACATAATCGGGATAATGTTGTTACCGGTATATACGTGTACATCAAAGCCCCATGCATATATAATTATATAGCAGACTACGCCAAGATCAACCAGTCCTTATCATATTTTTTGTCTGAAATTTATAAATAACTTGTAACTCAGGGTTGGTAGTTACGTGTAGGTGGGGGGGGGGGGCAGAAGTATTCAGCGATTTAATGCTGGGTTTGAATAGTTCACAAGGTTCCTTGGCAACATCAGGTACTAGTAACATGGCTATTGGTGATTATACATGTAATATCTCAAATTCTCAACCCACGTTCTAACCTGGTATTTTAATATGATGATACGGACATCTCACCGAGTGGTATAGCACAGGTACATGTACATGTAGTACGCAACATCCTATAATTATTGCAATATTGAAGTTGATGATAACATTTGTGGTTGCTCCATTACGTGTCACGTGCGATCATATTAGCAACCACCCCAGTGGGTGTTTATACCTAAATGCATGTGAATTATGACGTCATATAATTTTTCTATATTTCTATACCAAGAGCGAAAATAGCGTGTATGCTTTTTTGTAAATTTCACACGTGACTTCCGGGAGGTTACTGCGCAGAATCCAGCAGAAACTGATCGAAGAATTACGTTTTCTTCACTTCAACTTCAACACAATCGACTGTTAGTAACGGTACTGAGTTAGGAGAGCAGCGTGCTCCGAAGACAACCGCGACGGAGGAATTTACATACAAGTACAACAACAACAACGATTGCCGATGATCACTTTTTAATTGTCCTCACTGAGTCATTCAGAGACTCAATCAAATAATAGATTAATCGAGGATTAATCACAGCCTTTCTAGTCTGATAACATGGCATTCGGTAAAATATTACCGTGGCAGATCAGTTTGTGATTAGCCATCTCGATTGTAAACAAATCTTCTACTCGAAATTTGTAAATTAAAAAAACAAATCAAATGTGCATGTGCGATAATCAATATCATCCATGACCCAACCCGGACACACATACCAAATCGCACGATTCACATCCACTGAGAAACAGCGAAGAAGCGCGACATTACACTTTTATTTAGAGCCGGCATCGGCGTCGACAAACACTTTATATACACCGATTTCTCCACTACAAGGTCAAGTCCAACATGGCACGAAATTGAAAAATCAACGAGTGATTGATCTGTGTTTCATGTAATTTGCAACAATGGATGTTGTTTTGAGGATTTTATGGATTATTGTGTACCACAGATACACGAAGACTAGGCAATTCAATGTTAAGTGTATTCAATTTCATGACATCATGTGTACTAGTAAACTGTTGAAACCAAAACAGGAATCTATATTCATGTTTAGACATAGTTTATTCTATCATACATTGTCACAATTCATTATAATCAAGATGTCAGCCAAATAGGTGTTGTCTCGTTCGTGTCCAGTTCTGTTCTGTCCTTTGCGATAGCTGGGAGTGACGTCACATCCTCGGGTGCACTCGTTCCGGATAACCGGTACTCTTCGGGACCTAAAACCGCTACATTCCCCCAAGCTTTGAAAAGAAGGCCCTGTTGGAGGGGGTTGAAGAATTCGTCTATCCATCGTCATTTAGTCAGTCCAAGTTCCAACAAGACTTCTGTTACGTCATAGGCCTCCGTGGGCTCGGTTGCAGAGTCTTGTAGTCGACGCATTGGATCCTGAACATCGGATGACTGACGAACACTTGTAACTTGGTCGAGGAAGGCACCGTCATATGGATGGCTGGCAGAGTGGAATTTCTCAGCATCTCGTATCATCCAACTACCATTTTCTGTCATATCTGGTAATGTCTTCGCCATTGTATCGGTCAAATGATTGTCTGGCCAGCTTGTTTACACCGCCCAATGTCTTGGCTCCATTGGGTGACCAGTTAAGTTTTTGATCCGGAACGCCTGTTGTAGTTAGCGTAAGTTCCTTCTGTAGAGGCATATACATTGTAGAGGTGGTCTGCACTATGTATAATCTGGCCATGGTGAATAGCTGCTGACATTCACTTCTTGGTCCACTCGACCGATAACCATTGACTGGGTTCTGCGTGTTATGCTTCGTGGAATATGTACATCAATGCAGAGTGAAAGAGAAACCGGGGCCCGGCATTCTCAGTACAACCTACAAATGGTGGTTCAATGTCGGTGTAGTATATCAGCTGGCCCGATATCCATTACCGACAACGCAACCCCAATGTTGGATTCACTCATTGCTGCATTAACTGTGAACATCATTTAAACGTTGCGAACAAGCATATGATTATGTTCAGTGAGTCATGGAGGTACATTTCCATACTGGAACCCGCATCATTCTGGCGACAAGTAATGGTCTTAATAGTTTGCCATGGGGTCTGATGCTACTCTGACCATGGCTGTGGATCTCTTCATTGTAGTTACTAATCACGATCCACGTCCGATTCAGGCTCATTTGCCACCAGGATCCCAAGGCCATTTCTCTGGAGATCCTGCTTTATTTCTAGACCGTGCAGGCATCATGGTCATTAGTGGGTCACCTTTCGGCTGGTAGCTTGGCAAGGGAACATGACATGGGCTGCGTTCTGGACTGCTCCCAAATTGAGGCAGTTCTGTATCCAAATATATATTGCTGCCATGCATTACATGTATTCGGACATTATTTTCTGTCTTCAGCACAGTGCCGTCTTCGTGCTCATCATACTGTTGATTGTGATTATGGCACGGCTCCTCCTGTTGACCATGTGATATTGGCAGTGCACAGAGACTATCTTCTGGACTGCCATGACATAATTTATGGTTCGGCTGGTCATGATCATCTAGTACTGGTGACAACACATCACTCGTGGTTGCGAGATGCTTCATATTTTGCTCTGGTGATTCATTGTCGAAGAGCGTCGCCTTGTTCATATGACCCACATTTTCATCAGAAGAGTCAAAGGAAACCGGACTTAGAACTGTTGAAACAGCATCTAAGACCTTAACGGGTGACTCCAGAACTGTTGGAGCAGCGTCTGAGATGTTAGTGGATGTTTCCAGGACCGCCGAATCAGCATCATGAAAGCCTGATGTGATCGAATATATGGTAGAGTCAAAGCCAATTTTCTCGAATTCAAGGAAGGATGTATCGCCATCGGATGTCAAAGAATCAAACTGTGTGAGAAGAGGGATCTGGGCGTCTCTCAGGTCGCCTCTGTCTCCACCTGGCCATCCTTGCTGCTGAAGCAGAACTGCATCCTCTTCATCTTCTGAATAATCTATTGAACTCAGCTCCAGAGAAACGCTATCGTCCCATTCTAGAATGATATCATAAATCGGCGACTCTTCATCTTGTAAGAAGCTTGTGTTGGCATCGTGGTTGATATATGTCTCATCCGGCGATAGTGGTTTATGCTGAACTGCATTTCCTGAATAGAATGCATACTCATCTGGGGTCAGGAGTTGCATGTCTATTTCAGACTGTACCTTCGGCAGTTTGTCGGACAAGGTTGTCAGTTCCTGCACCAGTGTCCCTGGTTCTTCACTGTTGGTAAATGGCCCAGACGCAGAATCATTTACCTCCAATGCTAAAGCGGGTGTCGGCCTAATAGGAGGACTCGTGGTTGTTGGAGCTTCAGTCTTCCACTCAGAGCTGGGATACATCAGAGTTGGATCGAGAGACTCAGATCTGGATGTCAATGTTTCTGGCAATGGCGAATTTGGGACATCATAGTCTCGGAAATCGAGACGGGGAGGATCCCTGTGCATTGAAGAAGACCCGGGCAACCATTCTTCTGAGGGTGGATCACTCTGCGCCGAAGAAGTTTGTCGAGAATCTTTGCCGACCTGGAGCTTTGTGACTATATTATTGTCAGCTACTTCTTCCCCAACTAATTCAATTGGGCTGCCCTCTACTCTCTTATTTCCATGTGCCGACTTGATGGCTATTGTTGACGGCTGATTTCCAGGACTGCCGTTTTGGATGCCATCTTTTCTGATAATCCGCCTTGTAGCAACTTTTTGACAAGTAAGTCCGATTGTTTGGAGGTTGGCTGGTTGTAGGCCACTTGCCCTGCCATAGTGTCTTCTGGTGTGTTGACCGTTTGACTAGGATGGCAATCTGCAGGAACACTGTCGGTCTCTATGGAACTCGTCCATAATGGTTGGTCATGTGCGGCCATTCTGGATGCCATCTGTCTCGAAGACTTGGGAGACCTTTCTTCTGAGGGCGATACTGGAACATCATAATCTCGGAAATCGAGACGGGGATGATTTATCTGTATCGAAGACTTGGGAGACATTTCTTCTGAGGGCGATACTGGAACATCATAATCTCGGAAATCGAGACGGGGATGATTTATCTGTATCGAAGACTTGGGAGACATTTCTTCTGAGGGCGATACTGGAACCTCAATGTCTCGAGAATCAAGACGGGGAGGATCTCTCTGCGCCGAAGAAGTTTGTGAGGCTTTACTGTTGTCCGCCACCTCTTCCCTATCTAAATCAATTGGACTGCCCCTCGCTCTCTCATGCCCATATGCCGAGTCAGTGGTTATCCTCCACGATTGGTCCATAGCGACCGTTTTGGATGCCATCTTTTCTGTCAATTGATTTGAAGTTTCGAATGGAGGCATGTGAATGTGTGCCCCCAGTGCATCTATGCTCTCCAAAGCTGGTTGGCGATGGGTGGATGTCCTCTTGGAGTTTCCATATTTGTCTCCAATATATGATGACTGGTCTTGGACGGCCATTTTGGATGTCCTCCTGGAATTTGCATCTTTGGAACATCCACTAATGGAAAAATTCAGTTCACGTAAGGTGGACGCTAAGCCATACAGTCTTCGACTTCCAAAATAGCCCTTCTTAGCATAGTCTTCAATCAATTCTCGTACTTCTTTCGCAACCCTGATTGACTCTTGCAGCTCGACTCGGAAATAACTTCTCAGCCTTTGGGTGATCATTTTCTTCATGGTAGAATCCTCATCTTCCCCTTTAGTTGAATTCCTGTATATATTTTGGAACTTCGCTTGGACTAGACGGACAACGGAATGGGTCTGTCGCCATTCTTCTTGTGCCTTATCTCCAAGTTTACCAATTCGCTCGAGCTCGATCTTCAAGTTAGCTTTTGGGAGTTTCATCGGCTTATCATATTCACGAAAATCGTCCAAGAGGTCCCACATCTCACTCTTAGCTCTGTAATATTCTTCTAGAATATTTCCCTTCTCCGACTCGAGTTCTTTTAGAAAGCAAACTACATTGTATAGGACTGGACAGCCGATATTTCGGGCATGTACATACTCATCCACAAAGTCCCGCACCTCCTTCCGAAGACCACGTGACTCTTGCTCCTCTTTTTGAAAACACGTTCTGTGCTTCCCAAACTGGATGTCATCTATCTCTTGGACCATCTCATGTCTCCATTCCTCATCCTTTCGCTCACGTCTTGGTTTATTGTGGGATTCTCTCTTGCCAATGGGTTTCACTGAGGGTGATTCGATGGGCTTGTCACAATGCCCAACTGAGGGGTAATGATTTTCCAAACTGGAAATCTCTTTATAAAACAACAGTATTTTGGAGTTTATGTCCCTCCACTTTTGTTCTTTCCTATTCCTGAATTGAATCTTTTGCACGACGATTTTCCTTTTGTTCTCGGCTTCCTGATAACCCATATGTTGGTCAAAATTGCCTATAACCTCCCAGTAAATATCTACAATATCCCCGTCTGACAATTCACGGTGAGCTTCCCTCCTCTCACGCCGTAGGTTGATCATGGTGAGTTGCACGCTCCTTTCACACAAGCCCCTATGAACATAGTCTACAATTAAGTCCCACGTTTTGTTTGTAAGACTGTCTGACTCGAGTTCCTCTTCTTGAAAACGCTCTTTCTCATATTTGGACCGGATGTAGATTATTTCTTCCATAATTATGAGTTTCCCTTTCGCAGTTTCATTCTGTGATTTTAGCTGTTCTTCCATGGCTTTATAATTTGATTGTATTTGGTCTTCACTTGGTGGTGGGTCGCTTGTTAATGGTACTTTGCCAGGAGGCTTTTCAAATCCAGTTGGCTTTGGCATGTGCACAGCATCGGCCATGGGCTGCTGACAATACCCAGTCGAAAACTCCGGACTATACCGGGGATTGATGGAATATGGCACACCTGGTGGATAATAACCTGGTGCTTGAGCTGGCCATGGATTATACCCGTGCCCGTATGGTGACGGGTATGGATTCTGTGGATATCCTGGACTTTGTTGTGGGTTGAAGCCATACATGGGAGTTTGACCTGGTAGGTTGCGACCTTGATTAGTACTGGACATCTCAATTGAACCCGAACCTAAATAAATCAGGCGTCACAGGCTTATCAATTAATTTATTCCAGTCTGACCAATCGAGCGTCACGGTATATAAATACCCAATTCCAAGCGTTTCAGAGTATGATTGGCAAATCAATTGATTAGTGCACTAGCAATAGTGCAATACTACAAGTGATTTGCCCTATAAACTTCTGAAAACTTTGTAGGTACTTTTAATTTATTTATATCCATTTAAATCAATACACAAAGAAAAAAAACAATTGAATATTCCAACAAGCAATCTGAGCAGCTATCTTATGAATAAATAATATATAATGCAATTTCAACAGGAATGATTGAACACAATCCGAGGTTCCAAACAATCATTCCCAGCAAATCTGCATCAGGAAAATACACAACAGGGCTCAGAAAACTTAAGCAATATTCCTAAGAGAACAAAAAATAATGGAAATAAATATACCTATTCTGATACACTAAACATGGAAATTATCACACAGAGCATACATAACTTATACTATTTAATAGAAAGCAATTAATTTAATACTGTGTAAATGTGTATCAGAAATTTACAAAAATTAATACATATCATCAGTGTCTCCAAAGTAAATTTAACTTGTACAGAGAACCTGATCACAGTGACAAAAATATATGAAACAAAAACCAATTACATTTAGGTTAATCAGCTCTGAAAGTAAACATAACTTATATTGGCAAGCTGATTGCAAAACTACTGGTAGATAAAGTGAATCAATGTGTATCAATTTAACTACAAGATATTATTAGATATAGGCTGGCTTAATCCAGTCCGCTTCTTATGATATGAGAGTAATTTCTCTGGAAGAACGGCAGGATTATGTAAGTAATTAAGGTATTGAACGGTTATGCCCGCATCAATTTCTAAATTTGAAGTTGATCATTGAATGAACAAGAACTATAGGTACACGTATAACTTATACATGTACAACAAATGAACAACCGATGACACAATGAAATATGTATTCAGTCAGAGAGTTGTGGAAATATAGAACTTAATAGAAGAAGTTGTATATATGGGAACTATGAACCAATTCAGAAACATATGGAAAATGCCTACTCAAAATACTACAAAAATATAACTTTATCTGATAGGCTACACACAAATAATTAATTCATTCATCAAAAATAACCACATACAAAATACTAATGAAAAAATATGCATATATCATAGATGTGTATATAATTTATTGAAAAATAAATCAGGGTCTCATAAGTTAATAAGCTTATGCAGAGAAACTGATCACATTGACATTAGAAATATAATAAATCAGTGTCTCAAAAGTAAATATACTCATACAGAGAAACTAATCACAATGACATGAAAATATATAAATAAATACGAAACTACAATAAATTATTACCCAACTTTGAATTAAACGAGAAAACTCGCCTTAATTTATCAAAAGATCTGACTCAAATGTCAAAAGATGTGGAACTCTAAGTTGAGCTGACAGAGCTGTGTCTTATAATTGTGAAATGTCCATTATGAAATCGGACATTTGACATCAGCTGGAACAAGTAGTTTCATACTGATTTTACAAGAATTTCCTTTCAGTTCAGTACTGGTTGAGCTGGTTTAATTAATATGTTTATACTGGAAGCTGTTCAATTTAGTATATGAGCTGTTGAAGTTGATCAAATTACTGTCAAATTTTAACTCCGGATATGTTGATATCTGCATAAGGATGAACATGTAATTTTCAGGCTGCTTGGTTATCCATATTCAAATTAAACGAGTGGCTCGCGTTAATCTATTAAAAGTCAAGAGCATGAAAATCATGTTGAGTCAACATTGAGAAATGTTGATGTCCAATTTAAACTCAGATATCTGACATCAAGTTGAACAAGAAATTTCAGGCTGCTTTCAAAGTTTGTCAAGAATTTTATTTCAGTTGAATCGTGGTTGAGCTGATATCATGAAAATTGTCCAATTTGTTGGGAACTGCCAAATTTATATTTTTAACACTGGTGTTTCACTGGTATGACATCTAAATTGGTTTGATGGGAGGAACAGAACTAATTGTGTTGATAATTGATGAGCTGTGGTATGTTCAAATCATCTGGCAGATTGAACTACATTGTGATTGACATTTTGTGTAAAAATTAGGTAAGTTTATCTGACCGTAATTCTGTTGACACTGGGCAGCGAAGTTGTTCAAACACCTTCCTCTCTCCCCTGTCTTCAAAAATTGGCCAGCTAGCTGTGGTGAAGAATTGATGTCCGGAAACTGTATTTTACGTGTGGTCTATTTTTAGACCACCGCGGATTTTGAAGAAAACGGCAGCACAAATGTCGAATTCACACATTTCAACATGTTGTCATAAATGCAAAGCAATCATAACATGAACTATATATGTGTAGAAACATTCTCATTGTTCAAAAACAACCGAACTCTGAAAGTATAATCTTCAGGAACGGAAAAACATGACGAAAATGGCAGAAATTCACAAGTAATTTTTTACGAAATTTTTCACATCATAATACACTTCTCCGCGTGGATCCGTGGTTGCTTCGTCGCCAATCCCATCCTCGTCGCCAATGAAACCAAAACAGGAATCTATATTCATGTTTAGACATAGTTTATTCTATCATACATTGTCACAATTCATTATAATCAAGATGTCAGCCAAATAGGTGTTGTCTCGTTCGTGTCCAGTTCTGTTCTGTCCTTTGCGATAGCTGGGAGTGACGTCACATCCTCGGGTGCACTCGTACCGGATAACCGGTACTCTTCGGGACCTAAAACCGCTACACTGTGTTTGTGACATGATTATTGCACTTTCACTTTCCTGTGATTACCTGTGATTACCTGTGTGATTACCTGTGATCTTCGGTCTTCTTATAAGCCTAGAGGCTTGTGTTGACCTCTTCGTTAGTTCCAAATACTTTTGTAACTATCTGTGGCGTTTTGGCGACGTGCTTGTATTTACAGTGCATTACAATCGTTTTTTTGGTTTTTCATTATTGAATTTAAAATAAAATTTGTTGGGCCTTCCTCTCCAGGTGTCGTTCAGAATTGATTTGAATTCATTGACATCTGTCGCTCCCGTACATAACTCGGCCAGGCTGTTCCAACAGTTTGTGCTGCGAGGTACAAAGCTGTTGGCTGATGTATTGTTCTTGTGGATTTCTTTTTGTAGTTTGTCTTTGTGTCCTCTTGTGGTTGTTGAGTATGATTTTTATGCTGATGGTAGGACTACTGTATCTATTTTGTTTATTACTTTAAACATTTGTATCATATCGCACCTTTCTCGACGGTATTGGAGTGTCGGTAGTCAAAGATGTTTATTTCTTCCCTCGTTGTCTTGATACTGCATATTGTTGGTAGTTGTCAGTTTAGTGGATCTTCTCTGGACGCTTTCGATTAATATCTGGTGTTTTCGTAGGTGCGGGTTCCATATTGATGAGGCATACTCGACCATTGGTCTAATGAGGGATTTATATAGAATCTTTAGCATGTTGTCATCTATGTAGTTGAAGGATCTTCTAATTAGTCCTATTCTTTGATTCGCTTTGTTGACTGATGTTGATATGTGTGAGTTGAAAGATAGTGCTGAGTCAAATATAACGCCAATGTCCTTCTCAGATTCAGTTGGTTGGATTTGTATTTCTTTATTTGCTTCTTTTATGTCGTAGCTGAATTTTGGGTTTTCTCGTCCTATATGGAGTACTTTGCATTTGGCTGCATTGAATCTCAGGAGCCATCTTTCTGACCAATCTGATAGTGTATCAAGGTCTTGTTGGAGTCTCATTTTGTCTTGGATATCCTTGATATCTGTGTATATTTTTGTGTCATCGGCGAACAGTTTGCATTGCGATTTGATGTTTTGGGTTATATCATTGATATATATGAGGAATAGTGTTGGTCCCAACACTTAGCCCTGGGGGATTCCGCTGGTTACATCTGATTTTGCTGATAGTTTTCCGTTTACTCTAACCGATTGTTTCCTTCCTGTTAGGAAGTTGTTTAGCCATCGATGTACATTTCCTTGGATCTTGTTTGCGTGTAGTTTTGCCATGAGTCTTCTGTGCGGTACTGTATCGAACGCCTTTCGGAAGTCAAGGTATATAATATCGATGCTTCTACCTTCGTCGATGTATGATGTAAGGTCGTCTTGAACTTCCAGTAGTTGTGAGACGCAGGATCTTTTTGCCCCAAAGCCATGTTGGTTATCTGTAAACAATTCGTTTTCTTCTAAGTACTCCATGATGTTATCCCTTACTATTTTTTCCATTAGTTTACATATGATGCTCGTGAGGCTGACGGGTCTATAGTTCTCGGCTTTCTTCTTGTTTCCTTTCTTGAATATTGGGCATACAGTAGCATTTCTCCAATCTGTTGGAACCTCCCCCGTGGCTATTGATCTTTTAAAAAGGTATGTCATAGCAGGACAGATACTGCTTGCAGCTTCTTTCAGAACTCGAGGATGCAATTTGTCTTCTCCTGGAGATTTTGACGTATCCAGTTCGAGCAGGTGTCTCATTACAATTTCTTCGTTCACAACTATATCTTTTAGCTCGACACTGTTTTCTACCTCAATTTCTCTGGGAAGAGGATCCTTTGCATCTCCTTCAATGGTATAGACACTGCTGAAGTATCTATTTAAAATTTCTGCCTTTTCTGCATCTTCACTGCTGATTGTTCCATCGTCTCTCTGTATATCCCCCATCCCTGCTTTGACTTTTGTTTTGCTTCGTATGTAGTTCCAAAATGTCTTCGGGTCACTTTTGATACTCTCGGCTAGTTTTTTCTCATAGTTTTTGCGTGCTATTCTGCATTCCCGTGTTGCTTTATTTCTTGCTTGAATGTATTCTCTGTATTTTGATTCCTTCTTGCTGTAGATATATTTTTTCCACTTTTGGTGCTTCTCCTTAACTGCCTTCAGTGCTGATACTGTCATCGATTTTTGCTTCTTGGTGCTTGACTTCATGACTGATGTTGGTATGTGTTTATTTGATGCTTCCAGTAATCTCTCTTTCAGACGGAGCCATAGGGATTCTACTGTCATTTCATCATCTTCCTCCCATCTTCCATTCAGTTCCTCACGTAGTGCCTCATAGTCTCCTTTATGATATTGTGGTCTGTTGACATCCTCTTCCACTCCATCTGCATAGCATACAAAATCAAATAGTAGCATGTGGTGGTCACTCTTGCCTAATGGAGGTAAATGTTTCAGATCTGATATCATTAGTTCTTCGTTCGTGAAGATGAGATCTAACAGTGATTCTTGTTGTCCTTCTCTCTGTCTTGTTGGATCTCTTACGTGTTGGTAAATCCCTGCATCCCCGAATTTTTCTAGGAAGTCAAATTCATCGCTAGTTTCTGATGTGCTGCATGTGTTGGTTTCCCAGTCTATCTCTTTGTAGTTGAAGTCACCACATACCAGCATATGAGAGTCCTTTCTCCTTGTGGCGGTGCATAAGATCTTATTTGTTTTCTTATTTTTGTCACTGTTGTTTGATGGACTTCTGTATACGCATCCGATTAGGAGGTTGTCTTCTGTGTTGAGTTTTATGCCACACCAAACTGATTCAACTCCTTCACTGGTTGTAAGATCTTCCACGATATTGGCTTTCAAGGTTTTAGTGACATAGATTGCAACCCCTCTTCCTGATCCTAATTCATTTATGAACATCTCATATCCTTGTAATTCAAACTCTTCTGGTTGTAAATTTTTGGCATTTTTTGGTGTTATTTCTGTAAGTAAGAGCACGTCAGGTGATTCTTTTCCAATTAGAGCTGCTAATTCGTCTCTCTTGTTCAGCAGTGAGTCTACATTTGAATAGGCGACTTTAATTGACCTGTCCTGTTTCTGGTTAAAAATATTTGTATTTACATCAATTTTGGCAGCATCTTTCCGGTTAAAATCTTTAAAATTCCTACTCTGAGGGGGTCTTCTTTTCTCCTTCCTTTATTTTGGTAATTTTTCCTCCCCTGATTTGATACCCATTTCGGTTCTTCTCTTTTAATTCTGCTTGAAGAGTTTTCCTTTGGTCGCGTTGTTCGGGAGTGAGGTCCCTGGCTATTACTAAGTCTTCAAAATCCTTATCGTTGAGAGATGGGATTTTGTGTGCATTGGAAATTAGTTGTTTTAGTTGAGTGCCGCTTTCTAGAGTGACCTTGATTGGACGGAATTTCTTCCTCTCTCCTTTAGGTCTTGGGCCTAACCTGAACACATTTTTTATGATAAGGTTCCCACTTCTTTGATCTTCTGGAACAAGTTTATCATATATTAGTTGTATTATAGTGCTATCATGTTGTTTTCTCTCCTTCGGGTCGTTGCTGACGCTTTCTGGTACATTAAACATACATAAGTTGTGTTCTCTCCTCTTTCTTTCTTCTTTTTCATTCTCTCTGGCTTCAATCTCCTCGAATATTTCTTTCTTCATCTCAGCTTTGATATCTGCCGTTGCTGCCTCAACTTTATCCCCAATGCTACTTTCCACCTGTTTTACTTGTTCCTCCAACTTCTCAAATCTTTCATTATTGTTGTTATTCATCGTAGTCAGAGTTCCGCTTATCTGCTTTAGTGTGGGTAGTGACTGTTCATCTAGTCTACATAGCCATCTGATTCCTGCTGTTGTGTCTGTTTTTCCCGTTGCATGTTTGTTCAAGACATCATAGACCTCTTCTGGAATTTTTGCACATGGTAGGCATACCCATCCTTCACAGGATTCACATTGCATTCCCTTACACTCTTCTGTGAATTTCTTCTCACAATAGAGACATTCCCAAGTTTCTTTGCCTTTCTTTTGGGATCTTCTTCCCGTTGTTCTTAACAAACTCGCCATTTTACGGCAGTGAGATAATACTCACATATCCGTTTAATTTGTTCTCTATTGGCAGTGAGACAAAACTCACAGTTCCAATATAATTATATCTTCAGTTATATTTATTGTTGTTGATATGTAGTTTATTTTATTTATCGGCAGTGAGTCAATACTCACAGATCCGAATCGGCATTATTACTATATATCATCAGTAGGCTGGGTACATACATCGAATGATTCTTTTCATCCACACAGCTGCTAGAGTTTTGTCTGGATGGACACCGTCCTTGTATAAGGAGAAGTTGCTTGAATAATGTGGGACCTCCCCAGGTCTTTTTCTGATTATCTGAAGATCGTATTCAAAACATGGAGTAGATCTGGAATTGTTCGTTTTTATCCAGTCATTTATTGCTTTGATTCTTCGATTTGACGTAATTGTGTCACTTCGAAAGCTGGCTGAATTGCTGTGCTGTCTACTTTCATTCCAATTCGTCAAACTGATTGGGGGTATCTCAAGAAAGATTACCGAAGTCTGTGGAATGTTTGTGTTGACAAACCTTTTGAAACTTCTATATGATGAAGTAGTATTGTCTCGTGCCTGTCTATCTGACTTGTGTCGAAGATATATGAATTCTTCCAGTTTGATAGTGATGTCACAGGTGCCCGTCCATATGTAAATCTCTATCTTCTTCCCTTTGTTTTCCTTTTTGTTGACAATTTTTGGTAGAGCACAATGCAATTTTCCGAGGATTTCTCTAGTTGTTTTCCCTGGGAAAATCATCCATATTATTTTGCTTCCGTACCCATTCTTCTCCGTTTGTTCTTTTATGTATCTGCCTTTGCTATCCGACGCTAATATTCTTATATTCTCATCCTCATATTCGTCGCATTTCTCTGTGCAATTTCTTCGCAATTTCGTGACACTCATTTACAAGTTAAATATATGCATGTTTAGATAAGATTTTATCATAAAATTTACATTAATATCATTATAAGAATGTGTATTTGTATATCAGATACAATTTTACATAATACGACTTGTAAAAACTCAAGATTATTAAAGATTATGTTGAAAATCCTCGCCGGATTGAAAACCGCCTGCGTGCCTGTTTCGACAGGAGCTTGGAGGCATTGTTGAATTTGTTCTCTAATCATCAAAGGTTGCACAGGTATTTGCTTATCATTAATTTAATCATTTGATTTAGGACTGAAAAAGAATTGTTTCTGTTTTCAAATTGAAAAGATCAATCGTACTGCCCTGCTGGACAAAACAAGTGTCCAACTGTCCATTGGCACCGCGGTGTGTTTGGCGTTCGACGGCGGTGTCAGAGTTTGTAACTGCAGTTGAGCATCGGCCGAGCGGCAAGTACACCATGGCCGACCGTCAAGTACACATGTACACCATGGCCGAAAAGCAACTACACCGCGGCCCAACTGTAGTTAGCTGGTGGAGCCGCTGTGTAGTTGCATTTCGGCCGCAGTGGCAATGCTATTAATCGCACCGTGGTTAAGTGGACACTTGTTTTGCCCAGCAGGGTAGTACATGTGTATTCAGTTCAAATTCATATGTACAGATATCTTTCAGACTTTCATGTTTACAAAATGTAGGCGCGCATAGTCCCGCTCGCTGGGTTTTGGCCAGCCGCACGGTTTCTATCAAGATAAAATATACAGCGGAAATACATTCATAAATGTTGCGTAAATTGAATTAGTTTACTCACGATGGATGCCCATTGAAACTCTTTGATGGTTTAACACTGCTTTATCCACTATCCGTAAGGACAAGTGAATGTTACACACTGTGTTTTCATATTGTACATGCTCCTATATTAATTGTAATTCATAATTATTAATAAGGAATTAATTTAATACTCCGATTCAATGCTGACAAAATAAATACGGTAACATCTCCCGGCCACGTGGTCTCGCTTTGATTTTCCAGGAATTTATGTGACATCATAAGCCATACATAGAAATCGTTCAAATGTATTTTTAGCTTCGAATCATTCAGTCTCAGACAGATAGTGCATTTGACACTTCACATCGTGTGACGTCAAAAAACTTAAACTGCCAATCATCGTGGCACGAGGGATCACCTTTTGATGAATGCCGACAATGAATGTTGGTTTTGGAGAATTCATTTGATATTTTGCTACAACATTCAAACTGTTTCTTTATACTTGTACGCTCTCCGTATTTGGCCTAGGCACGCAATTGATCGCTCACTGGTTTTCAATTTTAGCCGCGCGATGGTGCGCAAGAGCGATCGCGCGCCTCAAAAATTAAAGTCTGATCTTTCTGTTGATTCCAACGTTAACACTATTACTAGTACTTAATATTTTTACCACTTTAGAGGGCGTTCTTTATTAGATGAACATTATTTTACCCACAAGTCATGATTTTAAGGTGAAGTTGAACAGAAGCGAGCGCTAAGCTTTGTTTTCATTAACGCATGCTCACACCAGGACGGTGTGGTAATAATAGTAATAGCATGATTTTGTCGGGCACCTTGGTTTCTTAACAGCCCTCCAGGAATGATTAACTCCGTCTCGGGTCTATAAATAGGCCCTCGGGCTGTTAATCATTCCTGTCGGGTCCAGGTGCTACCACGGCCGAGTACTAGTAACTTTATAACCATGTGGCGACTGCAGTAGCGTTCTTTAATGTGCACACACCAAGGCGGAATTCAGGAGAAGTCGGCCCCGCTACGAAGTCGGCCCCAAAGAAGTCGGCCCCGTACGAAGTCGGCCCAGCTATTAACAACAGTTAGTGACATGTTTACTCAATTGAGTAACATACATGTATACCAGGTGTCACGGAAACCTTGTTCAACACTACATTGTATATGACTTAGTGTTGATCTTTATCGGCGTTTCGCTGACTGCTTCCATGTGGAAATCCCTCTGGCGCGACGCCCATTATAATTATGACAGGACATTGTTTAGGTCTATAGATTAATTGGCTGACTAATACCATGTCTTGTATATATGGCTATTTTTCCGGTACAGATTTAAGTTTCCGTTTAACGAACCTATCGACATATCTATGTAAAGCCATGACAGTGCGCGATAAGCAAATGGATTGCCAGGAGGTGATATAATCCTCCTTGACACCATGTGACCAAAACATGGTCACATAAAATGGAATGCTACGAGGTGATGTAATCCCTTATGACACAGTGTGGCGAAATGTCGGTCTCATCTTATTGTGCCACAGGCATTAACAAGCAGTAAAATAATAATGGGGCCGACTTTTCTTGACCAATCTTTAATTTACCCGGGCCGACTTCTCTTGTGGCCGACCTTGTTTTGGGCTGACTTCTCCAGATACCCCGAGGCATGTACACAGGTCAGCCATTAATGTCCGCACCCCCAATCAGACAGCATACTGCAGAACAACAAAATACCTGGATAGATGTTGTAATGGGGGAAGTCGGTATTTTTGCATTCGGATCTTTATTCAGTGATCTCAAATGAGACTTTTCAGCTTTACAAACTTGGTATCTGACCGAGTTCTGATTTTTGTCAGAATACCCTGACCAGGTTGCGATCCCCTAGCACGAGAGACCAGTACACTACAGTACCTCTCGGCTATCGACTTCCCTAGATTTAAGTAATTGACCCCCTCTATAGTGGTGTCACCCCATGTAATACTGCTGTATTATATAAGAAATGAACGGCGGGTTCAATGTGGTCATCGGATTTTGACCGTAAGAAAAATTCAGCAAACTGCATGAACCCCGAAGTAGTAAAGCCAAAAAAATATATACCTGTGTTTCCGGTGACCCGCCCACCCCTATTTCGGAGCTCCCGACGGTTTTCATTTTATTCATTTTGCAAAATTCCAACGCATCCCGTTTTATTAGCTCAACTTACTTTGTAAGTTTGAGCTATTGCCATGGGTTGGCGTCCGTCATCCGTGTGTCTGTGTGTCCGTCAACAATTTACGTTGTCGCGGGATACAGGTTGTGCCTTTAGTCTGATCTCTTTGAAATTTGTCATGAATGTTGACATTGACATGTACCCTGCTGGACAAAACAAGTGTCCATTGGCACCGCGGTGTATTTGCCATTCGGGTGCAGTGTCAGAGTTTGTAACTGCAGTTGAGCGCCGCGGCCGAGCGGCAAGTACCGGTACATGTACACCGCGGCCAAACGACAAGTACACATGTACACCATGGCCAAAAAGCAACTACAACGGGGCCGAATGGTATGTTCACCGTGGTTAGATTTCTGGTTTGTATTGTCTTTTTTCAGTTTGATGAATGTACATACACAGCGGCAACTACATTTGTACATGGGAACGAATCATTTTGGGGTCTTTCGATCGAAAAACATCTTGGCGGCCATCTTGGATTTCAAGGTTGTGCCTTTAGTCTGATCTTCATGAAATTTGTCATGGATGTTAATATTGACATGTAGATGGGAACGAGTCATTTTTGGGTTGTTCGGCCAAAAAAACATGGCCGCCAGCAGCCATCTTGGATGTTACTCTTTGCATGACTAAATCCTTTGGCGCGAGCTGCAGATCGTAGCTTTGGTCGGATCTTCATGAAATTTGTCAAGGATGTTAACAATGACATGTAGATGGAAACGAGTCCTTTTGGTGTCATTCGGCCAAAAAACATGGCGGCCAGCAGCCATCTTGGATTTTACTCTTTGCATGACTAAATCCTTTGGCGCGGGCTACAGGTCGTACCTTTGGTCTGATCTTTATGAAATTTGTCATAAATGTTGACATTGACATGTAGATGGGAACGAGTCATTTTGGGGTCATTCGCGAAAAAAAATCGCCGCTGGCGGCCATCTTGGATTTCAAAATTAAATCCATTGGCGCGTTCTACAGGTCGTACTGTTTGTCTGATCATCATGAAATTTGTCATGGATGTTAATATTGACATGTAGATCAGAACGAGTCATTTTGGGGTTGTTCGACCAAAAAACATGGCCGCCAGCAGCCATCTTGGATTTTACTCTTTGCATGACTAAATTCTTTGGCGCAGGCTACAGGTTGTAGCTTTAGTTGGATCATCATGAAATTTGTCATGGGTGTTAACAATGACATGCAGATGGGAAAGAGTCCTTTTGGGGTCATCCGGCCAAAAAACATGGCCGCCAGCAGCCATCTTGGGTTTTACTCTTTGCATGACTACATGTAAATCCTTTGGCACGGGCTACATGTCGTATCTTTGGTCTGATCTTCATGAAATTTGTCATGGATGTTAACAATGACAGGTAGTTGGGAACAAGTTATTTTGGCTGGTGGCCATCTTGGATTTCAAAATTAAATCCATTGGTGCGGTCCACAGGTTGTACTGTTCGTCTGATCATCATGGAAATTGTCATAGTCGTAATATTGACATGTAGATGGGGGAACGAGTTATTTGGGTTCGTTAGGCCAAAAAACATGGCCACCAGTAGCCATCTTGGATTTTACTCTTTGCATGACTAAATCCTTTGGTGCGGGCTACAGGTCGTAGCTTTGGTCGGATGTTCATAAAATTTGTCATAGATTTTAACAATGACATGTAGATGGGAACGAGTCCTTTTGGGGTCATTCGGCCAAAAAACATGGCCGCCAGCAGCCATCTTGGATTTTACTCTTTGCATGACTAACTCCTTTGTCACAGGCTACAGGTCCTTACCCCGCTGGACAAAACAAGTGTCCATTGGCACCGCGGTGTATTTGCCGTTCGGCTGCGGTGTCACAGTTTGTAACTGCAGTTGAGCACTGCGGCCGAACAGCAAGTACACTGCGGCCGAACGGCAAGTTCACTGCGTCCGAACGGCAACTACATATGTACATGTACATGTACCCTCGCGGCCGAATGACATGTACATTTTTGGTTTGTATTTTCTTTTTTCAGTTTAATGAAAGTACATGTACACCGCGGCAACTACACCATGCCAAATAGCAAGTAAACCGCAGACCAACTGTAGTAATCGGTGGAGCCGCGGTGTACATGTAGTTGCATTTCGGCCGCGGTGGCAACGCTAACCGCACCGCAGTTAATTTGACACTTGTTTTGTCCAGCAGGGTACTTTTGTCAGATCATTATGAAATTTGTCATTAATGTTGATATTGACATGTAGATGGGAATGAGTCATTTTGGGGTCATTTGGCTAAAAAACATGGCCGCTGGCAGCCATATTTGATTTCAAAATTAAATATTGGCGCGGTCTACAGGTCGTACTGTTCGTCTGATAATCATGAAATTTGTCATGGATGTTAATATTGACAGGCAGATGGGAACGAGTCATTTTGGGGTAGTTTGGCCAAAAAACATGGCCGTCATGAGCATCTTGGATTTTAATCTTTGCATGACTAAATCCTTTGGCGCAGACTACAGGTCGTAGCTTTGGTCGGATCTTCATGAAATTTGTCATGGCTGTTGACCTTGACATGTAAATGGGAACGAGTCCTTTTGGGGTCATTCGGTCAAAAGACATGGCCGCCAGCAGCCATCTTGGATTTTACTCTTTGCATGACTAAATCCTTTGGCACAGGCTACAGGTCCTAACTTTGGTCAGATTATTATGAAATTTGTCATGAATGTTGACATTGACATGTAGATGGGAATGAGTCATTTTGGGGTAATTGGGCCAAAAAACATGGCCGCTGGCAACCAACTTTGATTTCAAAATTAAATAGATTGGCGCGGTCTACAGGTCGTACTGTTCGTCTGATTATCATGAAATTTGTCATATATGTTAATATTGACATGTAGATAGCAACGAGTTATTTTGGGGTCGTTAGGCCAAAAAACATGGCCACCAGTAGCCATCTTGGATTTTACTCTTTGCATGACTAAATCGTTTGGCGCGGGCTACAGGTCGTAGCTTTGGTCGGATCTTCATGAAATTTGTCATGGCTGTTGACCTTGACATGTAAATGGGAACGAGTCCTTTTGGGGTCATTCGGTCAAAAGACATGGCCGCCAGCAGCCATCTTGGATTTTACTCTTTGCATGACTAAATCCTTTGGCACAGGCTACAGGTCCTAACTTTGGTCAGATTATTATGAAATTTGTCATGAATGTTGACATTGACATGTAGATGGGACTGAGTAATTTTGGGGTAATTTGGCCAAAAAACTTGGCCGCTGGCAGCCATCTTTGATTTCAAAATTAAATCGATTGGCGCGGTCTTCATGTCGTACTGTTCGTCTGATTATCATGAAATTTGTCATGGATGTTAATAATGACAGGCTGATGGGAATGAGTCATTTTGGGGTAGTTCGACCAAAACATGGCCGTCATGAGCATCTTGGATTTTACTCTTTTCATGACTAAATCCTTCGGCACAGGCTCTAGGTCGTACCTTTGGTCAGATCATTAGGATATTTGTCATGGCTATTGACATGTACAATGTAGACGGGAACGAGTCATTTTGGGGTCGTTTGACCAAAAAACATGGCCGTCAGCGGTCATCTTGGATTTCAAAATTCAATCCATTAGCACGGGCTACAGGTCGTATCTTTTGTCGGATCATTATTAGCTCAACTTACTTTGTAAGTTTGAGCTATTGCCATGGTTTGGCGTCCGTCGTCCGTGTGTGCGTGTGTCCCTCAACAATTTCCTTTGGCGCGGGCTACATGTCGTACCTTTGGTCTGATCTTTATGAAATTTGTCATGGATGTTGCACTTGACATGTAGATGGGAACGAATGGCCGCTGGTGGCCATCTTGGATTTCAAAATTCAATCCATTGGCGCGGGCTATAGGTCGTGCTGTTCGTCTGATCATCATGAAATTTGTCATGGATGTTAATATTGACATGTAGATGGGAACGAGTGATTTTGGGGTCGTTCAGCCAAAAATCATGGCCGCCAGCAGCCATCTTGGATTTTACTCTTTGCGTGACTAAATTCTTTGTCGCGGGCTACAGGTTGTAGCTTTGGTCAGATCATTATGAGATTTGTAAAGGCTGTAGATGGGAACAGGTCATTTTGGGGTAATTCGGAATAAAACCTGGCTGCCATTGGCCATTTTAGAATTTATTCTTTGCATCAATAAATCCTTTGACACACCATAATCACCACATCCCTGATCCGATCATTATGAAACCTGTCATGAATGTTGATATTGACATGTACATCTAGTCTTACTTAGACATTTCAATTAGCACCTTTCCTATTCCTCCATTTACTGTCCCCTACTAAGTTGAGCTACAGTGTCATTGACACTTTCATTACATTTGTCATGGATGTTAAAATTGACATGTAGATGGGAAACGAGTAATTTTGGGTTTGTTCGGCCAAAAACATGGCCGCCAGCAGCCATCTTGGATTATACTCTTTGCATGACTAAATTCTTTGTCAAGGGCTACAAGTCGAATCTTTGGTCCAATCATCATGAGATTTGTCATGGATGTTAACAATTACATGTAGATGGGAAAAGATTCATTTTAAATTCAACCAAAAAACCTGGTCGCCAGCAGCCATCTTGTATTTTACTCTTTACACAACTAAATCCTTTGACACGGGCTACATGTCGTATCTTTTGTCGGATCATCATGAAATTTGTGAGGGATGTTAACAATGACATGTAAATAGGAAGGAGTCTTTTTTGGGTCATTTGCCAAAAAACATGGCTGTCGCGGCCATCTTTGATTTTAATCTTTGCATAACTAGGCCTTTCAACTTTCCACATTCCTAATCGCTCCATTAACTGTAAAACATGAAATTATTCCCTTTCCACGTTAGCTACAGTGCCATTGACACTTTCATAATTACATTTCAGTCAATTCACATTTTCAGCTGCATATACATGTATATGTAAACCAATTTCATCATTAAAGAAATTGCAAATTCATCGTTGATTCCATCATCTCAATATTTCATTAAAGTGAGACTTTATGTTCACACATTGATTCATTCAGGCAACATTTTCTCCATTTCTACACTGTTCATTGCATTGATCGTCTTCAATGGGGATAGTCTATCTATTATATATTTTGGAAGATCTGTCTGTGTGTGTGTGGTGTGTGTGTGTGTTCGCGATGAACTCGAAAACGGCCGACCCGATTTCGATGAAACTTCGTATGTGAGGATACTATCGGTCGGGAAGTGGCATAGGCATATTAATTTTCAGATCCGAGGTTAACTTTTCACGTGCCGAGGTCAAATCTGTTTTTACGCCGTTTTGCGCTAATATATTTCAGTTCGGTGCTCACAAATCGATTCAATATAGCGCGAATAATAAATTGCCAGTCATATAATGTTCACGGTTAGAATCCGTGGCGCTTCCTCTTTCAAATGATGTATCACACGCCTGTGTACGTTTAAAGTTTCTACCTTAATTATCGGGAAGAACGCAGGACCATGCTTCGCTCATCGAAAAACATTCGGTAAATATATTACGCCGTCAACGATCGTGACGTGATCGCATTTAACTCTTAACCGGCCGATGTCGCGTTAACTCATCACCGGCCGAGGTATCCTCAAATGACATTGGGCAATATATATATCTCTCGGAAACGGGTGGAGCTATCGACTTGAAATTTGGTATGTGAATGTATCTTGCCCCGGATACGAATTATATCGGGTCGCCGAGCCCGTGCGACGCCAGCTTCGCGCATGCGCAGACCAGATCTCGGAAACGGGTGGAGCTATCGACTTGAAATTTGGTTTTTGAATAGCACGGACGAAGTCGGGTCACCTTCTAGTAATTATATATGTATATCATCGTTAACTATTAAAGTGACATTTCTCTTCCACCCAATCGATATTGCATTAAAATGACGCTTCATATTCATTACACTTCATTCAATAATTTCTGTTTCTACATCACTTATAGCATTGATTGCCTTCAGGTAAGGTAAGCTATGTCCGACTCAAATATTAAAGTGACGCATCATATTCACTACACTTCATTCAATAATTTTCTACATAGTTTACATATATTGCATTGATTGCCTGCAGCTAAGGTAATCTATGTCCGACTCAAATAATACAAATATTAAAGGCATTCCATTTCCATCCATTAATTCTAAGGAAACTTCTGCTGTGATATATATATATATGTATATATGCATACAGGGTACTACATGTGCTACACCACTCGGATAAATGTCTGTGTCATCGCACTAAAATACCATGTTATAACTTGAATTGATATATTCGTAATCGTATATAGTCACCAATAGCCGGGTTACTACCGTAGTACCTGACATTGCCCATCTAGTGAACTATTCAAACCCAACAGGCCTGGTTGATTTCGCTGTTGGATGATGGTTCACTTCCATCCTCAAGCTAATTATGCCATTTCATGGCATAATTTTGTTCTGACGTGCAGGGGTAGATATGCTTGAGGCCCCACCACAGTTCAATTCACATCAGGTTCTCAGCTATTATTATCTTATGTTCGAACTTTACTCATATGTTTGGACTGATCATAACCATGATTTTAATGGGGGGTTTGAATAGTTCACTATATGGGCAATGTCCGTTACTACGGTGGTAACCCGGCTATTGGTGACTATATACGATTACGAATATATCAATCCAAGTTCTAGCATGGTATTTGTGTGACGACACAGACATTTCTCCGAGTGGTGTAGCACATGAAGTACCCTATACGGAACATCCTATAATTATTGTAACATTGAACTTAATGATCAACTTGGTGGTTGCTCCATTACGTGTCACGTACGATCATATTAGCAATCGTTTGAAACAAACATTGCCTTATTGTTGGCGAATAAGCAAATAATTATGGCGTTCCGAAAATAGCTTCGACTCTGGGAAATTCGGCTGTGCATTTACGAGTATAATCTGCAGAAAATGACCGTAACCAGATATTTGGTACACGCGAAGGCATACGGGCGTCGCCATTCGCACACATCTCAAGTATTTCCATTATATGTTCTTTGTTTCGGTTTATAGGAATCGTTTGAAACAAACATTGCCTTATTGTTGGCGAATAAGCAAATAATTATGGCATTCCGAAAAGAGCTCCGACTCTGGAAAATTTGGAAAATCGGCTGTGCATCTACGAGTATAATCTGCAGAAAATGTCCGTACCCAGATATTTGGTACACGCGAAGGCATACGGGCGTCGCGATTCGCACCTATCTCAAGTATTTCCATTATATTTTCTTTGTTTCGGTTTATAGGAATCGTTTGAAACAAACATTGCCTTATTGTTGGCGAATAAGCAAATAATTTTGGAGTTCCGAAAAGAGCTCCGACTCGGGAAAATTTGGACATTTGGTTGTGCAATTACGAGTATAATCTGCAGAAAATTTCCGTACCCAGATATTTGGTACATGCGAAGTCACACGGGTGCCGCGATTCGCACATATCTCAAGTATTTCCATTATATTTTCTTTGTTTCGGTTTATAGGAATCGTTTGAAACAAACATTGCCTTATTGTAGGCGAATAAGCAAATAATAATGGCGTTCCGAAAATAGCTTCGACTCTGGAAAATTTGGAAATACGCCTGTGAATTTACGAGTATAATCTGCAGAAAATAACCGAAACCAGATATTTGGTACACGCGAAGGCATACGGGCGTCACGATTCGCACATATCTCAAGTACTTCCATTATATTTTCTTTGTTTCGGTTTATAGGAATCGTTTGAAACAAACATTGCCTTATTGTTGGCGAATAAGCAAATAATTATGGTATTCCGAAAAGAGCTCCGACTCTGGAAAATTTGGAAAATCGGCTGTGCATTTACGAGTATAATCTGCAGAAAATGTCCGTACCCAGATATTTGGAACACGCGAAGGCATACGGGCGTTGCGATTCGCACATATCTCAAGCATTTCCATGATATTTTCTTTGTTTCGGTTTATAGGAATCGTTTGAAACAAACATTGCCTTATTGTTGGCGAATAAGCAAATAATTATGGTATTCCTAAAATAGCTCCGACTCTTGAAATTTGGAAAATCGGCTGTGCATTTACGAGTATAATCTGCAGAAAATGTCCGCAATCATATATTTGGTACATGCGAACAGCATACGGGCGTCGCGATTCGCACATATCTCAAGTATTTCCATTATATTTTATTTGTTTCGGTTTATAACAATGGTTTGAAACAAACATTGCCTTATTATTGGCGAATAAGCAAATAATTATGGCGTTCCGAAAAGAGCTCCGACTCTGGAAAATTAGGAAAATCGGCTGTGCATTTACGAGTATAATCTGCAGAAAATGTCCGTACCCAGATATTTGGTACATGCGAAGTCATACGGGTGCTGCGATTCTCACATATCTCAAGTATTTCCATTATATTTTCTTTGTATCGGTTTATAGCAATCGTTTGAAACAAACATTGCCTTATTGTTGGCGAATAAGCAAATAATTATGGCGTTCCGAAAATAGCTTCGACTCTGGAAAATTTGGAAATTCGGCTGTGCATTTACGAGTATAATCTGCAGAAAATGTCCGTACCCAGATATTTGGTACACGCGAAGGCATACGGGTGCTGCGATTCTCACATATCTCAAGTGTTTCCATTATATTTTCTTTGTATCAGTTTATAACAATCGTTTGAAACAAACATTGCCTTATTGTTGGCGAATAAGCAAATAATTTTGGCATTCCGAAAAGAGCTCCGACTCTGGAAAATTTGAAAAATCGGCTGTGCATTTACGAGTAAAATCTGCAGAAAATGTCCGCACTCATATATTTGGTACATGCGAACAGCATACGGGCGTCGCGATTCGCACATATCTCAAGTATTTCCATTATATTTTCTTTGTATCGGTTTATAGTAATCGTTTGAAACAAACATTGCCTTATTGTTGTCGAATTAGCAAATAATTATGGCGTTCCGAAAAGAGCTCGGACTCTGGAAAATTTTGAAATACGGCTCTGCATTTACGAGTATAATCTGCAGAAAATGACCGTAACCAGATATTTGGTACACGCGAAGGCATACGGGCGTCGCCATTCGCACACATCTCAAGAATTTCCATTATATTTTCTTTGTTTCGATTTATAGGAATCGTTTGAAACAAACATTGCCTTATTGTTGGCGAATAAGCAAATAAATATGGCATTCCGAAAAGAGCTCCGACTCTGGAAAATTTGGAAAATTAGCTGTGCATCTACGAGTATAATCTGCAGAAAATGTCCGTACCCAGACATTTGGTACACGCGAAGGCATACGGGTGCCGCGTTTCTCACATATCTCAAGTATTTCCATTATATTTTCTTTGTTTCGGTTTATAGGAATCGTTTGAAACAAACATTGCCTTATTGTTGGCGAATAAGCAAATAATTATGGCGTTCCTAAAATAGCTTCGACTCTCGAAAATTTGGAAATTCGGCTGTGCATTTACGAGTATAATCTGAAGAAAATGTCCTCTCTCATATATTTGGTACATGCGAACAGCATACGGGCGTCACGATTCGCACATATCTCAAGTATTTCCATTATATTTTCTTTGTTTCGGTTTATAGGAATCGTTTGAAACAAACATTGCCTTATTGTTGGCGAATAAGCAAATAATTATGGCGTTCCGAAAAGAGCTCCGACTCTGGAAAATTTGGACATTTGGTTGTGCAATTACGAGTATAATCTGCAGAAAATTTCCGTACCCAGATATTTGGTATATGCGAAGTCATACGGGTGCCGCGATTCGCACATATCTCAAGTGTTTCCATTATGTTTTCTTTGTATCGGTTTATAGCAATCGTTTGAAACAAACATTGCCTTATTGTTGGCGAATAAGCAAATAATTATGGCGTTCCGAAAATAGCTTCGACTCTGGAAAATTTGGAAATTTGGCTGTGCATTTACGAGTATAATCTGCAGAAAATGACCGTAACCAGATATTTGGTACAAGCGAAGGCATACGGGCGTCGCGATTCGCACATATCTCAAGTATTTCCATTATATTTTCTTTCTTTCGGTTTATAGGAATCGTTTGAAACAAACATTGCCTTATTGTTGGCGAATAAGCAAATAATTATGGCATTCCGAAAAGAGCTCCGACTCTGGAAAATTTGGAAAATCGGCTGTGCATCTACGAGTATAATCTGCAGAAAATGTCCGTACCCAGATATTTGGTACACGCGAATGCATACGGGTGCCGCGATTCTCACATATCTCAAGTATTTCCATTATATTTTCTTTGTTTCGGTTTATAGGAATCGTTTGAAACAAACATTGCCTTATTGTAGGCGAATAAGCAAATAATAATGGCGTTCCGAAAATAGCTTCGACTCTGGAAAATTTGGAAATACGCCTGTGAATTTACGAGTATAATCTGCAGAAAATAACCGAAACCAGATATTTGGTACACGCGAAGGCATACGGGCGTCACGATTCGCACATATCTCAAGTACTTCCATTATATTTTCTTTGTTTCGGTTTATAGGAATCGTTTGAAACAAACATTGCCTTATTGTTGGCGAATAAGCAAATAATTATGGTATTCCGAAAAGAGCTCCGACTCTGGAAAATTTGGAAAATCGGCTGTGCATTTACGAGTATAATCTGCAGAAAATGTCCTCACTCATATATTTGGTACATGCGAACAGCATACGGGCGTCGCGATTCGCACATATCACAAGTATTTCCATTATATTTTCTTTGTTTCGGTTTATAGGAATCGTTTGAAACAAACATTGCCTTATTGTTGGCGAATAAGCAAATAATTATGGCGTTCCGAAAAGAGCTCCGACTCTGGAAAATTTGGACATTTGGTTGTGCAATTACGAGTATAATCTGCAGAAAATTTCCGTACCCAGATATTTGGTACATGCGAAGTCATACGGGTGCCGCGATTCGCACATATATCAAGTATTTCCATTTTATTTTCTTTGTTTCGGTTTATAGGAACGTTTGAAACAAACATTGCCTTATTGTTGGCGAATAAGCAAATAATTTTGGCATTCCGAAAAGAGCTCCGACTCTGGAAAATTTGGAAAATCGGCTGTGCATTTACGAGTATAATCTGCAAAAAATAACCGTACCAGATATTTGGTACATGCGAAGGCATACGGGTGCCGCGATTCTCACATATCTCAATTATTTCCATTATATTTTCTTTTTATCAGTTTATAGCAATCGTTTGAAACAAACATTGCCTTATTTTTGGCGAATAAGCAAATAATTTTGGCATTCCGAAAAGAGCTCCGACTCTGGAAAATTTGGAAAATCGGCTGTGCATTTACGAGTAAAATCTGCAGAAAAGGTCCGCACTCATATATTTGGTACATGCGAACAGCATACGGGCGTCGCATTCGCACATATCTCAAGTATTTCCATTATATTTTCTTTGTATCGGTTTATAGCAATCGTTTGAAACAAACATTGCCTTATTGTTGGCGAATAAGCAAATAATTATGGCGTTCCGAAAAGAGCTCCGACTCTGGAAAATTTGGAAATACGGCTCTGCATTTACGAGTATAATCTGCAGAAAATGACCGTAACCAGATATTTGGTACACGCGAAGGCATACGGGCGTCGTCATTCGCACACATCTCAAGTATTTCCATTATATGTTCATTCTTTCGGTTTATAGGAATCGTTTGAAACAAACATTGCCTTATTGTTGGCGAATAAGCAAATAATTATGGCATTCCGAAAAGAGCTCCGACTCTGGAAAATTTGGAAAATCGGCTGTGCATCTACGAGTATAATCTGCAGAAAATGTCCGTACCCAGATATTTGGTACACGCGAAGGCATACGGGCGTCACGATTCGCACATATCTCAGGTATTTCCATTATATTTTCTTTGTTTCGGTTTATAGGAATCGTTTAAAACAAACATTGCCTTATTGTTGGCGAATAAGCAAATAATTATGGCGTTCCGAAAAGAGCTCCGACTCTGGAAAATTTGGACATTTGGTTGTGCAATTACGAGTATAATCTGCAGAAAATTTCCGTACCCAGATATTTGGTACATGCGAAGTCATACGGGTGCCGCGATTCGCACATATCTCAAGTATTTCCATTATATTTTCTTTGTTTCGGTTTATAGGAATCGTTTGAAACAAACATTGCCTTATTGTAGGCGAATAAGCAAATAATAATGGCGTTCCGAAAATAGCTTCGACTCTGGAAAATTTGGAAATACGGCTCTGCATTTACGAGTATAATCTGCAGAAAATGTCCGTACCCAGATATTTGGTACTCGCGAAGGCATACGGGTGCCGCGATTCGCACATATCTCAAGTGTTTCCATTATGTTTTCTTTGTATCGGTTTATAGCAATCGTTTGAAACAAACATTGCCTTATTTTTGGCGAATAAGCAAATAATTATGGCGTTCCGAAAATAGCTTCGACTCTGGAAAATTTGGAAATTTGGCTGTGCATTTACGAGTATAATCTGCAGAAAATGTCCGTACCCATATATTTGGTACATGCGAAGGCATACGGGTGCCGCGATTCTCACATATCTCAATTATTTCCATTATATTTTCTTTTTTATCAGTTTATAGCAATCGTTTGAAACAAACATTGCCTTATTGTTGGCGAATAAGCAAATAATTTTGGCATTCCGAAAAGAGCTCCGACTCTGGAAAATTTGGAAAATCGGCTGTGCATTTACGAGTAAAATCTGCAGAAAATGTCCGCACTCATATATTTGGTACATGCGAACAGCATACGGGCGTCGCGATTCGCACATATCTCAAGTATTTCCATTATATTTTCTTTGTATCGGTTTATAGCAATCGTTTGAAACAACCATTGCCTTATTGTTGGCGAATAAGCAAATAATTATGGCGTTCCGAAAAGAGCTCCGACTCTGGAAAATTTTGAAAAACGGCTCTGCATTTATGAGTATAATCTGCAGAAAATGACCGTAACCAGATATTTGGTACACGCGAAGGCATACGGGCGTCGCCATTCGCACACATCTCAAGTATTTCCATTATATTTTCTTTCTTTCGGTTTATAGGAATCGTTTGAAACAAACATTGCCTTATTGTTGGCGAATAAGCAAATAATTATGGCATTCCGAAAAGAGCTCCGACTCTGGAAAATTTGGAAAATCGGCTGTGCATCTACGAGTATAATCTGCAGAAAATGTCCGTACCCAGATATTTGGTACACGCGAAGGCATACGGGTGCCGCGATTCTCACATATCTCAAGTATTTCCATTATATTTTCTTTGTTTCGGTTTATAGGAATCGTTTGAAACAAACATTGCCTTATTGTAGGCGAATAAGCAAATAATTATGGCCTTCCTAAATTAGCTTCGACTCTGGAAAATTTGGAAATTCGCCGGTGCATTTACGAGTATAATCTGCAGAAAATGTCCTCACTCATATATTTGGTACATGCGAACAGCATACGGGCGTCGCGATTCGCACATATCTCAAGTATTTCCATTATATTTTCTTTGATTCGGTTTATAGGAATCGTTTGAAACAAACATTGCCTTATTGTTGGCGAATAAGCAAATAATTATGGCGTTCCGAAAAGAGCTCCGACTCTGGAAAATTTGGACATTTGGTTGTGCAATTACGAGTATAATTTGCAGAAAATTTCCGTACCCATATATTTGGTACATGCGAAGGCATACGGGTGCTGCGATTCTCACATATCTCAAGTATTTCAATTAAATTTTCTTTGTATCGGGTTATAGCAATCGTTTGAAACAAACATTGCCTTCTTGTTGGCGAATAAGCAAATACTTATGGCGTTCCGAAAAGAGCTCCGACTCTGGAAAATTTGGTAATACGGCCCTGCATTTACGAGTATAATCTGCAAAAATTGACCGTAACCAGATATTTGGTACACGCGAAGGCATACGGGTGCCGCGATGCGCAGATATCTCAAGTTTTTCCATTATATTTTCTTTGTTTCGGTTTATAGCTATCGTTTGAAACAAACATTGCCTTATTGTTGGCGAATAAGCAAATAATTATGGCATTCCGAAAAGAGCTCCGACTCTGGAAAATTTGGAAAATCGGCGGTGCATTTACGAGTATAATCTGCAGAAAATGTCCGTACCCATATATGTGGTACACGCGAAGGCATACGGGTGCCGCGATTCGCACATATCTGAAGTGTTTCCATTATGTTTTCTTTGTATCGGTTTATAGCAATCGTTTGAAACAAACATTGCCTTATTGTTGGCGAATAAGCAAATAATTATGGCGTTCCGAAAATATCTTCGACTCTGGAAAATTTGGAAATTCGGCTATGCATTTACGAGTAATATGATCGTACGTGACACGTAATGGAGCAACCACCAAGTTGATCATTAAGTTCAATGTTACAATAATTATAGGATGTTCCGTACAGGGTACTTCATGTGCTACACCACTCGGAGAAATGTCTGTGTCGTCACACAAATACCATGCTAGAACTTGGATTGATATATTTGTAATCGTATATAGTCACCAATAGCCGGGTTATCACCGTAGTAACGGACATTGCCCATATAGTGAACTATTCAAACCCAGCATTAAAATCATGGTTATGATCAGTCCAAACATGAGTAAAGTTCGAACATAAGATAATAATAGCTGAGAACCTGGTGTGAATTGAACTGTGGTGGGGCCTCAAGCATATCTACCCCTGCACGTCAGAACAAAATTATGCCATGAAATGGCATAATTAGCTTGAGGATGGAAGTGAACCATCATCCCACAGCGAAATCAACCAGGCCTGTTGGGTTTGAATAGTTCGCTAGATGGGCAATGTCAGGTACTACGGTAGTAACCCACCTATTGGTGACTATATACGATTACGAATATATCAATTCAAGTTATAACATGGTATTTTAGTGTGATGACATTTATCCGAGTGGTGTAGCACATGTAGTACCCTGTATGCATATATACATATATATATCACAGCAGAAGTTTCCTTAGAATTAATGGATGGAAATGGAATGCCTTTAATATTTGTATTATTTGAGTCGGACATAGATTACCTTAGCTGCAGGCAATCAATGCAATACATGTAAACTATGTAGAAAAAGAAATTATTGAATGAAGTGTAGTGAATATGATGCGTCACTTTAATATTTGAGTCGGACATAGCTTAGCTTACCTGAAGGCAATCAATGCAATAAGTGATGTAGAAACAGAAATTATTGAATGAAGTGTAATGAATATGAAGCGTCATTTTAATGCAATATCGATTGGGTGGAAGAGAAATGTCACTTTAATAGTTAACGATGATATACATATAGAATTATAGATTATCCCCATTGAAGATGATCAATGCAATGAACAGTGTAGAAATGGAGAAAATGTTGCCTGAATGAATCAATGTGTGAACATAAAGTCTCACTTTAATGAAATATTGAGATGATGGAATCAACGATGAATTTGCAATTTCTTTAATGATGAAATTGGTTTACATATACATGTACCGGTATATGCAGCTGAAAATGTGAATTGACTGAAATGTAATTATCAAAGTGTCAATGGCACTGTAGCTAACGTGGAAAGGGAATAATTTCATGTGTTACAGTTAATGGAGCGATTAGGAATGTGGAAAGTTGAAAGGCCTAGTTATGCAAAGACTAAAATCAAAGATGGCCACGACAGCCATGTTTTTTGGCAAATGACCCAAAAAAGACTCCTTCCTATTTACATGTCATTGTTAACATCCCTCACAAATTTCATGATGATCCGACAAAAGATACGACATGTAGCCCGTGTCAAAGGATTTAGTTGTGTAAAGAGTAAAATACAAGATGGCTGGTTTTTTGGTTGAATTTAAAATGAATCTTTTCCCATCTACATGTAATTGTTAACATCCATGACAAATCTCATGATGATTGGACCAAAGATTCGACTTGTAGCCCTTGACAAAGAATTGTCATGCAAAGAGTATAATCCAAGATGGCTGCTGGCGGCCATGTTTTTGGCCGAACAACCCCAAAATTACTCGTTTCCCATCTACATGTCAATTTTAACATCCATGACAAATGTAATGAAAGTGTCAATGACACTGTAGCTCAACTTAGTAGGGGAATGATTTAATGGTTGACAGTAAATGGAGTAATAGGAAAGGTGCTAATTGAAATATCTAAGTAAGACTAGATGTACATGTCAATATCAACATTCATGACAGGTTTCATAATGATCGGATCAGGGATGTGGTGATTATGGTGTGCCAAAGGATTTATTGATGCAAAGAGTAAATTCTAAAATGGCCAATGGCAGCCATGTTTTTTTCCGAACTACCCCAAAATGAACTGTTCCCATCTACAGCCTTTACAAATCTCATAATGATCTGATCAAAGGTACGACCTGTAGCCTGTGCCAATGGATTTAGTCATGCAAAGAGTAAAATCCAAGATGGCTGCTGGCGGCCATGTTTTTCGGCTGAACGACCCCAAAATAACTTGTTTCCCATCTACATGTCATTGTTAACATCCATGACAAATTTCATGAAGTTCCGACCAAAGCTACGACCTGTAGCCCGCACCAAAGGATTTAGTCATGCAAAGAGTAAAATCCAATATGGCTGCTGGCGTACATGTTTTTTAGACAAATGACCCCAAAAACACTCGTTCCCATCTACATGTTAATATTAACATCCATGATAAATATCATGATGATCAGACGAACAGTACGACCTGTAGCCCGTGCCAATGGATTGAATTTTGAAATCCAAGATGGCCGCCAGTGGCCGTGTTTTTTGGTCGTATGACCCCAAAATGACTCATTCCCATCTACATGTCAATATCAACATTCATAACAAATTTCATAAAGATCAGACCTAAGGTACGACCTGTAGCCCGCGCCAAAGGATTTAGTCATGCAAAGAGTAAAATCCAAGATGGCTGCTGGCGGCCATGTTTTTTGACCGAACGACCCCAAAATCACTCGTTCCCATCTACATGTCATTGTTAACATCCATGACAAATTTCATGAAGTTCTGACCAAAGCTACAACCTGTAGCCCGCGCCAAAGAATTTAGTCATGCAAAGAGTAAAATCCAAGATGGCTGCTGGCGGCCATGTGTTTTGGCTGAACGACCCCAAAATCACTCGTTGCCATCTACATTTGTACATGTCAATATTAACATCCATGACAAATTTCATGATTATCAGACGAACAGTACGACCTGTAGCCCGCGCCATTGGATTGAATTTTGAAATCCAAGATAGCCGCCAGCAGCCATGTTTTTTGGCCAGATGACCCCAAAATGACTTGTTCCCATCTACATGTCAATATCAACATTCATAACAAATTTAATAAAGATCAGACCAAAGGTACGACCTGTAGCCCGCGCCAAAGGATTTAGTCATGCAAAGAGTAAAATCCACGTTTTTTGGCCGAACGACCCCAAAATCACTCGTTCCCATCTACATGTCATTGTTAACATCCATGACAAATTTCATGAAGTTCTGACCAAAGCTACAACCTGTAGCCCGCAACAAAGAATTTAGTCATGCAAAGAGTAAAATCCAAGATGGCTGCTGGCGGCCATGATTTTTGGCTGAACGACCCCAAAATCACTCGTTCCCATCTACATGTCAATATTAACATCCATGACAAATTTCATGATAAGACGAACAGCACGACCTGTAGCCCGCGCCAATGGATTGAATTTTGAAATCCAAGATGGCCACCAGCGGCCATTCGTTCCCATCTACATGTCAAGGTCAACATTCGTGACAAATTTCATAAAGATCAGACCAAAGGTACATCCTGTAGCCCGCGCCAAAGGAAATTGTTGAGGGACACACGCACACACGGACGACGGACGCCAAACCATGACAATAGCTCAAACTTACAAAGTAAGTTGAGCTAATAATGATCCGACAAAAGATATGACCTGTGGCCCGTGCTAATGGATTGAATTTTGAAATCCAAGATGACCACTGACGGCCATGTTTTTTGGTCAAACGACCCCAAAATGACTCGTTCCCATCTACATTGTACATGTCAATAGCCATGACAAATATCATAATGATCTGACCAAAGGTACGACCTAGGGCCTGTGCCGAAGGATTTAGTCATGAAAAGAGTAAAATCCAAGATGCTCATGACGGCCATGTTTTTTGGTCGAACTACCCCAAAATGACTCATTCCCATCAGCCTGTCATTATTAACATCCATGACAAATTTCATGATAATCAGACGAACAGTACGACATGAAGACCGCGCCAATCGATTTAATTTTGAAATCAAAGATGGCTGCCAGCGGCCATGTTTTTTGGCCAAATTACCCCAAAATGACTCATTCCCATCTACATGTCAATGTCAACATTCATGACAATTTCATAATAATCTGACCAAAGTTTGGACCTGTAGCCTGTGCCAAAGGATTTAGTCATGCAAAGAGTAAAATCCAAGATGGCTGCTGGCGGCCATGTCTTTTGACCGAATGACCCCAAAAGGACTCGTTCCCATTTACATGTCAAGGTCAACAGCCATGACAAATTTCATGAAGATCCGACCAAAGCTACGACCTGTAGCCCGCGCCGAAGGATTTAGTCATGCAAAGAGTAAAATCCAAGATGGCTACTGGTGGCCATATATTTTGGCCTAACGACCCCAAAATAACTCGTTGCCATCTACATGTCAATATTAACATCTATGACAAATTTCATGATAATCAGACGAACAGTACGACCTGTAGACCGCGCCAATCTATTAAATTTTGAAATCAAAGATGGCTGCCAGCCGCCATGTTTTTTGGCCAAATTACCCCAAAATGACTCATTCCCATCTACATGTCAATGTCAACATTCATGACAAATTTCATAATAATCTGACCAAAGTTAGTACCTGTAGCCTGTGCCAAAGGATTTAGTCATGCAAAGAGTAAAATCCAAGATGGCTGCTGGCGGCCATGTCTTTTGACCGAATGACCCCAAAAGGACTCGTTCCCATTTACATGTCAAGATCAACAGCCATGACAAATTTCATGAAGATCCGACCAAAGCTACGACCTGTAGCCCGCGCCAAGGATTTAGTCATGCAAAGATTAAAATCCAAGATGCTCATGCCGGCCATGTTTTTTGGCCAAACTACCCCAAAATGACTCGTTCCCATCAGCCTGTCATTATTAACATCCATGACAAATTTCATGATAATCAGACGAACAGTACGACCTGTAGACCGCGCCAATCTATTTAATTTTGAAATCAAAGATGGCTGCCAGCGGCCATGTTTTTTAGCCAAATGACCCCAAAATGACTCATTCCCCATCTACATGTCAATGTCAACATTCATGACAAATTTCATGAAGATCAGACCAAAGGTACGACATGTAGCCCGTGCCAAAGGATTTAGTCATGCAAAGAGTAAAACCCAAGATGGCTGCTGGCGGCCATGTTTTTTGGCCGAATGACCCCAAAATGACTCGTTCCCATCTGCATGTCATTGTTAACACCCATGACAAATTTCATGAAGATCCAACTAAAGCTACAACCTGTAGCCTGCACCAAAGAATTTAGTCATGCAAAGAGTAAAATCCAAGATGGCTGCTGGCCGCCATTTTTTTTGGTCGAACAACCCCAAAATGACTCGTTCCCATCTACATGTCAATATTAACATCCATGACAAATTTCATGATGATCAGACAAACAGTACGACCTATAGAACGCGCCAATGGATTTAATTTTGAAATCCAAGATGGCCACCAGCGGCGATGTTTTTTGGCGAATGACCCCAAAATGACTCGTTCCCATCTACATGTCAATGTCAACATGTATGACAAATTTCATAAAGATCAGACCAAAGGTACGACCTGTAGCCTGCACCAAAGAATTTAGTCATGCAAAGAGTAAAATCCAAGATGGCTGCTGGCGGCCATTTTTTTTGGTCGAACAACCCCAAAATCACTCGTTCCCATCTACATGTCAATATTAACATCCATGACAAATTTCATGATGATCAGACAAACAGTACGACCTGTAGAACGCGCTAATGGATTTAATTTTGAAATCCAAGATGGCCACCAGCGGCGATGTTTTTTGGCGAATGACCCCAAATTGACTCATTCCCATCTACATGTCAATGTCAACATTCATGACAATTTCATAATAATCTGACCAAAGTTTGGACCTGTAGCCTGTGCCAAAGGATTTAGTCATGCAAAGAGTAAAATCCAAGATGGCTGCTGGCGGCCATGTCTTTTGACCGAATGACCCCAAAAGGACTCGTTCCCATTTACATGTCAAGGTCAACAGCCATGACAAATTTCATGAAGATCCGACCAAAGCTACGACCTGTAGCCCGCGCCGAAGGATTTAGTCATGCAAAGAGTAAAATCCAAGATGGCTACTGGTGGCCATATATTTTGGGCTAACGACCCCAAAATAACTCGTTGCCATCTACATGTCAATATTAACATCTATGACAAATTTCATGATAATCAGACGAACAGTACGACCTGTAGACCGCGCCAATCTATTTAATTTTGAAATCAAAGATGGCTGCCAGCCGCCATGTTTTTTGGCCAAATTACCCCAAAATGACTCATTCCCATCTACATGTCAATGTCAACATTCATGACAAATTTCATAATAATCTGACCAAAGTTAGTACCTGTAGCCTGTGCCAAAGGATTTAGTCATGCAAAGAGTAAAATCCAAGATGGCTGCTGGCGGCCATGTCTTTTGACCGAATGACCCCAAAAGGACTCGTTCCCATTTACATGTCAAGATCAACAGCCATGACAAATTTCATGAAGATCCGACCAAAGCTACGACCTGTAGCCCGCGCCAAGGATTTAGTCATGCAAAGATTAAAATCCAAGATGCTCATGCCGGCCATGTTTTTTGGCCAAACTACCCCAAAATGACTCGTTCCCATCAGCCTGTCATTATTAACATCCATGACAAATTTCTTGATAATCAGACGAACAGTACGACCTGTAGACCGCGCCAATCTATTTAATTTTGAAATCAAAGATGGCTGCCAGCGGCCATGTTTTTTAGCCAAATGACCCCAAAATGACTCATTCCCCATCTACATGTCAATGTCAACATTCATGACAAATTTCATGAAGATCAGACCAAAGGTACGACATGTAGCCCGTGCCAAAGGATTTAGTCATGCAAAGAGTAAAACCCAAGATGGCTGCTGGCGGCCATGTTTTTTGGCCGAATGACCCCAAAATGACTCGTTCCCATCTGCATGTCATTGTTAACACCCATGACAAATTTCATGAAGATCCAACTAAAGCTACAACCTGTAGCCTGCACCAAAGAATTTAGTCATGCAAAGAGTAAAATCCAAGATGGCTGCTGGCCGCCATTTTTTTTGGTCGAACAACCCCAAAATGACTCGTTCCCATCTACATGTCAATATTAACATCCATGACAAATTTCATGATGATCAGACAAACAGTACGACCTATAGAACGCGCCAATGGATTTAATTTTGAAATCCAAGATGGCCACCAGCGGCGATGTTTTTTGGCGAATGACCCCAAAATGACTCGTTCCCATCTACATGTCAATGTCAACATGTATGACAAATTTCATAAAGATCAGACCAAAGGTACGACCTGTAGCCTGCACCAAAGAATTTAGTCATGCAAAGAGTAAAATCCAAGATGGCTGCTGGCGGCCATTTTTTTTGGTCGAACAACCCCAAAATCACTCGTTCCCATCTACATGTCAATATTAACATCCATGACAAATTTCATGATGATCAGACAAACAGTACGACCTGTAGAACGCGCTAATGGATTTAATTTTGAAATCCAAGATGGCCACCAGCGGCGATGTTTTTTGGCGAATGACCCCAAAATGACTCGTTCCCATCTACATGTCAATGTCAACATTTATGACAAATTTCATAAAGATCAGACCAAAGGTACGACCTGTAGCCCGCGCCAAAGGATTTAGTCATGCAAAGAGTAAAATCCAAGATGGCTGCTGGCCGCCATTTTTTTTGGCCGAATGACACCAAAAGGACTCGTTCCCATCTACATGTCATTGTTAACATCCTTTACAAATTTCATGAAGATCCGACCAAAGCTACGATCTGTAGCTCGTGCCAAAGGATTTAGTCATGCAAAGAGTAACATCCAAGATGGCTGCTGGCGGCCATGTTTTTTTGGCCGAACAACCCAAAAATGACTCGTTCCCATCTACATGTCAATATTAACATCCATGACAAATTTCATGAAGATCAGACTAAAGGCACAACCTTGAAATCCAAGATGGCCGCCAAACTGTTTTTCGATCGAAAGACCCCAAAATGATTCGTTCCCATCTACCCTGCTGGGAAAAACAAGTGTCCACTTAACCACGGTGCGCTTAGCATTGCCACCGCGGCCGAAATGCAACTACACCGCGGCTCCACTGGCTAACTACAGTTGGGCATTGGTTTATTTGCCATTCGGCCATGGTGTACAAATGTAGTTGCCGCTGTGTACATTCATCAAACTGAAAAAAGACAATACAAACCAGAAATCTAACCACGGTGTACATACCATTCGGCCCCGTTGTAGTTGCTTTTTGGCCATGCTGTACATGTGTACTTGTCGTTCGGCCGCGGTGTACATGTACTTGCCGCTCGACCGCGGCGCTCAACTGCAGTTACAAACTCTGACACTGCACCCGAATGGCAAATACACCGTGGTGCCAATGTACACTTGTTTTGTCCAGCAGGGTACATGTCAATGTCAACATTCATGACCAGGGTTCGCTCTGCCACTTGCCAAATTTGCCAATGGCAAAAATAATTCACAGTTGGCAAAAAATATTTGGCAAAAGTTTTGGCAAGTAACTTTTTAATTCCTTATTAATGAAGTTAAAAAATATCGGTCAATCAATACCATTCATTTTCGGAAATTATTACAATGGAATTATATTAGTTGTGTTTTATATGGTTTCGCAAAAGTTAACACCTCCATTAAGATGCAGTTAATCTGATATCATTAGTATCGACGGGTGGAGGGATTACCTCTATTTAGTGTGATGGTGGTGCTTACATAATCTTCATATGATGTTCGCTTTTGATCAAGCAACGCTTCTACTATTGTATTGTTCGGTAATCGGTTTATTGTTGTATGATAAACCGTAATAGATGAGATCATAATCATTAACTAACTGCTTTTTTATCGATATCAAACAGTGAGTGTCGAAACATAAGACTCAGTCAAGGTTGCAGAAAATGATGCTATTGGGAATAATATTTGGCAAATTCTAAAAGAATTTGGCAAAAAATATTTTCATTTGGCAAATTATTTGGCAAATGTAAATTTCGTTCCAGCGCGGACCCTGTTCATGACAAATTTCAAAGAGATCAGACTAAAGGCACAACCTGTATCCCGCGACACAGTAAATTGTTGACGGACACACAGACACACGGATGACGGACGCCAACCCATGGCAATAGCTCAAACTTACAAAGTTGTAAGTTGAGCTAATAAAACGGGATGCGTTGGAATTTTGCAAAATGAATAAAATGAAAACCGTCAGGAGCTCCGAAATAGGGGTGGGCGGGTCACCGGAAACACAGGTATATATTATTTTGGCTTTACTACTTCGGGGTTCATGCAGTTTGCTGAATTTTTCTTGCGGTAAAAATCCGATGACCACATTGAACCCGCCGTTCATTTCTTATATAATACAGCAGTATTACATGGGGTGACACCACTATAGAGGGGGTCAATTACTTAAATCTAGGGAAGTCGATAGCCGAGAGGTACTGTAGTGTACTGGTCTCTCGTGCTAGCGGGCCAGGGATAGCAACCTGGTCAGGGTATTCTGACAAAAATCAGAACTCGGTCAGATACCAAGTTTGTAAAGCTGAAAAGTCTCATTTGAGATCACTGAATAAAGATCCGAATGCAAAAATACCGACTTCCCCCATTACAACATCTATCCAGGTATTTTGTTGTTCTGCAGTATGCTGTCTGATTGGGGGTGCAGACATTAATGGCTAACCTGTGTACATGCCTCGGGGTATCTGGAGAAGTCAGCCCAAAACAAGGTCGGCCACAAGAGAAGTCGGCCCGGGTAAATTAAAGATTGGTCAAGAAAAGTCGGCCCCATTATTATTTTACTGCTTGTTAATGCCTGTGGCACAATAAGATGAGACCGACATTTCGCCACACGGTGTCATAAGGGATTACATCACCTCGTAGCATTCCATTTTATGTGACCATGTTTTGGTCACATGGTGTCAAGGAGGATTATATCACCTCCTGGCAATCCATTTTCTTATCGCGCACTGTCATGGCTTTACGCAGATATGTCGATAGGGTTCGTTAAACGGAAATTTAAATCTGTACCGGAAAAATAGCCATATATACAAGACATGGTATTAGACCAGATACGAACCTTCAAACTTAGTCAGCCAATTAATCTATAGACCTAAACAATGTCCTGTCATAATTATAATGGGCGTCGCGCCAGAGGGATTTCCACATGGAAGCAGTCAGCGAAACGCCGATAAAGATCAACACTAAGTCATATACAATGTAGTGTTGAACAAGGTTTCCGTGACACCTGATATACATGTATGTTACTCAATTGAGTAAACATGTCACTAACTGATGTTAATAGCTGGGCCGACTTCGTACGGGGCCGACTTCTCTGGGGCCGACTTCGTAGCGGGGCCGACTTCTCCTGTATTCCGCCTTGGTGTGTGCACATTAAAGAACGCTACTGCAGTCGCCACAGGGTTATAAAGTTACTAGTACTCGGCCGTGGTAGCACCTGGACCCGACAGGAATGATTAACAGCCCGAGGGCCTATTTATAGACCCGAGACGGAGTTAATCATTCCTGGAGGGCTGTAAAGAAACCAAGGTGCCCGACAAAATCATGCTATTACTATTATTACCACACCGTCCTGGTGTGAGCATGCTTTAATGAAAACAAAGCTTAGCGCTCGCTTCTGTTCAACTTCACCTTAAAATCATGGAATCATGACGTGTGGGTAAAATAATGTTCATCTAATAAAGAACGCCCTCTAAAGTGGTAAAAATATTAAGTAATAGTGTTAACGTTGGAATCAACAGAAAGATCAGACTTTAACTTTTGAGGCGCGCGATCGCTCTTGCGCACCATCGCGCGGCTAAAATTGAAAACCAGTGAGTGATCAATTGCGCGCCTAGCCAAATACGGAGAGCGTACAAGAATAAAGAAACAGCTTGAATGTTGTAGCAAAATATCAAATGAATTCTCCAAAACCAACATTCATTGTCGGCATTCATCAAAAGGTGATCCCTCGTGCCACGATGATTGGCAGTTTAAGTTTTTTGACGTCACACGATGTGAAGTGTCAAATGCACTATCTGTCTGAGACTGAATGATTCGAAGCTAAAAATACATTTGAACGATTTCTATGTATGGCTTATAACGTCACATAAATTCCTGGAAAATCAAAGCGAGACCACGTGGCCGGGGGATGTTACCGTATTTATTTCGTCAGCATTGAATCGGAGTATTAAATTAATTCCTTATTAATAATTATGAATTACAATTAATATACCGGGGTAGGAGCATGTACAATATGAAAACACAGTGTGTAACATTCACTTGTGCTAATGGATAGTGGATTAAGCAGTGTTAAACCATCAAAGAGTTTCAATGGACATCCATCGTGAGTAAACTAATTCAATTTACGCAACATTTATGAATGTATTTCCGCTGTTTATTTTATCTTGATAGAAACCGCGCGGCTGGCCAAAACCCAGCGAGCGGGACTATGCGCGCCTACATTTTGTAAACATGAAAGTCTGAAAGATATCTGTATGAATTTGAACTGAATACACATGTACTACCCTGCTCGGCAAAACAAGTGTCCACTTAACCACAGTGCGCTTAGCATTGCCACTGCGGCTGAAATGCAACTGCACAACGGCTCCACCAGCTAACTACAGTTGGGCCGCGGTGTATTTGCCATTCGACCATGGTGTAGTTGCCGCTGTGTGCATTCATTAAACTGAAAAAAGACAATATAAACCAGAAATCTAACCACGGTGTACATGCCATTCGGCCCCATTGTAGTTACTTTTCGGCCATGGTGTACATGTGTACTTGATGGTCGGCCATGGTGTACTTGCCGCTTGGCCGCGGTGCTCAACTGCAGTTACAAACTCTGACACCGCCGCCGAACGCCAAACACACCGCGGTGCCAATGGACACTTGTTTTGTCCAGCAGGGCAGTACGATTGATCTTTTCAATTTGAAAACAGAAACAATTCTTTTTCAGTCCTAAATCAAATGATTAAATTAATGATAAGCAAATACCTGTGCAAACTTTGATGATTAGAGAACAAATTCAACAATGCATCCAAGCTCCTGTCGAAAGTAAAAGTGCAATAATCATGTCACAAACACAGTTTACACATGATGTCATGAAATTGAATACACCTAACATTGAATTGCCTAGTCTTCGTGTATCTGTGGTACACAATAATCCATACAATCCTCAAAACGGGAACGGGAAGATTCGGCGGAGGGAAGATTCGGCCATGTATTTTTCGGCGGAGGGAAGATTCGGCGGGGAAGATTCGGCCAGTCGTTTGATCTAACTAATTAGTGGAGGGATTACGGCTTGGGGATTACGGCTTATGTGGGACTAAGCTTGTGTGTGCACTAATTCTTTGTTGTAACAATAACAACTAATTAGAGGGATTATATAGGGGTCTTGATTAACTCATTTTTAGTAATGACATATTTTATTAGACTTATTAGAATGGATGAAACATATTTACACAAGCTGATATAACCTAAGGTGTAACAGATATACAAACAGAACAATTTAAAATACATTTATAACCGACATTCTTTATTTGAAACAAAAAATCAACTAATAGTCTTGTCTTGTTATCTTCTTGTCTTGTTGTCGTCTTGTCTTCTTATTTCTTTGCCTTGCCGATTCTGTAGATCTTGGTCACTTCTTGTAGGAATTCCGATGTTCTGATGTCCTCTTCTCTGTATTTTGCCCATAGGTCGCTGATCTTCGTATCTATTTCTGTGTATTTCTTCCTCACGTCTGTCTCGAGATCATATCAGCATCAGAAAGACGACTCTGTATATTCTACCGACTGTTATACAAACACTTGGTGCCAACGTGAACAGAGTGTGAACAACTGTCAAAAAATTTATTCGTTTTCTCATTGAATCTTCATTAATCATAATTCCTTATAGTGTTCGAACGTGATATTTGGATTTACCACGTAATTTGTAAGTAATAGGCCTAACTTCAATATATTCACAATAAACTTACCTTATCATAAACCTAAAATAATCTCATAAAATATGTCAAACAAACTAATGACAAAACATCATAAAAGTATTAACAAAAGTAATAATAAAAGTAATTTATTCTTGTAAAATATTCACTCATAAAACATACAAATAATCTCAAACAAAACATCATAAAAGTAATAGCTTCATTTAATTTAATTTATTCATCCAATATATTATTAAAAAATAGATCTAATTCATAGAACTTAAAACATAAAATCTCCCGTCCCAATATATTGGTATAAACCTAGGAAGATTCGGCCGATAAAACCCGCCGAATCTTCCCTGCCGAATCTTCCCTCCGCCGAATCTTCACGGACCCCTCAAAACAACATTCATTGTTGCAAATTACATGAAACACAGATCAATCACTCGTTGATTTTTCAATTTCGTGCCATGTGGGGCCTTGACCTTGTAGTGGAGAAATCGGTGTATATAAAGTGTTTGTCGACGCCGATGCCGGCTCTAAATAAAAGTGTAATGTCTAGCTTCTTCGTTGTTTCTCAGTGGATGTGAATGCGATTTGGTATGTGTGTCCGGGTTGGGTCATGGATGATATTGATTATCGCACATGCACATTTAAATTTGATTTGTTTTTTTAATTTACAAATTTCGAGTAGAATATTTGTTTACAATCGAGATGGCTAATCACAAACTGTGCCACGGTAATATTTTACCGAATGCCATGTTATCAGACTAGAAAGGCTGTGATTAATCCTCGATTAATCTATTATTTGATTGAGTCTCTGAATGACTCAGTGAGGACAATTAAAAAGTGATCATCGGCAATCGTTGTTGTTGTACTTGTATGTAAATTCCTCCGTCTCGGTTGTCTTCGGAGCACGCTGCTCTCCTAACTCAGTACCGTTACTAACAGTCGATTGTGTTGAAGTTGAAGTGAAGAAAACGTAATTCTTCGATCAGTTTCTGCTGGAGTCTGCGCAGTAACCTCCCGGAAGTCACGTGTGAAATTTACAAAAAAGCATACACGCTATTTTCGCTCTTGGTATAGAAATATATAGAAATATATTTGGTACATGCGAAGGCATACGGGTGCTGCGATTCGCACATATCTCAAGTATTTCCATTATATTTTCTTTGTTTCGGTTTATAGCTATCGTTTGAAACAAACATTGCCTTATTATTGGCGAATAAGCAAATAATTATGGCGTTCCGAAAAGAGCTCCGACTCTGGAAAATTAGGAAATTCGGCTGTGCATTTACGAGTATAATCTGCAGAAAATATCCGTACCCAGATATTTGGTACATGCGAAGGCATACGGGTGCTGCGATTCTCACATATCTCAAGTATTTCAATTAAATTTTCTTTGTATCGGGTTATAGCAATCGTTTGAAACAAACATTGCCTTATTGTTGGCGAATAAGCAAATACTTATGGCGTTCCGAAAAGAGCTCCGACTCTGGAAAATTTGGTAATACGGCTCTGCATTTACGAGTATAATCTGCAGAAATTGACCGTAACCAGATATTTGGTACACGCGAAGGCATACGGGTGCCGCGATTCGCAGATATATCTCAAGTTTTTCCATTATATTTTCTTTGTTTCGGTTTATGGCAATCGGTTGAAACAAACATTGCCTTATTATTGGCGAATAAGCAAATAATTATGGCGTTCCGAAAAGAGCTCCGACTCTGGAAAATTTGGAAATTCGGCTGTGCATTTACGAGTATAATCTGCAGAAAATGTCCGTACCCAGATATTTGGTACATGCGAAGGCATACGGGCGTCGCGATTCGCACATATCTCAAGTATTTCCATGATATTTTCTTTGTTTCGGTTTATAGCAATCGTTTGAAACAAACATTGCCTTATTGTTGGCGAATAAGCAAATAATTATGGCATTGCGAAAAGAGCTCCGACTCTGGAAAATTTGGAAAATCGGCTGTGCATTTACGAGTATAATCTGCAGAAAATATCCGTACCCAGATATTTGGTACATGCGACGGCATACGGGTGCTGCGATTCTCACATATCTCAAGTATTTCAATTAAATTTTCTTTGTATCGGGTTATAGCAATCGTTTGAAACAAACATTGGCTTCTTGTTGGCGAATAAGCAAATACTTATGGCGTTCCGAAAAGAGCTCCGACTCTGGAAAATTTGGTAATACGGCTCTGCATTTACGAGTATAATCTGCAAAAATTGACCGTAACCAGATATTTGGTACACGCGAAGGCATACGGGTGCCCCGATGCGCAGATATCTCAAGTTTTTCCATTATATTTTCTTTGTTTCGGTTTATGGCAATCGTTTGAAACAAACATTGCCTTATTATTGGCGAATAAGCAAATAATTATGGCGTTCCGAAAAGAGCTCCGACTCTGGAAAATTAGGAAATTCGGCTGTGCATTTACGAGTATAATCTGCAGAAAATGTCCGTACCCAGATATTTGGTACATGCGAAGGCATACGGGCGTCGCGATTCGCACATATCTCAAGTATTTCCATGATATTTTCTTTGTTTCGGTTAATAGGAATCGTTTAAAACAAACATTGCCTTATTGTTGGTGAATAAGCAAATAGCTATGGTATTCCGAAAAGAGCTCCAACTCTGGAAAATTTGGAAAATCGGCTGTGCATTTACGAGTATAATCTGCAGAATATGTCCGCACTCATATATTTGGTACATGCGAACAGCATACGGGCGTCGCAATTCGCACATATCTCAAGTATTTCCATTATATTTTCTTTGTTTCGGTTTATAGCAATCGTTTGAAACAAACATTGCCTTATTGTTGGCGAATAAGCAAATAATTATGGCGTTTCGAAAATAGCTTCGACTCTGGAAAATTTGGAAATTCGGCTGTGCATTTACGAGTATAATCTGCAGAAAATGTCCGTACCCAGATATTTGGTACACGCGAAGGCATACGGGCGTCGCGATTCGCACATATCTCAAGTATTTCCATGATATTTTCTTTGTTTCGGTTTATAGCAATCATTTGAAACAAACATTGCCTTATTGTTGGCGAATAAGCAAATAATTATGGCATTGCGAAAAGAGCTCCGACTCTGGAAAATTTGGAAATTCGGCTGTGCATTTACGAGTATAATCTGCAGAAAATGACGGTAACCAGATATTTGGTACACGCGAAGGCATACGGGCGTCGCGATTCGCACATATCTCAAGTATTTCCATGATATTTTCTTTGTTTCGGTTTATAGCAATCGTTTGAAACAAACATTGCCTTATTGTTGGCGAATAAGCAAATAATTATGGCATTGCGAAAAGAGCTCCGACTCTGGAAAATTTGGAAAATCGGCTGTGCATTTACGAGTATAATCTGCAGAAAATGTCCGTACCCATATATTTGGTACACGCGTAGGCATACGGGTGCCGCGATTCGCACATATCTCAAGTGTTTCCATTATGTTTTCTTTGTATCGGTTTATAGCAATCGTTTGAAACAAACATTGCCTTATTGTTGGCGAATAAGCAAATAATTATGGCGTTCCGAAAATAGCTTCGACTCTGGAAAATTTGGAAATTCGGCTGTGCATTTACGAGTATAATCTGCAGAAAATGACCGTAACCATATATTTGGTACATGCGAAGGCATACGGGCGTCGCGATTCGCACATATCTCAAGTATTTCCATGATATTTTCTTTGTTTCGGTTTATAGCAATCGTTTGAAACAAACATTGCCTTATTGTTGGCGAATAAGCAAATAATTATGGCATTGCGAAAAGAGCTCCGACTCTGGAAAATTAGGAAAATCGGCTGTGCATTTACGAGTATAATCTGCAGAAAATATCCGTACCCAGATATTTGGTACATGCGACGGCATACGGGTGCTGCGATTCTCACATATCTCAAGTATTTCAATTAAATTTTCTTTGTATCGGGTTATAGCAATCGTTTGAAACAAACATTGCCTTCTTGTTGGCGAATAAGCAAATACTTATGGCGTTCCGAAAAGAGCTCCGACTCTGGAAAATTTGGTAATACGGCTCTGCATTTACGAGTATAATCTGCAAAAATTGACCGTAACCAGATATTTGGTACACGCGAAGGCATACGGGTGCCGAGATGCGCAGATATCTCAAGTTTTTCCATTATATTTTCTTTGTTTCGGTTTATGGCAATCGTTTGAAACAAACATTGCCTTATTATTGGCGAATAAGCAAATAATTATGGCGTTCCGAAAAGAGCTCCGACTCTGGAAAATTTGGAAATTCGGCTGTGCATTTACGAGTATAATCTGCAGAAAATGTCCGTACCCAGATATTTGGTACATGCGAAGGCATACGGGCGTCGCGATTCGCACATATCTCAAGTATTTCCATTATATTTTCTTTGTATCGGGTTATAGCAATCGTTTGAAACAAACATTGCCTTATTGTTGGCGAATAAGCAAATACTTATGGCGTTCCGAAAATAGCTTCGACTCTGGAAAATTTGGAAATTCGGCTGTGCATTTACGAGTATAATCTGCAGAAAATGTCCGTACCAATATATTTGGTACTCGCGAAGGCATACGGGTGCCGCGATTCGCACATATCTCAAGTGTTTCCATTATGTTTTCTTTGTATCGGTTTATAGCAATCGTATGAAACAAACATTGCCTTATTGTTGGCGAATAAGCAAATAATTATGGCGTTCCGAAAATAGCTTCGACTCTGGAAAATTTGGAAATTCGGCTGTGCATTTACGAGTATAATCTGCAGAAAATGACCGTAACCAGATATTTGGTATATGCGAAGGCATACGGGTGCTTCGATTCTCACATATCTCAAGTGTTTCCATTATATTTTCTTTGTATCGGTTTATAGCAATCGTTTGAAACAAACATTATAGCAATCGTTTGAAACAAACATTGCCTTATTGTTGGCGAATAAGCAAATAATTATGGTATTCCGAAAAGAGCTCCGACTATGGAAAATTTGGAAAATCGGCTGTGTATTTACGAGTTTAATCTGCAGAAAATGTCCGCACTCATATATTTGGTACATGCGAACAACATACGGGCGTCGCCATTCGCACATATCTCAAGTATTTCCATTATATTTTCTTTGTTTCGGTTTATAGCTATCGTTTGAAACAAACATTGCCTTATTATTGGCAAATAAGCAAATAATTATGGCGTTCCGAAAATAGCTTCGACTCTGGAAAATTAGGAAAATCGGCTGTGCATTTACGAGTATAATCTGCAGAAAATATCCGTACCCAGATATTTGGTATATGCGAAGGCATACGGGTGCTGCGATTCTCACATATCTCAAGTATTTCCATTATATTTTCTTTGTATCGGGTTATAGCAATCGTTTGAAACAAACATTGCCTTATTGTTGGCGAATAAGCAAATACTTATGGCGTTCCGAAAAGAGCTCCGACTCTGGAAAATCAGGAAAATCGGCTGTGCATTTACGAGTATAATCTGCAGAAAATGTCCGTACCCAGATATTTGGTACATGCGAAGGCATACGGGTGCTGCGATTCGCACATATCTCAAGTTTTTCCATTATGTTTTCTTTGTATCGGTTTATAGCAATCGTTTGAAACAAACATTGCCTTATTATTGGCGAATAAGCAAATAATTATGGCGTTCCGAAAAGAGCTCCGACTCTGGAAAATCAGGAAAATCGGCTGTGCATTTACGAGTATAATCTGCAGAAAATGTCCGTACCCAGATATTTGGTACATGCGAAGGCATACGGGTGCTGCGATTCGCACATATCTCAAGTTTTTCCATTATGTTTTCTTTGTATCGGTTTATAGCAATCGTTTGAAACAAACATTGCCTTATTATTGGCGAATAAGCAAATAATTATGGCGTTCCGAAAAGAGCTCCGACTCTGGAAAATCAGGAAAATCGGCTGTGCATTTACGAGTATAATCTGCAGAAAATGTCCGTACCCAGATATTTGGTACATGCGAAGGCATACGGGTGCTGCGATTCGCACATATCTCAAGTTTTTCCATTATATTTTCTTTGTTTCGGTTTATGGCAATCGTTTGAAACAAACATTGCCTTATTATTGGCGAATAAGCAAATAATTATGGCGTTCAGAAGAGAGCTCCGACTCTGGAAAATTTGGAAATTCCGCTGTGCATTTACGAGTATAATATGCAGAAAATGTCCGTACCCAGATATTTGGTACATGCGAAGGCATACGGGTGCTGCGATTCGCACATATCTTAAGTTTTTCCATTATATTTTCTTTGTTTCGGTTTATGGCAATCATTTGAAACAAACATTGCCTTATTATTGGCGTATAAGCAAATAATTATGGCGTTCCGAAAAGAGCACCGACTCTGGAAAATCAGGTAAATCGGCTGTGCATTTACGAGTATAATGTGCAGAAAATGTCAGTACCCAAATATTTGGTACATGCGAAGGCATACGGGTGCTTCGATTCTCACATATCTCAAGTGTTTCCATTATATTTTCTTTGTATCGGTTTATAGCAATCGTTTGAAACAAACATTATAGCAATCGTTTGAAACAAACATTGCCTTATTGTTGGCGAATAAGCAAATAATTATGGCGTTCTGAAAATAGCTTCGACTCTGGTAAATTTGGAAATTCGGCTGTGCATTTACGAGTATAATCTGCAGAAAATGACCGTAACCAGATATTTGGTACAAGCGAAGGCATACGGGCGTCGCGATTCGCACATATCTCAAGTATTTCCATGATATTTTCTTTGTTTCGGTTTATAGGAATCGTTTGAAACAAACATTGCCTTATTGTTGGCGAATAAGTAAATAATTATGGCATTCCGAAAAGAGCTCCGACTCTGGAAAAATTGGAAAATCGGCGGTGCATTTACGAGTATAATCTGCAGAAAATGTCCGTACCAATATATTTGGTACACGCGAAGGCATACGGGTGCCGCGATTCGCACATATATGAAGTGTTTCCATTATGTTTTCTTTGTATCGGTTTATAGCAATCGTTTGAAACAAACATTGCCTTATTTTTGGCGAATAAGCAAATAATTATGGCGTTCCGAAAATAGCTTCGGCTCTGGAAAATTTGGAAATTCGGCTGTGCATTTACGAGTATAATCTGCAGAAAATGACCGTAACCATATATTTGGTACAAGCGAAGGCATACGGGCGTCGCGATTCGCACATATCTCAAGTATTTCCATGATATTTTCTTTGGTTCGGTTTATAGGAATCGTTTGAAACAAACATTGCCTTATTGTTGGCGAATAAGCAAATAATTATGGTATTCCGAAAAGAGCTCTGACTCTGGAAAATTAGGAAAATCGGCTGTGCATTTACGAGTATAATCTGCAGAAAATATCCGTACCCAGATATTTGGTACATGCGAAGGCATACGGGTGCTGCGATTCTCACATATCTCAAGTATTTCAATTAAATTTTCTTTGTATCGGGTTATAGCAATCGTTTGAAACAAACATTGCCTTATTGTTGGCGAATAAGCAAATACTTATGGCGTTCCGAAAAGAGCTCCGACTCTGGAAAATTTATTAATACGGCTCTGCATTTACGAGTATAATCTGCAGAAATTGACCGTAACCAGATATTTGGTACACGCGAAGGCATACGGGCGTCGCGATTCGCACATATCTCAAGTATTTCCATGATATTTTCTTTGTTTCGGTTTATAGGAATCGTTTGAAACAAACATTGCCTTATTGTTGGCGAATAAGCAAATAATTATGGCATTCCGAAAAGAGCTCCGACTCTGGAAAATTTGGAAAATCGGCGGTGCATTTACGAGTATAATCTGCAGAAAATGTCCGTACCCATATATTTGGTACACGCGAAGGCATACGGGTGCCGCGATTCGCACATATCTGAAGTGTTTCCATTATGTTTTCTTTGTATCGGTTTATAGCAATCGTTTGAAACAAACATTGCCTTATTGTTGGCGAATAAGCAAATAATTATGGCGTTCCGAAAATAGCTTCGACTCTGGAAAATTTGGAAATTCGGCTGTGCATTTACGAGTATAATCTGCAGAAAATGACCGTAACCAGATATTTGGTACAAGCGAAGGCATACGGGCGTCGTGATTCGCACATATCTCAAGTATTTCCATGATATTTTCTTTGGTTCGGTTTATAGGAATCGTTTGAAACAAACATTGCCTTATTGTTGGCGAATAAGCAAATAATTATGGTATTCCGAAAAGAGCTCCGACTCTGTAAAATTAGGAAAATCTGCTGTGCATTTACGAGTATAATCTGCAGAAAATGTCCGTACCCAGATATTTGGTACATGCGAAGGCATACGGGTGCCGCGATTCGCACATATCTCAAGTATTTCCATTATGTTTTCTTTGTATCGGTTTATAGCAATCGTTTGAAACAAACATTGCCTTATTGTTGGCGAATAAGCAAATAATTATGGCGTTCCGAAAATAGCTTCGACTCTGGAAAATTTGGAAATTCGGCTGTCAATTTACGAGTATAATCTGCAGAAAATGACCGTAACCAGATATTTGGTACAAGCGAAGGCATACGGGCGTCGCGATTCGCACATATCTCAAGTATTTCCATGATATTTTCTTTGTTTCGGTTTATAGCAATCGTTTGAAACAAACATTGCCTTATTGTTGGCGAATAAGCAAATAATTATGGCATTCCGAAAAGAGCTCCGACTCTGGAAAATTTGGAAAATCGGCTGTGCATTTACGAGTATAATCTGCAGAAAATGTCCGTACCCAAATATTTGGTACACACGAAGGCATACGGGTGCCGCGATTCGCACATACCTCAAGTGTTTACATTATGTTTTCTTTGTATCGGTTTATAGCAATCGTTTGAAACAAACATTGCCTTATTGTTGGCGAATAAGCAAATAATTATGGCGTTCCGAAAATAGCTTCGACTCTGGAAAATTTGGAAATTCGGCTGTGCATTTACGAGTATAATCTGCAGAAAATGACCGTAACCAGATATTTGGTACATGCGAACAGCATACGGGTATCGCGATTCTCACATATCTCAAGTATTTCCGTTATATTTTCTTTGTTGCGGTTTATAGCTATCGTTTGAAACAAACATTGCCTTATTGTTGGCGAATATGCAAATAATTATGGTATTCCGAAAAGAGCTCCGACTCTGGAAAATTTGGAAAATCGGCTGTGTATTTACGAGTATAATCTGCAGATAATGTCCGCACTCATATATTTGGTACATGCGAACAACATACGGGCGTCGCGATTCGCACATATCTCAAGTATTTCCATTATATTTTCTTTGTTTCGGTTTATAGCTATCGTTTGAAACAAACATTGCCTTATTGTTGGCGAATAAGCAAATAATTATGGCGTTCTGAAAATAGCTTCGACTCTGGTAAATTTGGTAATACGGCTCTGCATTTACGAGTATAATCTGCAGAAAATGACCATAACCAGATATTTGGTACACGCGAAGGCATACGGGCGTCGCCATTCGCACATATCTCAAGTATTTCCATTATATTTTCTTTGTTTCGGTTTATAGCTATCGTTTGAAACAAACATTGCCTTATTATAGGCGAATAAGCAAATAATTATGGCGTTCCGAAAAGAGCTCCGACTCTGGAAAATTAGGAAAATCGGCTGTGCATTTACGAGTATAATCTGCAGAAAATATCCGTACCCAGATATTTGGTACATGCGAAGGCATACGGGTGCTGCGATTCTCACATATCTCAAGTATTTCAATTAAATTTTCTTTGTATCGGGTTATAGCAATCGTTTGAAACAAACATTGCCTTATTGTTGGCGAATAAGCAAATACTTATGGCGTTCCGAAAAGAGCTCCGACTCTGGAAAATTTGGTAATACGGCTCTGCATTTACGAGTATAATCTGCAGAAATTGACCGTAACCAGATATTTGGTACACGCGAAGGCATACGGGCGTCGCGATTCGCACATATCTCAAGTATTTCCATGATATTTTCTTTGTTTCGGTTTATAGGAATCGTTTGAAACAAACATTGCCTTATTGTTGGCGAATAAGCAAATAATTATGGCATTCCGAAAAGAGCTCCGACTCTGGAAAATTTGGAAAATCGGCGGTGCATTTACGAGTATAATCTGCAGAAAATGTCCGTACCCATATATTTGGTACACGCGAAGGCATACGGGTGCCGCGATTCGCACATATCTGAAGTGTTTCCATTATGTTTTCTTTGTATCGGTTTATAGCAATCGTTTGAAACAAACATTGCCTTATTGTTGGCGAATAAGCAAATAATTATGGCGTTCCGAAAATAGCTTCGACTCTGGAAAATTTGGAAATTCGGCTGTGCATTTACGAGTATAATCTGCAGAAAATGACCGTAACCAGATATTTGGTACAAGCGAAGGCATACGGGCGTCGCGATTCGCACATATCTCAAGTATTTCCATGATATTTTCTTTGGTTCGGTTTATAGGAATCGTTTGAAACAAACATTGCCTTATTGTTGGCGAATAAGCAAATAATTATGGTATTCCGAAAAGAGCTCCGACTCTGTAAAATTAGGAAAATCGGCTGTGCATTTACGAGTATAATCTGCAGAAAATGTCCGTACCCAGATATTTGGTACACGCGAAGGCATACGGGTGCCGCGATTCGCACATATCTCAAGTATTTCCATGATATTTTCTTTGTTTCGGTTTATAGCAATCGTTTGAAACAAACATTGCCTTATTGTTGGCGAATAAGCAAATAATTATGGCATTCCGAAAAGAGCTCCGACTCTGGAAAATTTGGAAAATCGGCTGTGCATTTACGAGTATAATCTGCAGAAAATGTCCGTACCCAAATATTTGGTACACACGAAGGCATACGGGTGCCGCGATTCGCACATACCTCAAGTGTTTACATTATGTTTTCTTTGTATCGGTTTATAGCAATCGTTTGAAACAAACATTGCCTTATTGTTGGCGAATAAGCAAATAATTATGGCGTTCCGAAAATAGCTTCGACTCTGGAAAATTTGGAAATTCGGCTGTGCATTTACGAGTATAATCTGCAGAAAATGACCGTAACCAGATATTTGGTACACGCGAAGGCATATGGGCGTCGACATTCGCACATATCTCAAGTATTTCCATTATATTTTCTTTGTTTCGGTTTATAGGAATCGTTTGAAACAAACATTGCCTTATTGTTGGCGAATAAGCAAATAATTATGGCGTTCCGTAAATAGCTTCGACTCTGGAAAATTTGGAAATTCGGCTATGCATTTACGAGTATAATCTGCAGAAAATGACCGTAACCAGATATTTGGTACATGCGAACAGCATACGGGCATCGCGATTCGCACATATCTCAAGTATTTCCATTATATTTTCTTTGTTTCGGTTTATAGCTATCGTTTGAAACAAACATTGCCTTATTATTGGCGAATAAGCAAATAATTATGGCGTTCCGAAAAGAGCTCCGACTCTGGAAAATTAGGAAAATCGGCTGTGCATTTACGAGTATAATCTGCAGAAAATATCCGTACCCAGATATTTGGTACATGCGAAGGCATACGGGTGCTGCGATTCTCACATATCTCAAGTATTTCTTTTAAATTTTCTTTGTATCGGTTTATGGCAATCGTTTGAAACAAACATTGCCTTATTATTGGCGAATAAGCAAATAATTATGGCGTTCCGAAAAGAGCTCCAACTCTGGAAAATTTGGAAATTCGGCTGTGCATTTACGAGTATAATCTGCAGAAAATGTCCGTACCCAGATATTTGGTACACGCGAAGGCATACGGGCGTCGCGATTCGCACATATCTCAAGTATTTCCATGATATTTTCTTTGTTTCGGTTTATAGCAATCGTTTGAAACAAACATTGCCTTATTTTTGGCGAATAAGCAAATAATTATGGCATTGCGAAAAGAGCTCCGACTCTGGAAAATTTGGAAATTCGGCTGTGCATTTACGAGTATAATCTGCAGAAAATGACGGTAACCAGATATTTGGTACACGCGAAGGCATACGGGCGTCGCGATTCGCACATATCTCAAGTATTTCCATGATATTTTCTTTGTTTCGGTTTATAGCAATCGTTTGAAACAAACATTGCCTTATTGTTGGCGAATAAGCAAATAATTATGGCATTGCGAAAAGAGCTCCGACTCTGGAAAATTTGGAAAATCGGCTGTGCATTTACGAGTATAATCTGCAGAAAATGTCCGTACCCATATATTTGGTACACGCGAAGGCATACGGGTGCCGCGATTCGCACATATCTCAAGTGTTTCCATTATGTTTTCTTTGTATCGGTTTATAGCAATCGTTTGAAACAAACATTGCCTTATTGTTGGCGAATAAGCAAATAATTATGGCGTTCCGAAAATAGCTTCGACTCTGGAAAATTTGGAAATTCGGCTGTGCATTTACGAGTATAATCTGCAGAAAATGACCGTAACCATATATTTGGTACATGCGAAGGCATACGGGCGTCGCGATTCGCACATATCTCAAGTATTTCCATGATATTTTCTTTGTTTCGGTTTATAGCAATCGTTTGAAACAAACATTGCCTTATTGTTGGCGAATAAGCAAATAATTATGGCATTGCGAAAAGAGCTCCGACTCTGGAAAATTAGGAAAATCGGCTGTGCATTTACGAGTATAATCTGCAGAAAATATCCGTACCCAGATATTTGGTACATGCGACGGCATACGGGTGCTGCGATTCTCACATATCTCAAGTATTTCAATTAAATTTTCTTTGTATCGGGTTATAGCAATCGTTTGAAACAAACATTGCCTTCTTGTTGGCGAATAAGCAAATACTTATGGCGTTCCGAAAAGAGCTCCGACTCTGGAAAATTTGGTAATACGGCTCTGCATTTACGAGTATAATCTGCAAAAATTGACCGTAACCAGATATTTGGTACACGCGAAGGCATACGGGTGCCGCGATGCGCAGATATCTCAAGTTTTTCCATTATATTTTCTTTGTTTCGGTTTATGGCAATCGTTTGAAACAAACATTGCCTTATTATTGGCGAATAAGCAAATAATTATGGCGTTCCGAAAAGAGCTCCGACTCTGGAAAATTAGGAAATTCGGCTGTGCATTTACGAGTATAATCTGCAGAAAATGTCCGTACCCAGATATTTGGTACATGCGAAGGCATACGGGCGTCGCGATTCGCACATATCTCAAGTATTTCCATGATATTTTCTTTGTTTCGGTTTATAGGAATCGTTTGAAACAAACATTGCCTTATTGTTGGCGAATAAGCAAATAATTATGGCATTCCGAAAAGAGCTCCGACTCTGGAAAAATTGGAAAATCGGCGGTGCATTTACGAGTATAATCTGCAGAAAATGTCCGTACCCATATATTTGGTACACGCGAAGACATACGGGTGCCGCGATTCGCACATATCTGAAGTGTTTCCATTATGTTTTCTTTGTATCGGTTTATAGCAATCGTTTGAAACAAACATTGCCTTATTGTTGGCGAATAAGCAAATAATTATGGCGTTCCGTAAATAGCTTCGACTCTGGAAAATTTGGAAATTCGGCTATGCATTTACGAGTATAATCTGCAGAAAATGACCGTAACCAGATATTTGGTACATGCGAACAGCATACGGGCATCGCGATTCGCACATATCTCAAGTATTTCCATTATATTTTCTTTGTTTCGGTTTATAGCTATCGTTTGAAACAAACATTGCCTTATTATTGGCGAATAAGCAAATAATTATGGCGTTCCGAAAAGAGCTCCGACTCTGGAAAATTAGGAAAATCGGCTGTGCATTTACGAGTATAATCTGCAGAAAATATCCGTACCCAGATATTTGGAACATGCGAAGGCATACGGGTGCTGCGATTCTCACATATCTCAAGTATTTCTTTTAAATTTTCTTTGTATCGGTTTATGGCAATCGTTTGAAACAAACATTGCCTTATTATTGGCGAATAAGCAAATAATTATGGCGTTCCGAAAAGAGCTCCGACTCTGGAAAATTTGGAAATTCGGCTGTGCATTTACGAGTATAATCTGCAGAAAATGTCCGTACCCAGATATTTGGTACACGCGAAGGCATACGGGCGTCGCGATTCGCACATATCTCAAGTATTTCCATGATATTTTCTTTGTTTCGGTTTATAGCAATCGTTTGAAACAAACATTGCCTTATTGTTGGCGAATAAGCAAATAATTATGGCATTGCGAAAAGAGCTCCGACTCTGGAAAATTTGGAAATTCGGCTGTGCATTTACGAGTATAATCTGCAGAAAATGACGGTAACCAGATATTTGGTACACGCGAAGGCATACGGGCGTCGCGATTCGCACATATCTCAAGTATTTCCATGATATTTTCTTTGTTTCGGTTTATAGCAATCGTTTGAAACAAACATTGCCTTATTGTTGGCGAATAAGCAAATAATTATGGCATTGCGAAAAGAGCTCCGACTCTGGAAAATTTGGAAAATCGGCTGTGCATTTACGAGTATAATCTGCAGAAAATGTCCGTACCCATATATTTGGTACACGCGAAGGCATACGGGTGCCGCGATTCGCACATATCTCAAGTGTTTCCATTATGTTTTCTTTGTATCGGTTTATAGCAATCGTTTGAAACAAACATTGCCTTATTGTTGGCGAATAAGCAAATAATTATGGCGTTCCGAAAATAGCTTCGACTCTGGAAAATTTGGAAATTCGGCTGTGCATTTACGAGTATAATCTGCAGAAAATGACCGTAACCATATATTTGGTACATGCGAAGGCATACGGGCGTCGCGATTCGCACATATCTCAAGTATTTCCATGATATTTTCTTTGTTTCGGTTTATAGCAATCGTTTGAAACAAACATTGCCTTATTGTTGGCGAATAAGCAAATAATTATGGCATTGCGAAAAGAGCTCCGACTCTGGAAAATTAGGAAAATCGGCTGTGCATTTACGAGTATAATCTGCAGAAAATATCCGTACCCAGATATTTGGTACATGCGACGGCATACGGGTGCTGCGATTCTCACATATCTCAAGTATTTCAATTAAATTTTCTTTGTATCGGGTTATAGCAATCGTTTGAAACAAACATTGCCTTCTTGTTGGCGAATAAGCAAATACTTATGGCGTTCCGAAAAGAGCTCCGACTCTGGAAAATTTGGTAATACGGCTCTGCATTTACGAGTATAATCTGCAAAAATTGACCGTAACCAGATATTTGGTACACGCGAAGGCATACGGGTGCCGCGATGCGCAGATATCTCAAGTTTTTCCATTATATTTTCTTTGTTTCGGTTTATGGCAATCGTTTGAAACAAACATTGCCTTATTATTGGCGAATAAGCAAATAATTATGGCGTTCCGAAAAGAGCTCCGACTCTGGAAAATTAGGAAATTCGGCTGTGCATTTACGAGTATAATCTGCAGAAAATGTCCGTACCCAGATATTTGGTACATGCGAAGGCATACGGGCGTCGCGATTCGCACATATCTCAAGTATTTCCATGATATTTTCTTTGTTTCGGTTTATAGGAATCGTTTGAAACAAACATTGCCTTATTGTTGGCGAATAAGCAAATAATTATGGCATTCCGAAAAGAGCTCCGACTCTGGAAAAATTGGAAAATCGGCGGTGCATTTACGAGTATAATCTGCAGAAAATGTCCGTACCCATATATTTGGTACACGCGAAGACATACGGGTGCCGCGATTCGCACATATCTGAAGTGTTTCCATTATGTTTTCTTTGTATCGGTTTATAGCAATCGTTTGAAACAAACATTGCCTTATTGTTGGCGAATAAGCAAATAATTATGGCGTTCCGTAAATAGCTTCGACTCTGGAAAATTTGGAAATTCGGCTATGAATTTACGAGTATAATCTGCAGAAAATGACCGTAACCAGATATTTGGTACATGCGAACAGCATACGGGCATCGCGATTCGCACATATCTCAAGTATTTCCATTATATTTTCTTTGTTTCGGTTTATAGCTATCGTTTGAAACAAACATTGCCTTATTATTGGCGAATAAGCAAATAATTATGGCGTTCCGAAAAGAGCTCCGACTCTGGAAAATTAGGAAAATCGGCTGTGCATTTACGAGTATAATCTGCAGAAAATATCCGTACCCAGATATTTGGTACATGCGAAGGCATACGGGTGCTGCGATTCTCACATATCTCAAGTATTTCTTTTAAATTTTCTTTGTATCGGTTTATGGCAATCGTTTGAAACAAACATTGCCTTATTATTGGCGAATAAGCAAATAATTATGGCGTTCCGAAAAGAGCTCCGACTCTGGAAAATTTGGAAATTCGGCTGTGCATTTACGAGTATAATCTGCAGAAAATGTCCGTACCCAGATATTTGGTACACGCGAAGGCATACGGGCGTCGCGATTCGCACATATCTCAAGTATTTCCATGATATTTTCTTTGTTTCGGTTTATAGCAATCGTTTGAAACAAACATTGCCTTATTGTTGGCGAATAAGCAAATAATTATGGCATTGCGAAAAGAGCTCCGACTCTGGAAAATTTGGAAATTCGGCTGTGCATTTACGAGTATAATCTGCAGAAAATGACGGTAACCAGATATTTGGTACACGCGAAGGCATACGGGCGTCGCGATTCGCACATATCTCAAGTATTTCCATGATATTTTCTTTGTTTCGGTTTATAGCAATCGTTTGAAACAAACATTGCCTTATTGTTGGCGAATAAGCAAATAATTATGGCATTGCGAAAAGAGCTCCGACTCTGGAAAATTTGGAAAATCGGCTGTGCATTTACGAGTATAATCTGCTGAAAATGACCGTAACCAGATATTTGGTATATGCGAAGGCATACGGGTGCTGCGATTCTCACATATCTCAAGTATTTCCATTATATTTTCTTTGTATCGGGTTATAGCAATCGTTTGAAACAAACATTGCCTTATTGTTGGCGAATAAGCAAATACTTATGGCGTTCCGAAAAGAGCTCCGACTCTGGAAAATCAGGAAAATCGGCTGTGCATTTACGAGTATAATCTGCAGAAAATGTCCGTACCCAGATATTTGGTACATGCGAAGGCATACGGGTGCTGCGATTCGCACATATCTCAAGTTTTTCCATTATGTTTTCTTTGTATCGGTTTATAGCAATCGTTTGAAACAAACATTGCCTTATTATTGGCGAATAAGCAAATAATTATGGCGTTCCGAAAAGAGCTCCGACTCTGGAAAATCAGGAAAATCGGCTGTGCATTTACGAGTATAATCTGCAGAAAATGTCCGTACCCAGATATTTGGTACACGCGAAGGCATACGGGCGTCGCGATTCGCACATATCTCAAGTATTTCCATGATATTTTCTTTGTTTCGGTTTATAGCAATCGTTTGAAACAAACATTGCCTTATTGTTGGCGAATAAGCAAATAATTATGGCATTGCGAAAAGAGCTCCGACTCTGGAAAATTTGGAAATTCGGCTGTGCATTTACGAGTATAATCTGCAGAAAATGACGGTAACCAGATATTTGGTACACGCGAAGGCATACGGGCGTCGCGATTCGCACATATCTCAAGTATTTCCATGATATTTTCTTTGTTTCGGTTTATAGCAATCGTTTGAAACAAACATTGCATTATTGTTGGCGAATAAGCAAATAATTATGGCATTGCGAAAAGAGCTCCGACTCTGGAAAATTTGGAAAATCGGCTGTGCATTTACGAGTATAATCTGCAGAAAATGTCCGTACCCATATATTTGGTACACGCGAAGGCATACGGGTGCCGCGATTCGCACATATCTCAAGTGTTTCCATTATGTTTTCTTTGTATCGGTTTATAGCAATCGTTTGAAACAAACATTGCCTTATTGTTGGCGAATAAGCAAATAATTATGGCGTTCCGAAAATAGCTTCGACTCTGGAAAATTTGGAAATTCGGCTGTGCATTTACGAGTATAATCTGCAGAAAATGACCGTAACCAGATATTTGGTACATGCGAACAGCATACGGGCATCGCGATTCGCACATATCTCAAGTATTTCCATGATATTTTCTTTGTATCGGGTTATAGCAATCGTTTGAAACAAACATTGCCTTATTGTTGGCGAATAAGCAAATACTTATGGCGTTCCGAAAATAGCTTCGACTCTGGAAAATTTGGAAATTCGGCTGTGCATTTACGAGTATAATCTGCAGAAAATGTCCGTACCCATATATTTGGTACACGCGAAGGCATACGGGCGTCGCGATTCGCACATATCTCAAGTATTTCCATGATATTTTCTTTGTTTCGGTTTATAGCAATCGTTTGAAACAAACATTGCCTTATTGTTGGCGAATAAGCAAATAATTATGGCATTGCGAAAAGAGCTCCGACTCTGGAAAATTTGGAAAATCGGCTGTGCATTTACGAGTATAATCTGCAGAAAATGTCCGTACCCATATATTTGGTACACGCGAAGGCATACGGGTGCCGCGATTCGCACATATCTCAAGTGTTTCCATTATGTTTTCTTTGTATCGGTTTATAGCAATCGTTTGAAACAAACATTGCCTTATTGTTGGCGAATAAGCAAATAATTATGGCGTTCCGAAAATAGCTTCGACTCTGGAAAATTTGGAAATTCGGCTGTGCATTTACGAGTATAATCTGCAGAAAATGACCGTAACCAGATATTTGGTATATGCGAAGGCATACGGGTGCTGCGATTCTCACATATCTCAAGTATTTCCATTATATTTTCTTTGTATCGGGTTATAGCAATCGTTTGAAACAAACATTGCCTTATTGTTGGCGAATAAGCAAATACTTATGGCGTTCCGAAAATAGCTTCGACTCTGGAAAATTTGGAAATTCGGCTGTGCATTTACGAGTATAATCTGCAGAAAATGTCCGTACCCATATATTTGGTACACGCGAAGGCATACGGGTGCCGCGATTCGCACATATCTCAAGTGTTTCCATTATGTTTTCTTTGTATCGGTTTATAGCAATCGTTTGAAACAAACATTGCCTTATTGTTGGCGAATAAGCAAATAATTATGGCGTTCCGAAAATAGCTTCGACTCTGGAAAATTTGGAAATTCGGCTGTGCATTTACGAGTATAATCTGCAGAAAATGACCGTAACCAGATATTTGGTATATGCGAAGGCATACGGGTGCTTCGATTCTCACATATCTCAAGTGTTTCCATTATATTTTCTTTGTATCGGTTTATAGCAATCGTTTGAAACAAACATTATAGCAATCGTTTGAAACAAACATTGCCTTATTGTTGGCGAATAAGCAAATAATTATGGTATTCCGAAAAGAGCTCCGACTATGGAAAATTTGGAAAATCGGCTGTGTATTTACGAGTATAATCTGCAGAAAATGTCCGCACTCATATATTTGGTACATGCGAACAACATACGGGCGTCGCCATTCGCACATATCTCAAGTATTTCCATTATATTTTCTTTGTTTCGGTTTATAGCTATCGTTTGAAACAAACATTGCCTTATTATTGGCAAATAAGCAAATAATTATGGCATTGCGAAAAGAGCTCCGACTCTGGAAAATTTGGAAAATCGGCTGTGCATTTACGAGTATAATCTGCAGAAAATGTCCGTACCCATATATTTGGTACACGCGAAGGCATACGGGTGCCGCGATTCGCACATATCTCAAGTGTTTCCATTATGTTTTCTTTGTATCGGTTTATAGCAATCGTTTGAAACAAACATTGCCTTATTGTTGGCGAATAAGCAAATAATTATGGCGTTCCGAAAATAGCTTCGACTCTGGAAAATTTGGAAATTCGGCTGTGCATTTACGAGTATAATCTGCAGAAAATGACCGTAACCAGATATTTGGTACATGCGAACAGCATACGGGCATCGCGATTCGCACATATCTCAAGTATTTCCATGATATTTTCTTTGTATCGGGTTATAGCAATCGTTTGAAACAAACATTGCCTTATTGTTGGCGAATAAGCAAATACTTATGGCGTTCCGAAAATAGCTTCGACTCTGGAAAATTTGGAAATTCGGCTGTGCATTTACGAGTATAATCTGCAGAAAATGTCCGTACCCATATATTTGGTACACGCGAAGGCATACGGGCGTCGCGATTCGCACATATCTCAAGTATTTCCATGATATTTTCTTTGTTTCGGTTTATAGCAATCGTTTGAAACAAACATTGCCTTATTGTTGGCGAATAAGCAAATAATTATGGCATTGCGAAAAGAGCTCCGACTCTGGAAAATTTGGAAAATCGGCTGTGCATTTACGAGTATAATCTGCAGAAAATGTCCGTACCCATATATTTGGTACACGCGAAGGCATACGGTGCCGCGATTCGCACATATCTCAAGTGTTTCCATTATGTTTTCTTTGTATCGGTTTATAGCAATCGTTTGAAACAAACATTGCCTTATTGTTGGCGAATAAGCAAATAATTATGGCGTTCCGAAAATAGCTTCGACTCTGGAAAATTTGGAAATTCGGCTGTGCATTTACGAGTATAATCTGCAGAAAATGACCGTAACCAGATATTTGGTATATGCGAAAGCATACGGGTGCTGCGATTCTCACATATCTCAAGTATTTCCATTATATTTTCTTTGTATCGGGTTATAGCAATCGTTTGAAACAAACATTGCCTTATTGTTGGCGAATAAGCAAATACTTATGGCGTTCCGAAAATAGCTTCGACTCTGGAAAATTTGGAAATTCGGCTGTGCATTTACGAGTATAATCTGCAGAAAATGTCCGTACCCATATATTTGGTACACGCGAAGGCATACGGGTGCCGCGATTCGCACATATCTCAAGTGTTTCCATTATGTTTTCTTTGTATCGGTTTATAGCAATCGTTTGAAACAAACATTGCCTTATTGTTGGCGAATAAGCAAATAATTATGGCGTTCCGAAAATAGCTTCGACTCTGGAAAATTTGGAAATTCGGCTGTGCATTTACGAGTATAATCTGCAGAAAATGACCGTAACCAGATATTTGGTATATGCGAAGGCATACGGGTGCTTCGATTCTCACATATCTCAAGTGTTTCCATTATATTTTCTTTGTACGGTTTATAGCAATCGTTTGAAACAAACATTATAGCAATCGTTTGAAACAAACATTGCCTTATTGTTGGCGAATAAGCAAATAATTATGGTATTCCGAAAAGAGCTCCGACTATGGAAAATTTGGAAAATCGGCTGTGTATTTACGAGTATAATCTGCAGAAAATGTCCGCACTCATATATTTGGTACATGCGAACAACATACGGGCGTCGCCATTCGCACATATCTCAAGTATTTCCATTATATTTTCTTTGTTTCGGTTTATAGCTATCGTTTGAAACAAACATTGCCTTATTATTGGCAAATAAGCAAATAATTATGGCGTTCCGAAAATAGCTTCGACTCTGGAAAATTAGGAAAATCGGCTGTGCATTTACGAGTATAATCTGCAGAAAATATCCGTACCCAGATATTTGGTATATGCGAAGGCATACGGGTGCTGCGATTCTCACATATCTCAAGTATTTCCATTATATTTTCTTTGTATCGGGTTATAGCAATCGTTTGAAACAAACATTGCCTTATTGTTGGCGAATAAGCAAATACTTATGGCGTTCCGAAAAGAGCTCCGACTCTGGAAAATCAGGAAAATCGGCTGTGCATTTACGAGTATAATCTGCAGAAAATGTCCGTACCCAGATATTTGGTACATGCGAAGGCATACGGGTGCTGCGATTCGCACATATCTCAAGTTTTTCCATTATATTTTCTTTGTTTCGGTTTATGGCAATCGTTTGAAACAAACATTGCCTTATTATTGGCGAATAAGCAAATAATTATGGCGTTCAGAAGAGAGCTCCGACTCTGGAAAATTTGGAAATTCGGCTGTGCATTTACGAGTATAATATGCAGAAAATGTCCGTACCCAGATATTTGGTACATGCGAAGGCATACGGGTGCTGCGATTCGCACATATCTTAAGTTTTTCCATTATATTTTCTTTGTTTCGGTTTATGGCAATCATTTGAAACAAACATTGCCTTATTATTGGCGAATAAGCAAATAATTATGGCGTTCCGAAAAGAGCACCGACTCTGGAAAATCAGGTAAATCGGCTGTGCATTTACGAGTATAATGTGCAGAAAATGTCAGTACCCAAATATTTGGTACATGCGAAGGCATACGGGTGCTTCGATTCTCACATATCTCAAGTGTTTCCATTATATTTTCTTTGTATCGGTTTATAGCAATCGTTTGAAACAAACATTATAGAAATCGTTTGAAACAAACATTGCCTTATTGTTGGCGAATAAGCAAATAATTATGGCGTTCTGAAAATAGCTTCGACTCTGGTAAATTTGGAAATTCGGCTGTGCATTTACGAGTATAATCTGCAGAAAATGACCGTAACCAGATATTTGGTACAAGCGAAGGCATACGGGCGTCGCGATTCGCACATATCTCAAGTATTTCCATGATATTTTCTTTGTTTCGGTTTATAGCAATCGTTTGAAACAAACATTGCCTTATTGTTGGCGAATAAGCAAATAATTATGGCATTCCGAAAAGAGCTCCGACTCTGGAAAAATTGGAAAATCGGCGGTGCATTTAAGAGTATAATCTGCAGAAAATGTCCGTACCAATATATTTGGTACACGCGAAGGCATACGGGTGCCGCGATTCGCACATATATGAAGTGTTTCCATTATGTTTTCTTTGTATCGGTTTATAGCAATCGTTTGAAACAAACATTGCCTTATTTTTGGCGAATAAGCAAATAATTATGGCGTTCCGAAAATAGCTTCGGCTCTGGAAAATTTGGAAATTCGGCTGTGCATTTACGAGTATAATCTGCAGAAAATGACCGTAACCATATATTTGGTACAAGCGAAGGCATACGGGCGTCGCGATTCGCACATATCTCAAGTATGTCCATGATATTTTCTTTGGTTCGGTTTATAGGAATCGTTTGAAACAAACATTGCCTTATTGTTGGCGAATAAGCAAATAATTATGGTATTCCGAAAAGAGCTCTGACTCTGTAAAATTAGGAAAATCTGCTGTGCATTTACGAGTATAATCTGCAGAAAATGTCCGTACCCAGATATTTGGTACATGCGAAGGCATACGGGTGCCGCGATTCGCACATATCTCAAGTGTTTCCATTATGTTTTCTTTGTATCGGTTTATAGCAATCGTTTGAAACAAACATTGCCTTATTGTTGGCGAATAAGCAAATAATTATGGCGTTCCGAAAATATCTTCGACTCTGGAAAATTTGGAAATTCGGCTATGCATTTACGAGTATAATCTGCAGAAAATGACCGTAACCAGATATTTGGTACATGCGAACAGCATACGGGCATCGCGATTCGCACATATCTCAAGTATTTCCATTATATTTTCTTTGTTTCGGTTTATAGCTATCGTTTGAAACAAACATTGCCTTATTGTTGGCGAATAAGCAAATACTTATGGCGTTCCGAAAAGAGCTCCGACTCTGGAAAATATGGTAATACGGCTCTGCATTTACGAGTATAATCTGCAGAAAATGACCATAACCAGATATTTGGTACACGCGAAGGCATACGGGCGTCGCCATTCGCACATATCTCAAGTATTTCCATTATATTTTCCTTGTTTCGGTTTATAGCTATCGTTTGAAACAAACATTGCCTTATTATAGGCGAATAAGCAAATAATTATGGCGTTCCGAAAAGAGCTCCGACTCTGGAAAATTAGGAAAATCGGCTGTGCATTTACGAGTATAATCTGCAGAAAATATCCGTACCCAGATATTTGGTACATGCGAAGGCATACGGGTGCTGCGATTCTCACATATCTCAAGTATTTCAATTAAATTTTCTTTGTATCGGGTTATAGCAATCGTTTGAAACAAACATTGCCTTATTGTTGGCGAATAAGCAAATACTTATGGCGTTCCGAAAAGAGCTCCGACTCTGGAAAATTTGGTAATACGGCTCTGCATTTACGAGTATAATCTGCAGAAATTGACCGTACCCAGATATTTGGTACACGCGAAGGCATACGGGCGTCGCGATTCGCACATATCTCAAGTATTTCCATGATATTTTCTTTGTTTCGGTTTATAGGAATCGTTTGAAACAAACATTGCCTTATTGTTGGCGAATAAGCAAATAATTATGGCATTCCGAAAAGAGCTCCGACTCTGGAAAATTTGGAAAATCGGCGGTGCATTTACGAGTATAATCTGCAGAAAATGTCCGTACCCATATATTTGGTACACGCGAAGGCATACGAGTGCCGCGATTCGCACATATCTGAAGTGTTTCCATTATGTTTTCTTTGTATCGGTTTATAGCAATCGTTTGAAACAAACATTGCCTTATTGTTGGCGAATAAGCAAATAATTATGGCGTTCCGAAAATAGCTTCGACTCTGGAAAATTTGGAAATTCGGCTGTGCATTTACGAGTATAATCTGCAGAAAATGTCCGTACCCATATATTTGGTACACGCGAAGGCATACGGGCGTCGCGATTCGCACATATCTCAAGTATTTCCATGATATTTTCTTTGTTTCGGTTTATAGCAATCGTTTGAAACAAACATTGCCTTATTGTTGGCGAATAAGCAAATAATTATGGCATTGCGAAAAGAGCTCCGACTCTGGAAAATTTGGAAAATCGGCTGTGCATTTACGAGTATAATCTGCAGAAAATGTCCGTACCCATATATTTGGTACACGCGAAGGCATACGGGTGCCGCGATTCGCACATATCTCAAGTGTTTCCATTATGTTTTCTTTGTATCGGTTTATAGCAATCGTTTGAAACAAACATTGCCTTATTGTTGGCGAATAAGCAAATAATTATGGCGTTCCGAAAATAGCTTCGACTCTGGAAAATTTGGAAATTCGGCTGTGCATTTACGAGTATAATCTGCAGAAAATGACCGTAACCAGATATTTGGTATATGCGAAGGCATACGGGTGCTGCGATTCTCACATATCTCAAGTATTTCCATTATATTTTCTTTGTATCGGGTTATAGCAATCGTTTGAAACAAACATTGCCTTATTGTTGGCGAATAAGCAAATACTTATGGCGTTCCGAAAATAGCTTCGACTCTGGAAAATTTGGAAATTCGGCTGTGCATTTACGAGTATAATCTGCAGAAAATGTCCGTACCCATATATTTGGTACACGCGAAGGCATACGGGTGCCGCGATTCGCACATATCTCAAGTGTTTCCATTATGTTTTCTTTGTATCGGTTTATAGCAATCGTTTGAAACAAACATTGCCTTATTGTTGGCGAATAAGCAAATAATTATGGCGTTCCGAAAATAGCTTCGACTCTGGAAAATTTGGAAATTCGGCTGTGCATTTACGAGTATAATCTGCAGAAAATGACCGTAACCAGATATTTGGTATATGCGAAGGCATACGGGTGCTTCGATTCTCACATATCTCAAGTGTTTCCATTATATTTTCTTTGTACGGTTTATAGCAATCGTTTGAAACAAACATTATAGCAATCGTTTGAAACAAACATTGCCTTATTGTTGGCGAATAAGCAAATAATTATGGTATTCCGAAAAGAGCTCCGACTATGGAAAATTTGGAAAATCGGCTGTGTATTTACGAGTATAATCTGCAGAAAATGTCCGCACTCATATATTTGGTACATGCGAACAACATACGGGCGTCGCCATTCGCACATATCTCAAGTATTTCCATTATATTTTCTTTGTTTCGGTTTATAGCTATCGTTTGAAACAAACATTGCCTTATTATTGGCAAATAAGCAAATAATTATGGCGTTCCGAAAATAGCTTCGACTCTGGAAAATTAGGAAAATCGGCTGTGCATTTACGAGTATAATCTGCAGAAAATATCCGTACCCAGATATTTGGTATATGCGAAGGCATACGGGTGCTGCGATTCTCACATATCTCAAGTATTTCCATTATATTTTCTTTGTATCGGGTTATAGCAATCGTTTGAAACAAACATTGCCTTATTGTTGGCGAATAAGCAAATACTTATGGCGTTCCGAAAAGAGCTCCGACTCTGGAAAATCAGGAAAATCGGCTGTGCATTTACGAGTATAATCTGCAGAAAATGTCCGTACCCAGATATTTGGTACATGCGAAGGCATACGGGTGCTGCGATTCGCACATATCTCAAGTTTTTCCATTATATTTTCTTTGTTTCGGTTTATGGCAATCGTTTGAAACAAACATTGCCTTATTATTGGCGAATAAGCAAATAATTATGGCGTTCAGAAGAGAGCTCCGACTCTGGAAAATTTGGAAATTCGGCTGTGCATTTACGAGTATAATATGCAGAAAATGTCCGTACCCAGATATTTGGTACATGCGAAGGCATACGGGTGCTGCGATTCGCACATATCTTAAGTGTTTCCATTATATTTTCTTTGTTTCGGTTTATGTCAATCATTTGAAACAAACATTGCCTTATTATTGGCGAATAAGCAAATAATTATGGCGTTCCGAAAAGAGCACCGACTCTGGAAAATCAGGTAAATCGGCTGTGCATTTACGAGTATAATGTGCAGAAAATGTCAGTACCCAAATATTTGGTACATGCGAAGGCATACGGGTGCTTCGATTCTCACATATCTCAAGTGTTTCCATTATATTTTCTTTGTATCGGTTTATAGCAATCGTTTGAAACAAACATTATAGAAATCGTTTGAAACAAACATTGCCTTATTGTTGGCGAATAAGCAAATAATTATGGCGTTCTGAAAATAGCTTCGACTCTGGTAAATTTGGAAATTCGGCTGTGCATTTACGAGTATAATCTGCAGAAAATGACCGTAACCAGATATTTGGTACAAGCGAAGGCATACGGGCGTCGCGATTCGCACATATCTCAAGTATTTCCATGATATTTTCTTTGTTTCGGTTTATAGCAATCGTTTGAAACAAACATTGCCTTATTGTTGGCGAATAAGCAAATAATTATGGCATTCCGAAAAGAGCTCCGACTCTGGAAAAATTGGAAAATCGGCGGTGCATTTAAGAGTATAATCTGCAGAAAATGTCCGTACCAATATATTTGGTACACGCGAAGGCATACGGGTGCCGCGATTCGCACATATATGAAGTGTTTCCATTATGTTTTCTTTGTATCGGTTTATAGCAATCGTTTGAAACAAACATTGCCTTATTTTTGGCGAATAAGCAAATAATTATGGCGTTCCGAAAATAGCTTCGGCTCTGGAAAATTTGGAAATTCGGCTGTGCATTTACGAGTATAATCTGCAGAAAATGACCGTAACCATATATTTGGTACAAGCGAAGGCATACGGGCGTCGCGATTCGCACATATCTCAAGTATTTCCATGATATTTTCTTTGGTTCGGTTTATAGGAATCGTTTGAAACAAACATTGCCTTATTGTTGGCGAATAAGCAAATAATTATGGTATTCCGAAAAGAGCTCTGACTCTGTAAAATTAGGAAAATCTGCTGTGCATTTACGAGTATAATCTGCAGAAAATGTCCGTACCCAGATATTTGGTACATGCGAAGGCATACGGGTGCCGCGATTCGCACATATCTCAAGTGTTTCCATTATGTTTTCTTTGTATCGGTTTATAGCAATCGTTTGAAACAAACATTGCCTTATTGTTGGCGAATAAGCAAATAATTATGGCGTTCCGAAAATATCTTCGACTCTGGAAAATTTGGAAATTCGGCTATGCATTTACGAGTATAATCTGCAGAAAATGACCGTAACCAGATATTTGGTACATGCGAACAGCATACGGGCATCGCGATTCGCACATATCTCAAGTATTTCCATTATATTTTCTTTGTTTCGGTTTATAGCTATCGTTTGAAACAAACATTGCCTTATTGTTGGCGAATAAGCAAATACTTATGGCGTTCCGAAAAGAGCTCCGACTCTGGAAAATATGGTAATACGGCTCTGCATTTACGAGTATAATCTGCAGAAAATGACCATAACCAGATATTTGGTACACGCGAAGGCATACGGGCGTCGCCATTCGCACATATCTCAAGTATTTCCATTATATTTTCCTTGTTTCGGTTTATAGCTATCGTTTGAAACAAACATTGCCTTATTATAGGCGAATAAGCAAATAATTATGGCGTTCCGAAAAGAGCTCCGACTCTGGAAAATTAGGAAAATCGGCTGTGCATTTACGAGTATAATCTGCAGAAAATATCCGTACCCAGATATTTGGTACATGCGAAGGCATACGGGTGCTGCGATTCTCACATATCTCAAGTATTTCAATTAAATTTTCTTTGTATCGGGTTATAGCAATCGTTTGAAACAAACATTGCCTTATTGTTGGCGAATAAGCAAATACTTATGGCGTTCCGAAAAGAGCTCCGACTCTGGAAAATTTGGTAATACGGCTCTGCATTTACGAGTATAATCTGCAGAAATTGACCGTACCCAGATATTTGGTACACGCGAAGGCATACGGGCGTCGCGATTCGCACATATCTCAAGTATTTCCATGATATTTTCTTTGTTTCGGTTTATAGGAATCGTTTGAAACAAACATTGCCTTATTGTTGGCGAATAAGCAAATAATTATGGCATTCCGAAAAGAGCTCCGACTCTGGAAAATTTGGAAAATCGGCGGTGCATTTACGAGTATAATCTGCAGAAAATGTCCGTACCCATATATTTGGTACACGCGAAGGCATACGAGTGCCGCGATTCGCACATATCTGAAGTGTTTCCATTATGTTTTCTTTGTATCGGTTTATAGCAATCGTTTGAAACAAACATTGCCTTATTGTTGGCGAATAAGCAAATAATTATGGCGTTCCGAAAATAGCTTCGACTCTGGAAAATTTGGAAATTCGGCTGTGCATTTACGAGTATAATCTGCAGAAAATGACCGTAACCAGATATTTGGTACAAGCGAAGGCATACGGGCGTCGTGATTCGCACATATCTCAAGTATTTCCATTATATTTTCTTTGGTTCGGTTTATAGGAATCGTTTGAAACAAACATTGCCTTATTGTTGGCGAATAAGCAAATAATTATGGTATTCCGAAAAGAACTCCGACTCTGTAAAATTAGGAAAATCTGCTGTGCATTTACGAGTATAATCTGCAGAAAATGTCCGTACCCAGATATTTGGTTCATGCGAAGGCATACGGGTGCCGCGATTCGCACATATCTCAAGTGTTTCCATTATGTTTTATTTGTATCGGTTTATAGCAATCGTTTGAAACAAACATTGCCTTATTGTTGGCGAATAAGCAAATAATTATGGCGTTCCGAAAATAGCTTCGACTCTGGAAAATTTGGAAATTCGGCTGTCAATTTACGAGTATAATCTGCAGAAAATGACCCTAACCAGATATTTGGTACAAGCGAAGGCATACGGGCGTCGCGATTCGCACATATCTCAAGTATTTCCATGATATTTTCTTTGTTTCGGTTTATAGCAATCGTTTGAAACAAACATTGCCTTATTGTTGGCGAATAAGCAAATAATTATGGCATTCCGAAAAGAGCTCCGACTCTGGAAAATTTGGAAAATCGGCTGTGCATTTACGAGTATAATCTGCAGAAAATGTCCGTACCCAAATATTTGGTACACACGAAGGCATACGGGTGCCGCGATTCTCACATACCTCAAGTGTTTACATTATGTTTTCTTTGTATCGGTTTATAGCAATCGTTTGAAAAAAACATTGCCTTATTGTTGGCGAATAAGCAAATAATTATGGCGTTCCGAAAATAGCTTCGACTCTGGAAAATTTGGAAATTCGGCTGTGCATTTACGAGTATAATCTGCAGAAAATGACCGTAACCAGATATTTGGTACATGCGAACAGCATACGGGTATCGCGATTGGCACATATCTCAAGTATTTCCATTATATTTTCTTTGTTGCGGTTTATAGCTATCGTTTGAAACAAACATTGCCTTATTGTTGGCGAATATGCAAATAATTATGGTATTCCGAAAAGAGCTCCGACTCTGGAAAATTTGGAAAATCGGCTGTGTATTTACGAGTATAATCTGCAGATAATATCCGCACTCATATATTTGGTACATGCGAACAACATACGGGCGTCGCGATTCGCACATATCTCAAGTATTTCCATTATATTTTCTTTGTTTCGGTTTATAGCTATCGTTTGAAACAAACATTGCCTTATTATTGGCAAATAATTATGGCGTTCCGAAAAGAGTTCCGACTCTGGAAAATTAGGAAAATCGGCTGTGCATTTACGAGTATAATCTGCAGAAAATATCCGTACCCAGATATTTGGTATATGCGAAGGCATACGGGTGCTGCGATTCTCACATATCTCAAGTATTTCCATTATATTTTCTTGGCATCGGGTTATAGCAATCGTTTGAAACAAACATTGCCTTATTGTTGGCGAATAAGCAAATACTTATGGCGTTCCGAAAAGAGCTCCGACTCTGGAAAATTTGGTAATACGGCTCTGCATTTACGAGTATAATCTGCAGAAATTGACCGTAACCAGATATTTGGTACACACGAAGGCATACGGGTGCCGCGATTCGCAGATATCTCAAGTATTTCCATTATGTTTTCTTTGTATCGGTTTATAGCAATCGTTTGAAACAAACATTGCCTTATTGTTTGCGAATAAGCAAATAATTATGGCATTCCGAAAAGAGCTCCGACTCTGGAAAATCAGGAAAATCGGCTGTGCATTTACGAGTATAATCTGCAGAAAATGTCCGTACCCAGATATTTGGTACATGCGAAGGCATACGGGTGCTGCGATTCGCACATATCTCAAGTTTTTCCATTATATTTTCTTTGTTTCGGTTTATGGCAATCGTTTGAAACAAACATTGCCTTATTATTGGCGAATAAGCAAATAATTATGGCGTTCCGAAGAGAGCTCCGACTCTGGAAAATTTGGAAATTCGGCTGTGCATTTACGAGTATAATCTGCAGAAAATGTCTGTACCCAGATATTTGGTACATGCGAAGGTATACGGGCGTCGCGATTCGCACATATCTCAAGAATTTCCATTATATTTTCTTTGTTTCGGTTTATAGCTATCGTTTGAAACAAACATTGCCTTATTGTTGGTGAATAAGCAAATAATTATGGCGTTCCGAAAATAGCTTCGACTCTGGAAAATTTGGAAATTCGGCTGTGCATTTACGAGTATAATCTGCGGAAAATGACCGTAACCAGATATTTGGTACAAACGAAGGCATTCGGGCGTCGCGATTCGCACATATCTCAAGTATTTCCATGATATTTTCTTTGTTTCGGTTTATAGGAATCGTTTGAAACAAACATTGCCTTATTGTTGGCGAATAAGCAAATAGTTATGGCATTCCGAAAAGAGCTCCGACTCTGGAAAATTTGGAAAATCGGCGGTGCATTTACGAGTATAATCTGCAGAAAATGTCCGTACCCATATATTTGGTACACGCGAAGGCATACGGGTGCCGCGATTCGCACATATCTCAAGTGTTTCCATTATGTTTTCTTTGTATCGGTTTATAGCAATCGTTTGAAACAAACATTGCCTTATTGTTGGCGAATAAGCAAATAATTATGGCGTTCCGAAAATAGCTTCGACTCTGGAAAATTTGGAAATTCGGCTATGCATTTACGAGTATAATCTGCAGAAAATGACCGTAACCAGATATTTGGTACATGCGAACAGCATACGGGCATCGCGATTCGCACATATCTCAAGTATTTCCATTATATTTTCTTTGTTTCGGTTTATAGCTATCGTTTGAAACAAACATTGCCTTATTATTGGCGAATAAGCAAATAATTATGGCGTTCCGAAAAGAGCTCCGGCTCTGGAAAATTAGGAAAATCGGCTGTGCATTTACGAGTATAATCTGCAGAAAATATCCGTACCCAGATATTTGGTACATGCGAAGGCATACGGGTGCTGCGATTCTCACATATCTCAAGTATTTCAATTAAATTTTCTTTGTATCGGGTTATAGCAATCGTTTGAAACAAACATTGCCTTATTGTTGGCGAATAAGCAAATACTTATGGCGTTCCGAAAAGAGCTCCGACTCTGGAAAATTTGGTAATACGGCTCTGCATTTACGAGTATAATCTGCAGAAATTGACCGTAACCAGATATTTGGTACACGCGAAGGCATACGGGTGCCGCGATTCGCAGTTATCTCAAGTTTTTCCATTATATTTTCTTTGTTTCGGTTTATGGCAATCGTTTGAAACAAACATTGCCTTATTATTGGCGAATAAGCAAATAATTATGGCGTTCCGAAAAGAGCTCCGGCTCTGGAAAATTAGGAAAATCGGCTGTGCATTTACGAGTATAATCTGCAGAAAATATCCGTACCCAGATATTTGGTACATGCGAAGGCATACGGGTGCTGCGATTCTCACATATCTCAAGTATTTCCATTATATTTTCTTGGCATCGGGTTATAGCAATCGTTTGAAACAAACATTGCCTTATTGTTGGCGAATAAGCAAATACTTATGGCGTTCCGAAAAGAGCTCCGACTCTGGAAAATCAGGAAAATCGGCTGTGCATTTACGAGTATAATCTGCAGAAAATGTCCGTACCCAGATATTTGGTACATGCGAAGGCATACGGGTGCTGCGATTCGCACATATCTCAAGTTTTTCCATTATATTTTCTTTGTTTCGGTTTATGGCAATCGTTTGAAACAAACATTGCCTTATTATTGGCGAATAAGCAAATAATTATGGCGTTCCGAAGAGAGCTCCGACTCTGGAAAATTTGGAAATTCGGCTGTGCATTTACGAGTATAATCTGCAGAAAATGTCCGTACCCAGATATTTGGTACATGCGAAGGTATACGGGCGTCGCGATTCGCACATATCTCAAGAATTTCCATTATATTTTCTTTGTTTCGGTTTATAGCTATCGTTTGAAACAAACATTGCCTTATTGTTGGTGAATAAGCAAATAATTATGGCGTTCCAAAAATAGCTTCGACTCTGGAAAATTTGGAAATTCGGCTGTGCATTTACGAGTATAATCTGCGGAAAATGACCGTAACCAGATATTTGGTACAAACGAAGGCATTCGGGCGTCGCGATTCGCACATATCTCAAGTATTTCCATGATATTTTCTTTGTTTCGGTTTATAGGAATCGTTTGAAACAAACATTGCCTTATTGTTGGCGAATAAGCAAATAGTTATGGCATTCCGAAAAGAGCTCCGACTCTGGAAAATTTGGAAAATCGGCGGTGCATTTACGAGTATAATCTGCAGAAAATGTCCGTACCCATATATTTGGTACACGCGAAGGCATACGGGTGCCGCGATTCGCACATATCTCAAGTGTTTCCATTATGTTTTCTTTGTATCGGTTTATAGCAATCGTTTGAAACAAACATTGCCTTATTGTTGGCGAATAAGCAAATAATTATGGCGTTCCGAAAATAGCTTCGACTCTGGAAAATTTGGAAATTCGGCTGTGCATTTACGAGTATAATCTGCAGAAAATATCCGTACCCAGATATTTGGTACATGCGAAGGCATACGGGTGCTGCGATTCTCACATATCTCAAGTATTTCAATTAAATTTTCTTTGTATCGGGTTATAGCAATCGTTTGAAACAAACATTGCCTTATTGTTGGCGAATAAGCAAATACTTATGGCGTTCCGAAAAGAGCTCCGACTCTGGAAAATTTGGTAATACGGCTCTGCATTTACGAGTATAATCTGCAGAAATTGACCGTAACCAGATATTTGGTACACGCGAAGGCATACGGGTGCCGCGATTCGCAGTTATCTCAAGTTTTTCCATTATATTTTCTTTGTTTCGGTTTATGGCAATCGTTTGAAACAAACATTGCCTTATTATTGGCGAATAAGCAAATAATTATGGCGTTCCGAAAAGAGCTCCGGCTCTGGAAAATTAGGAAAATCGGCTGTGCATTTACGAGTATAATCTGCAGAAAATATCCGTACCCAGATATTTGGTACATGCGAAGGCATACGGGTGCTGCGATTCTCACATATCTCAAGTATTTCCATTATATTTTCTTGGCATCGGGTTATAGCAATCGTTTGAAACAAACATTGCCTTATTGTTGGCGAATAAGCAAATACTTATGGCGTTCCGAAAAGAGCTCCGACTCTGGAAAATCAGGAAAATCGGCTGTGCATTTACGAGTATAATCTGCAGAAAATGTCCGTACCCAGATATTTGGTACATGCGAAGGCATACGGGTGCTGCGATTCGCACATATCTCAAGTTTTTCCATTATATTTTCTTTGTTTCGGTTTATGGCAATCGTTTGAAACAAACATTGCCTTATTATTGGCGAATAAGCAAATAATTATGGCGTTCCGAAGAGAGCTCCGACTCTGGAAAATTTGGAAATTCGGCTGTGCATTTACGAGTATAATCTGCAGAAAATGTCCGTACCCAGATATTTGGTACATGCGAAGGTATACGGGCGTCGCGATTCGCACATATCTCAAGAATTTCCATTATATTTTCTTTGTTTCGGTTTATAGCTATCGTTTGAAACAAACATTGCCTTATTGTTGGCGAATAAGCAAATAATTATGGCGTTCCGAAAATAGCTTCGACTCTGGAAAATTTGGAAATTCGGCTGTGCATTTACGAGTATAATCTGCAGAAAATGACCGTAACCAGATATTTGGTACATGCGAACAGCATACGGGTATCGCGATTCGCACATATCTCAAGTATTTCCATTATATTTTCTTTGTTGCGGTTTATAGCTATCGTTTGAAACAAACATTGCCTTATTGTTGGCGAATATGCAAATAATTATGGTATTCCGAAAAGAGCTCCGACTCTGGAAAATTTGGAAAATCGGCTGTGTATTTACGAGTATAATCTGCAGATAATGTCCGCACTCATATATTTGGTACATGCGAACAACATACGGGCGTCGCGATTCGCACATATCTCAAGTATTTCCATTATATTTTCTTTGTTTCGGTTTATAGCTATCGTTTGAAACAAACATTGCCTTATTATTGGCAAATAATTATGGCGTTCCGAAAAGAGTTCCGACTCTGGAAAATTAGGAAAATCGGCTGTGCATTTACGAGTATAATCTGCAGAAAATATCCGTACCCAGATATTTGGTATATGCGAAGGCATACGGGTGCTGCGATTCTCACATATCTCAAGTATTTCCATTATATTTTCTTGGCATCGGGTTATAGCAATCGTTTGAAACAAACATTGCCTTATTGTTGGCGAATAAGCAAATACTTATGGCGTTCCGAAAAGAGCTCCGACTCTGGAAAATTTGGTAATACGCCTCTGCATTTACGAGTATAATCTGCAGAAATTGACCGTAACCAGATATTTGGTACACACGAAGGCATACGGGTGCCGCGATTCGCAGATATCTCAAGTATTTCCATTATGTTTTCTTTGTATCGGTTTATAGCAATCGTTTGAAACAAACATTGCCTTATTGTTGGCGAATAAGCAAATAATTATGGCATTCCGAAAAGAGCTCCGACTCTGGAAAATTTGGAAAATCGGCTGTGCATTTACGAGTATAATCTGCAGAAAATGTCCGTACCCAAATATTTGGTACACACGAAGGCATACGGGTGCCGCGATTCGCACATACCTCAAGTGTTTACATTATGTTTTCTTTGTTTCGGTTTATGGCAATCGTTTGAAACAAACATTGCCTTATTATTGGCGAATAAGCAAATAATTATGGCGTTCCGAAGAGAGCTCCGACTCTGGAAAATTTGGAAATTCGGCTGTGCATTTACGAGTATAATCTGCAGAAAATGTCCGTACCCAGATATTTGGTACATGCGAAGGTATACGGGCGTCGCGATTCGCACATATCTCAAGAATTTCCATTATATTTTCTTTGTTTCGGTTTATAGCTATCGTTTGAAACAAACATTGCCTTATTGTTGGCGAATAAGCAAATAATTATGGCGTTCCGAAAATAGCTTCGACTCTGGAAAATTTGGAAATTCGGCTGTGCATTTACGAGTATAATCTGCAGAAAATGACCGTAACCAGATATTTGGTACATGCGAACAGCATACGGGTATCGCGATTCGCACATATCTCAAGTATTTCCATTATATTTTCTTTGTTGCGGTTTATAGCTATCGTTTGAAACAAACATTGCCTTATTGTTGGCGAATATGCAAATAATTATGGTATTCCGAAAAGAGCTCCGACTCTGGAAAATTTGGAAAATCGGCTGTGTATTTACGAGTATAATCTGCAGATAATGTCCGCACTCATATATTTGGTACATGCGAACAACATACGGGCGTCGCGATTCGCACATATCTCAAGTATTTCCATTATATTTTCTTTGTTTCGGTTTATAGCTATCGTTTGAAACAAACATTGCCTTATTATTGGCAAATAATTATGGCGTTCCGAAAAGAGTTCCGACTCTGGAAAATTAGGAAAATCGGCTGTGCATTTACGAGTATAATCTGCAGAAAATTTCCGTACCCAGATATTTGGTATATGCGAAGGCATACGGGTGCTGCGATTCTCACATATCTCAAGTATTTCCATTATATTTTCTTGGCATCGGGTTATAGCAATCGTTTGAAACAAACATTGCCTTATTGTTGGCGAATAAGCAAATACTTATGGCGTTCCGAAAAGAGCTCCGACTCTGGAAAATTTGGTAATACGCCTAAGCATTTACGAGTATAATCTGCAGAAATTGACCGTAACCAGATATTTGGTACACACGAAGGCATACGGGTGCCGCGATTCGCAGATATCTCAAGTATTTCCATTATGTTTTCTTTGTATCGGTTTATAGCAATCGTTTGAAACAAACATTGCCTTATTGTTGGCGAATAAGCAAATAATTATGGCATTCCGAAAAGAGCTCCGACTCTGGAAAATTTGGAAAATCGGCTGTGCATTTACGAGTATAATCTGCAGAAAATGTCCGTACCCAAATATTTGGTACACACGAAGGCATACGGGTGCCGCGATTCGCACATACCTCAAGTGTTTACATTATGTTTTCTTTGTATCGGTTTATAGCAATCGTTTGAAACAAACATTGCCTTATTGTTGGCGAATAAGCAAATAATTATGGCGTTCCGAAAATAGCTTCGACTCTGGAAAATTTGGAAATTCGGCTGTGCATTTACGAGTATAATCTGCAGAAAATGACCGTAACCAGATATTTGGTACATGCGAACAGCATACGGGTATCGCGATTCGCACATATCTCAAGTATTTCCATTATATTTTCTTTGTTGCGGTTTATAGCTATCGTTTGAAACAAACATTGCCTTATTGTTGGCGAATATGCAAATAATTATGGTATTCCGAAAAGAGCTCCGACTCTGGAAAATTTGGAAAATCGGCTGTGTATTTACGAGTATAATCTGCAGATAATGTCCGCACTCATATATTTGGTACATGCGAACAACATACGGGCGTCGCGATTCGCACATATCTCAAGTATTTGCATTATATTTTCTTTGTTTCGGTTTATAGCTATCGTTTGAAACAAACATTGCCTTATTATTGGCAAATAATTATGGCGTTCCGAAAAGAGTTCCGACTCTGGAAAATTAGGAAAATCGGCTGTGCATTTACGAGTATAATCTGCAGAAAATATCCGTACCCAGATATTTGGTTTATGCGAAGGCATACGGGTGCTGCGATTCTCACATATCTCAAGTATTTCCATTATATTTTCTTGGCATCGGGTTATAGCAATCGTTTGAAACAAACATTGCCTTATTGTTGGCGAATAAGCAAATACTTATGGCGTTCCGAAAAGAGCTCCGACTCTGGAAAATTTGGTAATACGGCTCTGCATTTACGAGTATAATCTGCAGAAATTGACCGTAACCAGATATTTGGTACACACGAAGGCATACGGGTGCCGCGATTCTCACATATCTCAAGTATTTCCATTATGTTTTCTTTGTATCGGTTTATAGCAATCATTTGAAACAAACATTGCCTTATTATTGGCGAATAAGCAAATAATTATGGCGTTCCGAAAAGAGCTCCGACTCTGGAAAATCAGGAAAATCGGCTGTGCATTTACGAGTATAATCTGCAGAAAATGTCCGTACCCAGATATTTGGTACATGCGAAGGCATACGGGTGCTGCGATTCGCACATATCTCAAGTTTTTCCATTATATTTTCTTTGTTTCGGTTTATGGCAATCGTTTGAAACAAACATTGCCTTATTATTGGCGAATAAGCAAATAATTATGGCGTTCCGAAGAGAGCTCCGACTCTGGAAAATTTGGAAATTCGGCTGTGCATTTACGAGTATAATCTGCAGAAAATGTCCGTACCCAGATATTTGGTACATGCGAAGGTATACGGGCGTCGCGATTCGCACATATCTCAAGAATTTCCATTATATTTTCTTTGTTTCGGTTTATAGCTATCGTTTGAAACAAACATTGCCTTATTGTTGGCGAATAAGCAAATAATTATGGCGTTCCGAAAATAGCTTCGACTCTGAAAAATTTGGAAATTCGGCTGTGCATTTACGAGTATAATCTGCGGAAAATGACCGTAACCAGATATTTGGTACAAACGAAGGCATTCGGGCGTCGCGATTCGCACATATCTCAAGTATTTCCATGATATTTTCTTTGTTTCGGTTTATAGGAATCGTTTGAAACAAACATTGCCTTATTGTTGGCGAATAAGCAAATAATTATGGCATTCCGAAAAGAGCTCCGACTCTGGAAAATTTGGAAAATCGGCGGTGCATTTACGAGTATAATCTGCAGAAAATGTCCGTACCCATATATTTGGTACACGCGAAGGCATACGGGTGCCGCGATTCGCACATATCTGAAGTGTTTCCATTATGTTTTCTTTGTATCGGTTTATAGCAATCGTTTGAAACAAACATTGCCTTATTGTTGGCGAATAAGCAAATAATTATGGCGTTCCGAAAATAGCTTCGACTCTGGAAAATTTGGAAATTCGGCTATGCATTTACGAGTATAATCTGCAGAAAATGACCGTAACCAGATATTTGGTACATGCGAACAGCATACGGGCATCGCGATTCGCACATATCTCAAGTATTTCCATTATATTTTCATTGTTTCGGTTTATAGCTATCGTTTGAAACAAACATTGCCTTATTATTGGCGAATAAGCAAATAATTATGGCGTTCCGAAAAGAGCTCCGACTCTGGAAAATTAGGAAAATCGGCTGTGCATTTACGAGTATAATCTGCAGAAAATATCCGTACCCAGATATTTGGTACATGCGAAGGCATACGGGTGCTGCGATTCTCACATATCTCAAGTATTTCAATTAAATTTTCTTTGTATCGGGTTATAGCAATCGTTTGAAACAAACATTGCCTTATTGTTGGCGAATAAGCAAATACTTATGGCGTTCCGAAAAGAGCTCCGACTCTGGAAAATTTGGTAATACGGCTCTGCATTTACGAGTATAATCTGCAGAAATTGACCGTAACCAGATATTTGGTACACGCGAAGGCATACGGGTGCCGCGATTCGCAGATATCTCAAGTTTTTCCATTATATTTTCTTTGTTTCGGTTTATGGCAATCGTTTGAAACAAACATTGCCTTATTATTGGCGAATAAGCAAATAATTATGGCGTTCCGAAAAGAGCTCCGACTCTGGAAAATTTGGAAATTCGGCTATGCATTTACGAGTATAATCTGCAGAAAATATCCGTACCCAGATATTTGGTACATGCGAAGGCATACGGGTGCTGCGATTCTCACATATCTCAAGTATTTCAATTAAATTTTCTTTGTATCGGGTTATAGCAATCGTTTGAAACAAACATTGCCTTATTGTTGGCGAATAAGCAAATACTTATGGCGTTCCGAAAAGAGCTCCGACTCTGGAAAATTTGGTAATACGGCTCTGCATTTACGAGTTTAATCTGCAGAAATTGACCGTAACCAGATATTTGGTACACGCGAAGGCATACGGGTGCCGCGATTCGCACATATCTCAAGTTTTTCCATTATATTTTCTTTGTTTCGGTTTATGGCAATCGTTTGAAACAAACATTGCCTTATTATTGGCGAATAAGCAAATAATTATGGCGTTCCGAAAAGAGCTTCGACTCTGGAAAATTTGGAAATTCGGCTGAGCATTTACGAGTATAATCTGCAGAAAATGTCCGTACCCAGATATTTGGAACATGCGAAGGCATACGGGCGTCGCGATTCGCACATATCTCAAGTATTTCCATGATATTTTCTTTGTTTCGGTTTATAGCAATCGTTTGAAACAAACATTGCCTTATTGTTGGCGAATAAGCAAATAATTATGGTATTCCGAAAAGAGCTCCGACTCTGGAAAATTTGGAAAATCCGCTGTGCATTTACGAGTATAATCTGCAGAAAATGTCCGTACCCATATATTTGGTACACGCGAAGGCATACGGGTGCCTCGATTCGCAGATATCTCAAGTTTTTCCATTATATTTTCTTTGTTTCGGTTTATGGCAATGGTTTGAAACAAATATTGCCTTATTATTGGCGAATAAGCAAATAATTATGGCGTTCCGAAAAGAGCTCCGACTCTGGAAAATTTGGAAATTCGGCAGTGCATTTACGAGTATAATCTGCAGAAAATGTCCGTACCCAGATATTTGGTCCATGCGAAGGCATACGGGCGTCGCGATTCGCACATATCTCAAGTATTTCCATGATATTTTCTTTTTTTCGGTTTATAGGAATCGTTCAAAACAAACATTGCCTTATTGTTGGCGAATAAGCCAATAGCTATGGTATTCCGAAAAGAGCTTTGTTTCAAACGATAGCTATAAACCGAAACAAAGAAAATATAATGGAAATACTTGAGATATGTGCGAATCGCGACGCCCGTATGCTGTTCGCATGTACCAAATATATGAGTGCGGACATTTTCTGCTGATTATACTCGTAAATGCACAGCCGATTTTCCAAATTTTCTAGAGTCGGAGCTCTTTTCGGAATACCATAGCTATTGGCTTATTCGCCAACAATAAGGCAATGTTTGTTTTGAACGATTCCTATAAACCGAAAAAAAGAAAATATCATGGAAATACTTGAGATATGTGCGAATCGCGACGCCCGTATGCCTTCGCATGGACCAAATATCTGGGTACGGACATTTTCTGCAGATTATACTCGTAAATGCACTGCCGAATTTCCAAATTTTCCAGAGTCGGAGCTCTTTTCGGAACGCCATAATTATTTGCTTATTCGCCAATAATAAGGCAATATTTGTTTCAAACGATTGCCATAAACCGAAACAAAGAAAATATAATGGAAAAACTTGAGATATCTGCGAATCGCGGCACCCGTATGCCTTCGCGTGTACCAAATATCTGGTTACGGTCAATTTCTGCAGATTATACTCGTAAATGCACAGCCGAATTTCCAACTTTTCCAGAGTCGAAGCTATTTTCGGAACGCCATAATTATTTGCTTATTCGCCAACAATAAGGCAATGTTTGTTTCAAACGATTGCTATAAACCGAAACAAAGAAAACATAATGGAAACACTTGAGATATGTGCGAATCGCGGCACCCGTATGCCTTCGCGTGTACCAAATATATGGGTACGGACATTTTCTGCAGATTATACTCGTAAATGCACAGCGGATTTTCCAAATTTTCCAGAGTCGGAGCTCTTTTCGGAATACCATAATTATTTGCTTATTCGCCAACAATAAGGCAATGTTTGTTTCAAACGATTGCTATAAACCGAAACAAAGAAAATATCATGGAAATACTTGAGATATGTGCGAATCGCGACGCCCGTATGCCTTCGCATGTACCAAATATCTGGGTACGGATATTTTCTGCAGATTATACTCGTAAATGCATAGCCGAATTTCCAAATTTTCCAGAGTCGGAGCTCTTTTCGGAACGCCATAATTATTTGCTTATTCGCCAATAATAAGGCAATGTTTGTTTCAAACGATTGCCATAAACCGAAACAAAGAAAATATAATGGAAAAACTTGAGATATCTGCGAATCGCGGCACCCGTATGCCTTCGCGTGTACCAAATATCTGGTTACGGTCAATTTCTGCAGATTATACTCGTAAATGCAGAGCCGTATTACCAAATTTTCCAGAGTCGGAGCTCTTTTCGGAACGCCATAAGTATTTGCTTATTCGCCAACAATAAGGCAATGTTTGTTTCAAACGATTGCTATAACCCGATACAAAGAAAATTTAATTGAAATACTTGAGATATGTGAGAATCGCAGCACCCGTATGCCTTCGCATGTACCAAATATCTGGGTACGGATATTTTCTGCAGATTATACTCGTAAATGCACAGCCGATTTTCCTAATTTTCCAGAGTCGGAGCTCTTTTCGGAACGCCATAATTATTTGCTTATTCGCCAATAATAAGGCAATGTTTGTTTCAAACGATAGCTATAAACCGAAACAATGAAAATATAATGGAAATACTTGAGATATGTGCGAATCGCGATGCCCGTATGCTGTTCGCATGTACCAAATATCTGGTTACGGTCATTTTCTGCAGATTATACTCGTAAATGCATAGCCGAATTTCCAAATTTTCCAGAGTCGAAGCTATTTTCGGAACGCCATAATTATTTGCTTATTCGCCAACAATAAGGCAATGTTTGTTTCAAACGATTGCTATAACCGATACAAAGAAAACATAATGGAAACACTTCAGATATGTGCGAATCGCGGCACCCGTATGTCTTCGCGTGTACCAAATATATGGGTACGGACATTTTCTGCAGATTATACTCGTAAATGCACCGCCGATTTTCCAAATTTTCCAGAGTCGGAGCTCTTTTCGGAATGCCATAATTATTTGCTTATTCGCCAACAATAAGGCAATGTTTGTTTCAAACGATTCCTATAAACCGAAACAAAGAAAATATCATGGAAATACTTGAGATATGTGCGAATCGCGACGCCCGTATTCCTTCGCTTGTACCAAATATCTGGTTACGGTCATTTTCTGCAGATTATACTCGTAAATGCACAGCCGAATTTCCAAATTTTCCAGAGTCGAAGCTATTTTCGGAACGCCATAATTATTTGCTTATTCGCCAACAATAAGGCAATGTTTGTTTCAAACGATAGCTATAAACCGAAACAAAGAAAATATAATGGAAATACTTGAGATATGTGCGAATCGCGACGCCCGTATGCTGTTCGCATGTACCAAATATATGAGTGCGGACATTTTCTGCTGATTATACTCGTAAATGCACAGCCGATTTTCCAAATTTTCTAGAGTCGGAGCTCTTTTCGGAATACCATAGCTATTGGCTTATTCGCCAACAATAAGGCAATGTTTGTTTTGAACGATTCCTATAAACCGAAAAAAAGAAAATATCATGGAAATACTTGAGATATGTGCGAATCGCGACGCCCGTATGCCTTCGCATGGACCAAATATCTGGGTACGGACATTTTCTGCAGATTATACTCGTAAATGCACTGCCGAATTTCCAAATTTTCCAGAGTCGGAGCTCTTTTCGGAACGCCATAATTATTTGCTTATTCGCCAATAATAAGGCAATATTTGTTTCAAACGATTGCCATAAACCGAAACAAAGAAAATATAATGGAAAAACTTGAGATATCTGCGAATCGCGGCACCCGTATGCCTTCGCGTGTACCAAATATCTGGTTACGGTCAATTTCTGCAGATTATACTCGTAAATGCACAGCCGAATTTCCAACTTTTCCAGAGTCGAAGCTATTTTCGGAACGCCATAATTATTTGCTTATTCGCCAACAATAAGGCAATGTTTGTTTCAAACGATTGCTATAAACCGATACAAAGAAAACATAATGGAAACACTTGAGATATGTGCGAATCGAGGCACCCGTATGACTTCGCGTGTACCAAATATATGGGTACGGACATTTTCTGCAGATTATACTCGTAAATGCACAGCGGATTTTCCAAATTTTCCAGAGTCGGAGCTCTTTTCGGAATACCATAATTATTTGCTTATTCGCCAACAATAAGGCAATGTTTGTTTCAAACGATTGCTATAAACCGAAACAAAGAAAATATCATGGAAATACTTGAGATATGTGCGAATCGCGACGCCCGTATGCCTTCGCATGTACCAAATATCTGGGTACGGACATTTTCTGCAGATTATACTCGTAAATGCTCAGCCGAATTTCCAAATTTTCCAGAGTCGAAGCTCTTTTCGGAACGCCATAATTATTTGCTTATTCGCCAATAATAAGGCAATGTTTGTTTCAAACGATTGCCATAAACCGAAACAAAGAAAATATAATGGAAAAACTTGAGATATGTGCGAATCGCGGCACCCGTATGCCTTCGCGTGTACCAAATATCTGGTTACGGTCAATTTCTGCAGATTATACTCGTAAATGCAGAGCCGTATTACCAAATTTTCCAGAGTCGGAGCTCTTTTCGGAACGCCATAAGTATTTGCTTATTCGCCAACAATAAGGCAATGTTTGTTTCAAACGATTGCTATAACCCGATACAAAGAAAACATAATGGAAACACTTGAGATATGTGCGAATCGCGGCACCCGTATGCCTTCGCGTGTACCAAATATATGGGTACGGACATTTTCTGCAGATTATACTCGTAAATGCACAGCGGATTTTCCAAATTTTCCAGAGTCGGAGCTCTTTTCGGAATACCATAATTATTTGCTTATTCGCCAACAATAAGGCAATGTTTGTTTCAAACGATTGCTATAAACCGAAACAAAGAAAATATCATGGAAATACTTGAGATATGTGCGAATCGCGACGCCCGTATGCCTTCGCATGTACCAAATATCTGGGTACGGACATTTTCAGCAGATTATACTCGTAAATGCTCAGCCGAATTTCCAAATTTTCCAGAGTCGGAGCTCTTTTCGGAACGCCATAATTATTTGCTTATTCGCCAATAATAAGGCAATATTTGTTTCAAACGATTGCCATAGACCGAAACAAAGAAAATATAATGGAAAAACTTGAGATATCTGCGAATCGCGGCACCCGTATGCCTTCGCGTGTACCAAATATCTGGTTACGGTCAATTTCTGCAGATTATACTCGTAAATGCACAGCCGAATTTCCAACTTTTCCAGAGTCGAAGCTATTTTCGGAACGCCATAATTATTTGCTTATTCGCCAACAATAAGGCAATGTTTGTTTCAAACGATTGCTATAAACCGATACAAAGAAAACATAATGGAAACACTTGAGATATGTGCGAATCGAGGCACCCGTATGCCTTCGCGTGTACCAAATATATGGGTACGGACATTTTCTGCAGATTATACTCGTAAATGCACAGCGGATTTTCCAAATTTTCCAGAGTCGGAGCTCTTTTCGGAATACCATAATTATTTGCTTATTCGCCAACAATAAGGCAATGTTTGTTTCAAACGATTGCTATAAACCGAAACAAAGAAAATATCATGGAAATACTTGAGATATGTGCGAATCGCGACGCCCGTATGCCTTCGCATGTACCAAATATCTGGGTACGGACATTTTCTGCAGATTATACTCGTAAATGCTCAGCCGAATTTCCAAATTTTCCAGAGTCGAAGCTCTTTTCGGAACGCCATAATTATTTGCTTATTCGCCAATAATAAGGCAATGTTTGTTTCAAACGATTGCCATAAACCGAAACAAAGAAAATATAATGGAAAAACTTGAGATATGTGCGAATCGCGGCACCCGTATGCCTTCGCGTGTACCAAATATCTGGTTACGGTCAATTTCTGCAGATTATACTCGTAAATGCAGAGCCGTATTACCAAATTTTCCAGAGTCGGAGCTCTTTTCGGAACGCCATAAGTATTTGCTTATTCGCCAACAATAAGGCAATGTTTGTTTCAAACGATTGCTATAACCCGATACAAAGAAAATTTAATTGAAATACTTGAGATATGTGAGAATCGCAGCACCCGTATGCCTTCGCATGTACCAAATATCTGGGTACGGATATTTTCTGCAGATTATACTCGTAAATGCATAGCCGAATTTCCAAATTTTCCAGAGTCGGAGCTCTTTTCGGAACGCCATAATTATTTGCTTATTCGCCAATAATAAGGCAATGTTTGTTTCAAACGATTGCCATAAACCGAAACAAAGAAAATATAATGGAAAAACTTGAGATATCTGCGAATCGCGGCACCCGTATGCCTTCGCGTGTACCAAATATCTGGTTACGGTCAATTTCTGCAGATTATACTCGTAAATGCACAGCCGAATTTCCAACTTTTCCAGTCGAAGCTATTTTCGGAACGCCATTATTATTTGCTTATTCGCCAACAATAAGGCAATGTTTGTTTCAAACGATTGCTATAAACCGATACAAAGAAAACATAATGGAAACACTTGAGATATGTGCGAATCGCGGCACCCGTATGCCTTCGCGTGTACCAAATATATGGGTACGGACATTTTCTGCAGATTATACTCGTAAATGCACAGCGGATTTTCCAAATTTTCCAGAGTCGGAGCTCTTTTCGGAATACCATAATTATTTGCTTATTCGCCAACAATAAGGCAATGTTTGTTTCAAACGATTGCTATAAACCGAAACAAAGAAAATATCATGGAAATACTTGAGATATGTGCGAATCGCGACGCCCGTATGCCTTCGCATGTACCAAATATCTGGGTACGGACATTTTCTGCAGATTATACTCGTAAATGCTCAGCCGAATTTCCAAATTTTCCAGAGTCGAAGCTCTTTTCGGAACGCCATAATTATTTGCTTATTCGCCAATAATAAGGCAATGTTTGTTTCAAACGATTGCCATAAACCGAAACAAAGAAAATATAATGGAAAAACTTGAGATATGTGCGAATCGCGGCACCCGTATGCCTTCGCGTGTACCAAATATCTGGTTACGGTCAATTTCTGCAGATTATACTCGTAAATGCAGAGCCGTATTACCAAATTTTCCAGAGTCGGAGCTCTTTTCGGAACGCCATAAGTATTTGCTTATTCGCCAACAATAAGGCAATGTTTGTTTCAAACGATTGCTATAACCCGATACAAAGAAAATTTAATTGAAATACTTGAGATATGTGAGAATCGCAGCACCCGTATGCCTTCGCATGTACCAAATATCTGGGTACGGATATTTTCTGCAGATTATACTCGTAAATGCATAGCCGAATTTCCAAATTTTCCAGAGTCGGAGCTCTTTTCGGAACGCCATAATTATTTGCTTATTCGCCAATAATAAGGCAATGTTTGTTTCAAACGATTGCCATAAACCGAAACAAAGAAAATATAATGGAAAAACTTGAGATATCTGCGAATCGCGGCACCCGTATGCCTTCGCGTGTACCAAATATCTGGTTACGGTCAATTTCTGCAGATTATACTCGTAAATGCACAGCCGAATATCCAACTTTTCCAGAGTCGAAGCTATTTTCGGAACGCCATAATTATTTGCTTATTCGCCAACAATAAGGCAATGTTTGTTTCAAACGATTGCTATAAACCGATACAAAGAAAACATAATGGAAACACTTGAGATATGTGCGAATCGCGGCACCCGTATGCCTTCGCGTGTACCAAATATATGGGTACGGACATTTTCTGCAGATTATACTCGTAAATGCACAGCGGATTTTCCAAATTTTCCAGAGTCGGAGCTCTTTTCGGAATACCATAATTATTTGCTTATTCGCCAACAATAAGGCAATGTTTGTTTCAAACGATTGCTATAAACCGAAACAAAGAAAATATCATGGAAATACTTGAGATATGTGCGAATCGCGACGCCCGTATGCCTTCGCATGTACCAAATATCTGGGTACGGACATTTTCTGCAGATTATACTCGTAAATGCTCAGCCGAATTTCCAAATTTTCCAGAGTCGGAACTCTTTTCGGAACGCCATAATTATTTGCTTATTCGCCAATAATAAGGCAATGTTTGTTTCAAACGATTGCCATAAACCGAAACAAAGAAAATATAATGGAAAAACTTGAGATATCTGCGAATCGCGGCACCCGTATGCCTTCGCGTGTACCAAATATCTGGTTACGGTCAATTTCTGCAGATTATACTCGTAAATGCAGAGCCGTATTACCAAATTTTCCAGAGTAGGAGCTCTTTTCGGAACGCCATAAGTATTTGCTTATTCGCCAACAATAAGGCAATGTTTGTTTCAAACGATTGCTATAACCCGATACAAAGAAAATTTAATTGAAATACTTGAGATATGTGAGAATCGCAGCACCCGTATGCCTTCGCATGTACCAAATATCTGGGTACGGATATTTTCTGCAGATTATACTCGTAAATGCACAGCCGATTTTCCTAATTTTCCAGAGTCGGAGCTCTTTTCGGAACGCCATAATTATTTGCTTATTCGCCAATAATAAGGCAATGTTTGTTTCAAACGATAGCTATAAACCGAAACAATGAAAATATAATGGAAATACTTGAGATATGTGCGAATCGCGATGCCCGTATGCTGTTCGCATGTACCAAATATCTGGTTACGGTCATTTTCTGCAGATTATACTCGTAAATGCATAGCCGAATTTCCAAATTTTCCAGAGTCGAAGCTATTTTCGGAACGCCATAATTATTTGCTTATTCGCCAACAATAAGGCAATGTTTGTTTCAAACGATTGCTATAAACCGATACAAAGAAAACATAATGGAAACACTTCAGATATGTGCGAATCGCGGCACCCGTATGCCTTCGCGTGTACCAAATATATGGGTACGGACATTTTCTGCAGATTATACTCGTAAATGCACCGCCGATTTTCCAAATTTTCCGGAGTCGGAGCTCTTTTCGGAATGCCATAATTATTTGCTTATTCGCCAACAATAAGGCAATGTTTGTTTCAAACGATTCCTATAAACCGAAACAAAGAAAATATCATGGAAATACTTGAGATATGTGCGAATCGCGACGCCCGTATTCCTTCGCTTGTACCAAATATCTGGTTACGGTCATTTTCTGCAGATTATACTCGTAAATGCACAGCCGAATTTCCAAATTTTCCAGAGTCGAAGCTATTTTCGGAACGCCATAATTATTTGCTTATTCGCCAACAATAAGGCAATGTTTGTTTCAAACGATAGCTATAAACCGAAACAAATAAAATATAATGGAAATACTTGAGATATGTGCGAATCGCGACGCCCGTATGCTGTTCGCATTTTACCAAATATATGAGTGCGGACATTTTCTGCTGATTATACTCGTAAATGCACAGCCGATTTTCCAAATTTTCTAGAGTCGGAGCTCTTTTCGGAATACCATAGCTATTGGCTTATTCGCCAACAATAAGGCAATGTTTGTTTTGAACGATTCCTATAAACCGAAAAAAAGAAAATATCATGGAAATACTTGAGATATGTGCGAATCGCGACGCCCGTATGCCTTCGCATGGACCAAATATCTGGGTACGGACATTTTCTGCAGATTATACTCGTAAATGCACAGCCGAATTCCCAAATTTTCCAGAGTCGGAGCTCTTTTCGGAACGCCATAATTATTTGCTTATTCGCCAATAATAAGGCAATATTTGTTTCAAACGATTGCCATAAACCGAAACAAAGAAAATATAATGGAAAAACTTGAGATATCTGCGAATCGCGGCACCCGTATGCCTTCGCGTGTACCAAATATCTGGTTACGGTCAATTTCTGCAGATTATACTCGTAAATGCACAGCCGAATTTCAAACTTTTCCAGAGTCGAAGCTATTTTCGGAACGCCATAATTATTTGCTTATTCGCCAACAATAAGGCAATGTTTGTTTCAAACGATTGCTATAAACCGATACAAAGAAAATATAATGGAAACACTTGAGATATGTGCGAATCGCGGCACCCGTATGCCTTCGCGTGTACCAAATATATGGGTACGGACATTTTCTGCAGATTATACTCGTAAATGCACAGCCGATTTTCCAAATTTTCCAGAGTCGGAGCTCTTTTCGGAATACCATAATTATTTGCTTATTCGCCAATAATAAGGCAATGTTTGTTTCAAACGATTGCTATAAACCGAAACAAAGAAAATATAATGGAAATACTTGAGATATGTGCGAATCGCGACGCCCGTATGCCTTCGCATGTACCAAATATCTGGGTACGGACATTTTCTTCAGATTATACTCGTAAATGCTCAGCCAAATTTCCAAATTTTCCAGAGTCGGAGCTCTTTTCGGAACGCCATAATTATTTGCTTATTCGCCAATAATAAGGCAATGTTTGTTTCAAACGATTGCCATAAACCGAAACAAAGAAAATATAATGGAAAAACTTGAGATATGTGCGAATCGCGGCACCCGTATGCCTTCGCGTGTACCAAATATCTGGTTACGGTCAATTTCTGCAGATTATACTCGTAAATGCAGAGCCGTATTACCAAATTTTCCAGAGTCGGAGCTCTTTTCGGAACGCCATAAGTATTTGCTTATTCGCCAACAATAAGGCAATGTTTGTTTCAAACGATTGCTATAACCCGATACAAAGAAAATTTAATTGAAATACTTGAGATATGTGAGAATCGCAGCACCCGTATGCCTTCGCATGTACCAAATATCTGGGTACGGATATTTTCTGCAGATTATACTCGTAAATGCATAGCCGAATTTCCAAATTTTCCAGAGTCGGAGCTCTTTTCGGAACGCCATAATTATTTGCTTATTCGCCAATAATAAGGCAATGTTTGTTTCAAACGATTGCCATAAACCGAAACAAAGAAAATATAATGGAAAAACTTGAGATATGTGCGAATCGCGATGCCCGTATGCTGTTCGCATGTACCAAATATCTGGTTACGGTCATTTTCTGCAGATTATACTCGTAAATGCATAGCCGAATTTCCAAATTTTCCAGAGTCGAAGCTATTTTCGGAACGCCATAATTATTTGCTTATTCGCCAACAATAAGGCAATGTTTGTTTCAAACGATTGCTATAAACCGATACAAAGAAAACATAATGGAAACACTTGAGATATGTGCGAATCGCGGCACCCGTATGCCTTCGCGTGTACCAAATATCTGGTTACGGTCAATTTCTGCAGATTATACTCGTAAATGCACAGCCGAATTTCCAACTTTTCCAGTCGAAGCTATTTTCGGAACGCCATTATTATTTGCTTATTCGCCAACAATAAGGCAATGTTTGTTTCAAACGATTGCTATAAACCGATACAAAGAAAACATAATGGAAACACTTGAGATATGTGCGAATCGCGGCACCCGTATGCCTTCGCGTGTACCAAATATATGGGTACGGACATTTTCTGCAGATTATACTCGTAAATGCACAGCGGATTTTCCAAATTTTCCAGAGTCGGAGCTCTTTTCGGAATACCATAATTATTTGCTTATTCGCCAACAATAAGGCAATGTTTGTTTCAAACGATTGCTATAAACCGAAACAAAGAAAATATCATGGAAATACTTGAGATATGTGCGAATCGCGACGCCCGTATGCCTTCGCATGTACCAAATATCTGGGTACGGACATTTTCTGCAGATTATACTCGTAAATGCTCAGCCGAATTTCCAAATTTTCCAGAGTCGAAGCTCTTTTCGGAACGCCATAATTATTTGCTTATTCGCCAATAATAAGGCAATGTTTGTTTCAAACGATTGCCATAAACCGAAACAAAGAAAATATAATGGAAAAACTTGAGATATGTGCGAATCGCGGCACCCGTATGCCTTCGCGTGTACCAAATATCTGGTTACGGTCAATTTCTGCAGATTATACTCGTAAATGCAGAGCCGTATTACCAAATTTTCCAGAGTCGGAGCTCTTTTCGGAACGCCATAAGTATTTGCTTATTCGCCAACAATAAGGCAATGTTTGTTTCAAACGATTGCTATAACCCGATACAAAGAAAATTTAATTGAAATACTTGAGATATGTGAGAATCGCAGCACCCGTATGCCTTCGCATGTACCAAATATCTGGGTACGGATATTTTCTGCAGATTATACTCGTAAATGCATAGCCGAATTTCCAAATTTTCCAGAGTCGGAGCTCTTTTCGGAACGCCATAATTATTTGCTTATTCGCCAATAATAAGGCAATGTTTGTTTCAAACGATTGCCATAAACCGAAACAAAGAAAATATAATGGAAAAACTTGAGATATCTGCGAATCGCGGCACCCGTATGCCTTCGCGTGTACCAAATATCTGGTTACGGTCAATTTCTGCAGATTATACTCGTAAATGCACAGCCGAATATCCAACTTTTCCAGAGTCGAAGCTATTTTCGGAACGCCATAATTATTTGCTTATTCGCCAACAATAAGGCAATGTTTGTTTCAAACGATTGCTATAAACCGATACAAAGAAAACATAATGGAAACACTTGAGATATGTGCGAATCGCGGCACCCGTATGCCTTCGCGTGTACCAAATATATGGGTACGGACATTTTCTGCAGATTATACTCGTAAATGCACAGCGGATTTTCCAAATTTTCCAGAGTCGGAGCTCTTTTCGGAATACCATAATTATTTGCTTATTCGCCAACAATAAGGCAATGTTTGTTTCAAACGATTGCTATAAACCGAAACAAAGAAAATATCATGGAAATACTTGAGATATGTGCGAATCGCGACGCCCGTATGCCTTCGCATGTACCAAATATCTGGGTACGGACATTTTCTGCAGATTATACTCGTAAATGCTCAGCCGAATTTCCAAATTTTCCAGAGTCGGAACTCTTTTCGGAACGCCATAATTATTTGCTTATTCGCCAATAATAAGGCAATGTTTGTTTCAAACGATTGCCATAAACCGAAACAAAGAAAATATAATGGAAAAACTTGAGATATCTGCGAATCGCGGCACCCGTATGCCTTCGCGTGTACCAAATATCTGGTTACGGTCAATTTCTGCAGATTATACTCGTAAATGCAGAGCCGTATTACCAAATTTTCCAGAGTAGGAGCTCTTTTCGGAACGCCATAAGTATTTGCTTATTCGCCAACAATAAGGCAATGTTTGTTTCAAACGATTGCTATAACCCGATACAAAGAAAATTTAATTGAAATACTTGAGATATGTGAGAATCGCAGCACCCGTATGCCTTCGCATGTACCAAATATCTGGGTACGGATATTTTCTGCAGATTATACTCGTAAATGCACAGCCGATTTTCCTAATTTTCCAGAGTCGGAGCTCTTTTCGGAACGCCATAATTATTTGCTTATTCGCCAATAATAAGGCAATGTTTGTTTCAAACGATAGCTATAAACCGAAACAATGAAAATATAATGGAAATACTTGAGATATGTGCGAATCGCGATGCCCGTATGCTGTTCGCATGTACCAAATATCTGGTTACGGTCATTTTCTGCAGATTATACTCGTAAATGCATAGCCGAATTTCCAAATTTTCCAGAGTCGAAGCTATTTTCGGAACGCCATAATTATTTGCTTATTCGCCAACAATAAGGCAATGTTTGTTTCAAACGATTGCTATAAACCGATACAAAGAAAACATAATGGAAACACTTCAGATATGTGCGAATCGCGGCACCCGTATGCCTTCGCGTGTACCAAATATATGGGTACGGACATTTTCTGCAGATTATACTCGTAAATGCACCGCCGATTTTCCAAATTTTCCGGAGTCGGAGCTCTTTTCGGAATGCCATAATTATTTGCTTATTCGCCAACAATAAGGCAATGTTTGTTTCAAACGATTCCTATAAACCGAAACAAAGAAAATATCATGGAAATACTTGAGATATGTGCGAATCGCGACGCCCGTATTCCTTCGCTTGTACCAAATATCTGGTTACGGTCATTTTCTGCAGATTATACTCGTAAATGCACAGCCGAATTTCCAAATTTTCCAGAGTCGAAGCTATTTTCGGAACGCCATAATTATTTGCTTATTCGCCAACAATAAGGCAATGTTTGTTTCAAACGATAGCTATAAACCGAAACAAATAAAATATAATGGAAATACTTGAGATATGTGCGAATCGCGACGCCCGTATGCTGTTCGCATGTACCAAATATATGAGTGCGGACATTTTCTGCTGATTATACTCGTAAATGCACAGCCGATTTTCCAAATTTTCTAGAGTCGGAGCTCTTTTCGGAATACCATAGCTATTGGCTTATTCGCCAACAATAAGGCAATGTTTGTTTTGAACGATTCCTATAAACCGAAAAAAAGAAAATATCATGGAAATACTTGAGATATGTGCGAATCGCGACGCCCGTATGCCTTCGCATGGACCAAATATCTGGGTACGGACATTTTCTGCAGATTATACTCGTAAATGCACAGCCGAATTTCCAAATTTTCCAGAGTCGGAGCTCTTTTCGGAACGCCATAATTATTTGCTTATTCGCCAATAATAAGGCAATATTTGTTTCAAACGATTGCCATAAACCGAAACAAAGAAAATATAATGGAAAAACTTGAGATATCTGCGAATCGCGGCACCCGTATGCCTTCGCGTGTACCAAATATCTGGTTACGGTCAATTTCTGCAGATTATACTCGTAAATGCACAGCCGAATTTCAAACTTTTCCAGAGTCGAAGCTATTTTCGGAACGCCATAATTATTTGCTTATTCGCCAACAATAAGGCAATGTTTGTTTCAAACGATTGCTATAAACCGATACAAAGAAAATATAATGGAAACACTTGAGATATGTGCGAATCGCGGCACCCGTATGCCTTCGCGTGTACCAAATATATGGGTACGGACATTTTCTGCAGATTATACTCGTAAATGCACAGCCGATTTTCCAAATTTTCCAGAGTCGGAGCTCTTTTCGGAATACCATAATTATTTGCTTATTCGCCAACAATAAGGCAATGTTTGTTTCAAACGATTGCTATAAACCGAAACAAAGAAAATATAATGGAAATACTTGAGATATGTGCGAATCGCGACGCCCGTATGCCTTCGCATGTACCAAATATCTGGGTACGGACATTTTCTTCAGATTATACTCGTAAATGCTCAGCCAAATTTCCAAATTTTCCAGAGTCGGAGCTCTTTTCGGAACGCCATAATTATTTGCTTATTCGCCAATAATAAGGCAATGTTTGTTTCAAACGATTGCCATAAACCGAAACAAAGAAAATATAATGGAAAAACTTGAGATATGTGCGAATCGCGGCACCCGTATGCCTTCGCGTGTACCAAATATCTGGTTACGGTCAATTTCTGCAGATTATACTCGTAAATGCAGAGCCGTATTACCAAATTTTCCAGAGTCGGAGCTCTTTTCGGAACGCCATAAGTATTTGCTTATTCGCCAACAATAAGGCAATGTTTGTTTCAAACGATTGCTATAACCCGATACAAAGAAAATTTAATTGAAATACTTGAGATATGTGAGAATCGCAGCACCCGTATGCCTTCGCATGTACCAAATATCTGGGTACGGATATTTTCTGCAGATTATACTCGTAAATGCATAGCCGAATTTCCAAATTTTCCAGAGTCGGAGCTCTTTTCGGAACGCCATAATTATTTGCTTATTCGCCAATAATAAGGCAATGTTTGTTTCAAACGATTGCCATAAACCGAAACAAAGAAAATATAATGGAAAAACTTGAGATATGTGCGAATCGCGATGCCCGTATGCTGTTCGCATGTACCAAATATCTGGTTACGGTCATTTTCTGCAGATTATACTCGTAAATGCATAGCCGAATTTCCAAATTTTCCAGAGTCGAAGCTATTTTCGGAACGCCATAATTATTTGCTTATTCGCCAACAATAAGGCAATGTTTGTTTCAAACGATTGCTATAAACCGATACAAAGAAAACATAATGGAAACACTTGAGATATGTGCGAATCGCGGCACCCGTATGCCTTCGCGTGTACCAAATATATGGGTACGGACATTTTCTGCAGATTATACTCGAAAATGCACCGCCGATTTTCAAAATTTTCCAGAGTCGGAGCTCTTTTCGGAATGCCATAACTATTTGCTTATTCGCCAACAATAAGGCAATGTTTGTTTCAAACGATTGCTATAAACCGAAACAAAGAAAATATCATGGAAATACTTGAGATATGTGCGAATCGCGACGCCCGAATGCCTTCGTTTGTACCAAATATCTGGTTACGGTCATTTTCTGCAGATTATACTCGTAAATGCACAGCCGAATTTCCAAATTTTCCAGAGTCGAAGCTATTTTCGGAACGCCATAATTATTTGCTTATTCGCCAACAATAAGGCAATGTTTGTTTCAAACGATAGCTATAAACCGAAACAAATAAAATATAATGGAAATTCTTGAGATATGTGGGAATCGCGACGCCCGTATACCTTCGCATGTACCAAATATCTGGGTACGGACATTTTCTGCAGATTATACTCGTAAATGCACAGCCGAATTTCCAAATTTTCCAGAGTCGGAGCTCTCTTCGGAACGCCATAATTATTTGCTTATTCGCCAATAATAAGGCAATGTTTGTTTCAAACGATTGCCATAAACCGAAACAAAGAAAATATAATGGAAAAACTTGAGATATGTGCGAATCGCAGCACCCGTATGCCTTCGCATGTACCAAATATCTGGGTACGGACATTTTCTGCAGATTATACTCGTAAATGCACAGCCGATTTTCCTGATTTTCCAGAGTCGGAGCTCTTTTCGGAACGCCATAAGTATTTGCTTATTCGCCAACAATAAGGCAATGTTTGTTTCAAACGATTGCTATAACCCGATGCCAAGAAAATATAATGGAAATACTTGAGATATGTGAGAATCGCAGCACCCGTATGCCTTCGCATGTACCAAATATCTGGGTGCGGATATTTTCTGCAGATTATACTCGTAAATGCACAGCCGATTTTCCTAATTTTCCAGAGCCGGAGCTCTTTTCGGAACGCCATAATTATTTGCTTATTCGCCAATAATAAGGCAATGTTTGTTTCAAACGATTGCCATAAACCGAAACAAAGAAAATATAATGGAAAAACTTGAGATAACTGCGAATCGCGGCACCCGTATGCCTTCGCGTGTATCAAATATCTGGTTACGGTCAATTTCTGCAGATTATACTCGTAAATGCAGAGCCGTATTACCAAATTTTCCAGAGTCGGAGCTCTTTTCGGAACGCCATAAGTATTTGCTTATTCGCCAACAATAAGGCAATGTTTGTTTCAAACGATTGCTATAACCCGATACAAAGAAAATTAATTGAAATACTTGAGATATGTGAGAATCGCAGCACCCGTATGCCTTCGCATGTACCAAATATCTGGGTACGGATATTTTCTGCAGATTATACTCGTAAATGCACAGCCGATTTTCCTAATTTTCCAGAGCCGGAGCTCTTTTCGGAACGCCAAAATTATTTGCTTATTCGCCAATAATAAGGCAATGTTTGTTTCAAACGATAGCTATAAACCGAAACAAAGAAAATATAATGGAAATACTTGAGATATGTGCGAATCGCGATGCCCGTATGCTGTTCGCATGTACCAAATATCTGGTTACGGTCATTTTCTGCAGATTATACTCGTAAATGCATAGCCGAATTTCCAAATTTTCCAGAGTCGAAGCTATTTTCGGAACGCCATAATTATTTGCTTATTCGCCAACCATAAGGCAATGTTTGTTTCAAACGATTGCTATAAACCGATACAAAGAAAACATAATGGAAACACTTGAGATATGTGCGAATCGCGGCACCCGTATGCCTTCGCGTGTACCAAATATATGGGTACGGACATTTTCTGCAGATTATACTCGTAAATGCACCGCCGATTTTCCAAATTTTCCAGAGTCGGAGCTCTTTTCGGAATGCCATAACTATTTGCTTATTCGCCAACAATAAGGCAATGTTTGTTTCAAACGATTCATATAAACCGAAACAAAGAAAATATCATGGAAATACTTGAGATATGTGCTAATCGCGACGCCCGAATGCCTTCGTTTGTACCAAATATCTGGTTACGGTCATTTTCTGCAGATTATACTCGTAAATGCACAGCCTAATTTCCAAATTTTCCAGAGTCGAAGCTATTTTCGGAACGCCATAATTATTTGCTTATTCGCCAACAATAAGGCAATGTTTGTTTCAAACGATAGCTATAAACCGAAACAAAGAAAATATAATGGAAATTCTTGAGATATGTGCGAATCGCGACGCCCGTATACCTTCGCATGTACCAAATATCTGGGTACGGACATTTTCTGCAGATTATACTCGTAAATGCACAGCCGATTTTCCTGATTTTCCAGAGTCGGAGCTCTTTTCGGAACGCCATAATTATTTGCTTATTCGCCAATAATAAGGCAATGTTTGTTTCAAACGATTGCTATAAACCGATACAAAGAAAACATAATGGAAATACTTGAGATATCTGCGAATCGCGGCACCCGTATGCCTTCGTGTGTACCAAATATCTGGTTACGGTCAATTTCTGCAGATTATACTCGTAAATGCAGAGCCGTATTACCAAATTTTCCAGAGTCGGAGCTCTTTTCGGAACGCCATAAGTATTTGCTTATTCGCCAACAATAAGGCAATGTTTGTTTCAAACGATTGCTATAACCCGATGCCAAGAAAATATAATGGAAATACTTGAGATATGTGAGAATCGCAGCACCCGTATGCCTTCGCATAAACCAAATATCTGGGTACGGATATTTTCTGCAGATTATACTCGTAAATGCACAGCCGATTTTCCAGATATTTGGTACATGCGAAGGCATGCGGGTGCTGCGATTCTCACATATCTCAAGTATTTCAATTAAATTTTCTTTGTATCGGGTTATAGCAATCGTTTGAAACAAACATTGCCTTATTGTTGGCGAATAAGCAAATACTTATGGCGTTCCGAAAAGAGCTCCGACTCTGGAAAATTTGGCAATACGGCTCTGCATTTACGAGTATAATCTGCAGAAATTGACCGTAACCAGATATTTGGTACACGCGAAGGCATACGGGTGCCGCGATTCGCAGATATCTCAAGTTTTTCCATTATATTTTCTTTGTTTCGGTTTATGGCAATCGTTTGAAACAAACATTGCCTTATTATTGGCGAATAAGCAAATAATTATGGCGTTCCGAAAAGAGCTCCGACTCTGGAAAATTTGGAAATTCGGCTGTGCATTTACGAGTATAATCTGCAGAAAATGTCCGTACCCAGATATTTGGTACATGCGAAGGCATACGGGCGTCGCGATTCGCACATATCTCAAGTATTTCCATGATATTTTCTTTGTTTCGGTTTTTAGCAATCGTTTGAAACGAACATTGCCTTATTGTTGGCGAATAAGCAAATAATTATGGCGTTCCGAAAATAGCTTCGACTCTGGAAAAGTTGGAAATTCGGCTGTGCATTTACGAGTATAATCTGCAGAAAATGACCGCAACCAGATATTTGGTACATGCGAACAGCATACGGGTATCGCGATTCGCACATATCTCAAGTATTTCCATTATATTTTCTTTGTTACGGTTTATAGCTATCGTTTGAAACAAACATTGCCTTATTGTTGGCGAATAAGCAAATAATTATGGTATTCCGAAAAGAGCTCCGACTCTGGAAAATTTGGAAAATCGGCTGTGTATTTACGAGTATAATCTGCAGAAAATGTCCGCTCTCATATATTTGGTACATGCGAACAACATACGGGCGTCGCCATTCGCACATATCTCAAGTATTTCCATTATATTTTCTTTGTTTCGGTTTATAGCTATCGTTTGAAACAAACATTGCCTTATTATTGGCAAATAAGCAAATAATTATGGCGTTCCGAAAATAGCTTCGACTCTGGAAAATTAGGAAATTCGGCTGTGCATTTACGAGTATAATCTGCAGAAAATGACCGCAACCAGATATTTGGTACATGCGAACAGCATACGGGTATCGCGATTCGCACATATCTCAAGTATTTCCATTATATTTTCTTTGTTTCGGTTTATAGCTATCGTTGGAAACAAACATTGCCTTATTATTGGCAAATAATTATGGCGTTCCGAAAAGAGTTCCGACTCTGGAAAATTAGGAAAATCGGCTGTGCATTTACGAGTATAATCTGCAGAAAATATCCGTACCCAGATATTTGGTTTATGCGAAGGCATACGGGTGCTGCGATTCTCACATATCTCAAGTATTTCCATTATATTTTCTTGGCATCGGGTTATAGCAATCGTTTGAAACAAACATTGCCTTATTGTTGGCGAATAAGCAAATACTTATGGCGTTCCGAAAAGAGCTCCGACTCTGGAAAATTGGTAATACGGCTCTGCATTTACGAGTATAATCTGCAGAAATTGACCGTACCCATATATTTGGTACACGCGAAGGCATACGGGTGCCGCGATTCGCACATATCTCAAGTGTTTCCATTATGTTTTCTTTGTATCGGTTTATAGCAATCGTTTGAAACAAACATTGCCTTATTGTTGGCGAATAAGCAAATAATTATGGCGTTCCGAAAATAGCTTCGACTCTGGAAAATTTGGAAATTCGGCTATGCATTTACGAGTATAATCTGCAGAAAATGACCGTAACCAGATATTTGGTACATGCGAACAGCATACGGGCATCGCGATTCGCACATATCTCAAGTATTTCCATTATATTTTCTTTGTTTCGGTTTATAGCTATCGTTTGAAACAAACATTGCCTTATTATTGGCGAATAAGCAAATAATTATGGCGTTCCGAAAAGAGCTCCGGCTCTGGAAAATTAGGAAAATCGGCTGTGCATTTACGAGTATAATCTGCAGAAAATATCCGTACCCAGATATTTGGTACATGCGAAGGCATACGGGTGCTGCGATTCTCACATATCTCAAGTATTTCAATTAAATTTTCTTTGTATCGGGTTATAGCAATCGTTTGAAACAAACATTGCCTTATTGTTGGCGAATAAGCAAATACTTATGGCGTTCCGAAAAGAGCTCCGACTCTGGAAAATTTGGTAATACGGCTCTGCATTTACGAGTATAATCTGCAGAAATTGACCGTAACCAGATATTTGATACACGCGAAGGCATACGGGTGCCGCGATTCGCAGTTATCTCAAGTTTTTCCATTATATTTTCTTTGTTTCGGTTTATGGCAATCGTTTGAAACAAACATTGCCTTATTATTGGCGAATAAGCAAATAATTATGGCGTTCCGAAAAGAGCTCCGGCTCTGGAAAATTAGGAAAATCGGCTGTGCATTTACGAGTATAATCTGCAGAAAATATCCGCACCCAGATATTTGGTACATGCGAAGGCATACGGGTGCTGCGATTCTCACATACTCAAGTATTTCCATTATATTTTCTTGGCATCGGGTTATAGCAATCGTTTGAAACAAACATTGCCTTATTGTTGGCGAATAAGCAAATACTTATGGCGTTCCGAAAAGAGCTCCGACTCTGGAAAATCAGGAAAATCGGCTGTGCATTTACGAGTATAATCTGCAGAAAATGTCCGTACCCAGATATTTGGTACATGCGAAGGCATACGGGTGCTGCGATTCGCACATATCTCAAGTTTTTCCATTATATTTTCTTTGTTTCGGTTTATGGCAATCGTTTGAAACAAACATTGCCTTATTATTGGCGAATAAGCAAATAATTATGGCGTTCCGAAGAGAGCTCCGACTCTGGAAAATTTGGAAATTCGGCTGTGCATTTACGAGTATAATCTGCAGAAAATGTCCGTACCCAGATATTTGGTACATGCGAAGGTATACGGGCGTCGCGATTCCCACATATCTCAAGAATTTCCATTATATTTTCTTTGTTTCGGTTTATAGCTATCGTTTGAAACAAACATTGCCTTATTGTTGGCGAATAAGCAAATAATTATGGCGTTCCGAAAATAGCTTCGACTCTGGAAAATTTGGAAATTCGGCTGTGCATTTACGAGTATAATCTGCAGAAAATGACCGTACCCAGATATTTGGTACAAACGAAGGCATTCGGGCGTGGCGATTCGCACATATCTCAAGTATTTCCATGATATTTTCTTTGTTTCGGTTTTTAGCAATCGTTTGAAACGAACATTGCCTTATTGTTGGCGAATAAGCAAATAATTATGGCGTTCCGAAAATAGCTTCGACTCTGGAAAAGTTGGAAATTCGGCTGTGCATTTACGAGTATAATCTGCAGAAAATGACCGCAACCAGATATTTGGTACATGCGAACAGCATACGGGTATCGCGATTCGCACATATCTCAAGTATTTCCATTATATTTTCTTTGTTACGGTTTATAGCTATCGTTTGAAACAAACATTGCCTTATTGTTGGCGAATAAGCAAATAATTATGGTATTCCGAAAAGAGCTCCGACTCTGGAAAATTTGGAAAATCGGCTGTGTATTTACGAGTATAATCTGCAGAAAATGTCCGCTCTCATATATTTGGTACATGCGAACAACATACGGGCGTCGCCATTCGCACATATCTCAAGTATTTCCATTATATTTTCTTTGTTTCGGTTTATAGCTATCGTTTGAAACAAACATTGCCTTATTATTGGCAAATAAGCAAATAATTATGGCGTTCCGAAAATAGCTTCGACTCTGGAAAATTAGGAAATTCGGCTGTGCATTTACGAGTATAATCTGCAGAAAATGACCGCAACCAGATATTTGGTACATGCGAACAGCATACGGGTATCGCGATTCGCACATATCTCAAGTATTTCCATTATATTTTCTTTGTTTCGGTTTATAGCTATCGTTGGAAACAAACATTGCCTTATTATTGGCAAATAATTATGGCGTTCCGAAAAGAGTTCCGACTCTGGAAAATTAGGAAAATCGGCTGTGCATTTACGAGTATAATCTGCAGAAAATATCCGTACCCAGATATTTGGTTTATGCGAAGGCATACGGGTGCTGCGATTCTCACATATCTCAAGTATTTCCATTATATTTTCTTGGCATCGGGTTATAGCAATCGTTTGAAACAAACATTGCCTTATTGTTGGCGAATAAGCAAATACTTATGGCGTTCCGAAAAGAGCTCCGACTCTGGAAAATTGGTAATACGGCTCTGCATTTACGAGTATAATCTGCAGAAATTGACCGTACCCATATATTTGGTACACGCGAAGGCATACGGGTGCCGCGATTCGCACATATCTCAAGTGTTTCCATTATGTTTTCTTTGTATCGGTTTATAGCAATCGTTTGAAACAAACATTGCCTTATTGTTGGCGAATAAGCAAATAATTATGGCGTTCCGAAAATAGCTTCGACTCTGGAAAATTTGGAAATTCGGCTATGCATTTACGAGTATAATCTGCAGAAAATGACCGTAACCAGATATTTGGTACATGCGAACAGCATACGGGCATCGCGATTCGCACATATCTCAAGTATTTCCATTATATTTTCTTTGTTTCGGTTTATAGCTATCGTTTGAAACAAACATTGCCTTATTATTGGCGAATAAGCAAATAATTATGGCGTTCCGAAAAGAGCTCCGGCTCTGGAAAATTAGGAAAATCGGCTGTGCATTTACGAGTATAATCTGCAGAAAATATCCGTACCCAGATATTTGGTACATGCGAAGGCATACGGGTGCTGCGATTCTCACATATCTCAAGTATTTCAATTAAATTTTCTTTGTATCGGGTTATAGCAATCGTTTGAAACAAACATTGCCTTATTGTTGGCGAATAAGCAAATACTTATGGCGTTCCGAAAAGAGCTCCGACTCTGGAAAATTTGGTAATACGGCTCTGCATTTACGAGTATAATCTGCAGAAATTGACCGTAACCAGATATTTGATACACGCGAAGGCATACGGGTGCCGCGATTCGCAGTTATCTCAAGTTTTTCCATTATATTTTCTTTGTTTCGGTTTATGGCAATCGTTTGAAACAAACATTGCCTTATTATTGGCGAATAAGCAAATAATTATGGCGTTCCGAAAAGAGCTCCGGCTCTGGAAAATTAGGAAAATCGGCTGTGCATTTACGAGTATAATCTGCAGAAAATATCCGCACCCAGATATTTGGTACATGCGAAGGCATACGGGTGCTGCGATTCTCACATACTCAAGTATTTCCATTATATTTTCTTGGCATCGGGTTATAGCAATCGTTTGAAACAAACATTGCCTTATTGTTGGCGAATAAGCAAATACTTATGGCGTTCCGAAAAGAGCTCCGACTCTGGAAAATCAGGAAAATCGGCTGTGCATTTACGAGTATAATCTGCAGAAAATGTCCGTACCCAGATATTTGGTACATGCGAAGGCATACGGGTGCTGCGATTCGCACATATCTCAAGTTTTTCCATTATATTTTCTTTGTTTCGGTTTATGGCAATCGTTTGAAACAAACATTGCCTTATTATTGGCGAATAAGCAAATAATTATGGCGTTCCGAAGAGAGCTCCGACTCTGGAAAATTTGGAAATTCGGCTGTGCATTTACGAGTATAATCTGCAGAAAATGTCCGTACCCAGATATTTGGTACATGCGAAGGTATACGGGCGTCGCGATTCCCACATATCTCAAGAATTTCCATTATATTTTCTTTGTTTCGGTTTATAGCTATCGTTTGAAACAAACATTGCCTTATTGTTGGCGAATAAGCAAATAATTATGGCGTTCCGAAAATAGCTTCGACTCTGGAAAATTTGGAAATTCGGCTGTGCATTTACGAGTATAATCTGCAGAAAATGACCGTACCCAGATATTTGGTACAAACGAAGGCATTCGGGCGTGGCGATTCGCACATATCTCAAGTATTTCCATGATATTTTCTTTGTTTCGGTTTATAGGAATCGTTTGAAACAAACATTGCCTTATTGTTGGCGAATAAGCAAATAGTTATGGCATTCCGAAAAGAGCTCCGACTCTGGAAAATTTTGAAAATCGGCGGTGCATTTTCGAGTATAATCTGCAGAAAATGTCCGTACCCATATATTTGGTACACGCGAAGGCATACGGGTGCCGCGATTCGCACATATCTCAAGTGTTTCCATTATGTTTTCTTTGTATCGGTTTATAGCAATCGTTTGAAACAAACATTGCCTTATTGTTGGCGAATAAGCAAATAATTATGGCGTTCCGAAAATAGCTTCGACTCTGGAAAATTTGGAAATTCGGCTATGCATTTACGAGTATAATCTGCAGAAAATGACCGTAACCAGATATTTGGTACATGCGAACAGCATACGGGCATCGCGATTCGCACATATCTCAAGTTTTTCCATTATATTTTCTTTGTTTCGGTTTATGGCAATCGTTTGAAACAAACATTGCCTTATTATTGGCGAATAAGCAAATAATTATGGCGTTCCGAAAAGAGCTCCGACTCTGGAAAATTTGGAAATTCGGCTATGCATTTACGAGTATAATCTGCAGAAAATATCCGTACCCAGATATTTGGTACATGCGAAGGCATACGGGTGCTGCGATTCTCACATATCTCAAGTATTTCAATTAAATTTTCTTTGTATCGGGTTATAGCAATCGTTTGAAACAAACATTGCCTTATTGTTGGCGAATAAGCAAATACTTATGGCGTTCCGAAAAGAGCTCCGACTCTGGAAAATTTGGTAATACGGCTCTGCATTTACGAGTATAATCTGCAGAAATTGACCGTAACCAGATATTTGGTACACGCGAAGGCATACGGGTGCCGCGATTCGCACATATCTCAAGTTTTTCCATTATATTTTTTTTTGTTTCGGTTTATGGCAATCGTTTGAAACAAACATTGCCTTATTATTGGCGAATAAGCAAATAATTATGGCGTTCCGAAAAGAGCTCCGACTCTGGAAAATTTGGAAATTCGGCTGAGCATTTACGAGTATAATCTGCAGAAAATGTCCGTACCCAGATATTTGGTACATGCGAAGGCATACGGGCGTCGCGATTCGCACATATCTCAAGTATTTCCATGATATTTTCTTTGTTTCGGTTTATAGCAATCGTTTGAAACAAACATTGCCTTATTGTTGGCGAATAAGCAAATAATTATGGTATTCCGAAAAGAGCTCCGACTCTGGAAAATTTGGAAAATCGGCTGTGCATTTACGAGTATAATCTGCAGAAAATGTCCGTACCCATATATTTGGTACACGCGAAGGCATACGGGTGCCGCGATTCGCACATATCTCAAGTGTTTCCATTATGTTTTCTTTGTATCGGTTTATAGCAATCGTTTGAAACAAACATTGCCTTATTGTTGGCGAATAAGCAAATAATTATGGCGTTCCGAAAATAGCTTCGACTCTGGAAAAGTTGGAAATTCGGCTGTGCATTTACGAGTATAATCTGCAGAAATTGACCGTAACCAGATATTTGGTACACGCGAAGGCATACGGGTGCCGCGATTCGCAGATATCTCAAGTTTTTCCATTATATTTTCTTTGTTTCGGTTTATGGCAATCGTTTGAAACAAATATTGCCTTATTATTGGCGAATAAGCAAATAATTATGGCGTTCCGAAAAGAGCTCCGACTCTGGAAAATTTGGAAATTCGGCTGTGCATTTACGAGTATAATCTGCAGAAAATGTCCGTACCCAGATATTTGGTCCATGCGAAGGCATACGGGCGTCGCGATTCGCACATATCTCAAGTATTTCCATGATATTTTCTTTTTTTCGGTTTATAGGAATCGTTCAAAACAAACATTGCCTTATTGTTGGCGAATAAGCCAATAGCTATGGTATTCCGAAAAGAGCTCCGACTCTAGAAAATTTGGAAAATCGGCTGTGCATTTACGAGTATAATCAGCAGAAAATGTCCGCACTCATATATTTGGTACATGCGAACAGCATACGGGCGTCGCGATTCGCACATATCTCAAGTATTTCCATTATATTTTATTTGTTTCGGTTTATAGCTATCGTTTGAAACAAACATTGCCTTATTGTTGGCGAATAAGCAAATAATTATGGCGTTCCGAAAATAGCTTCGACTCTGGAAAATTTGGAAATTCGGCTGTGCATTTACGAGTATAATCTGCAGAAAATGACCGTAACCAGATATTTGGTACAAGCGAAGGAATACGGGCGTCGCGATTCGCACATATCTCAAGTATTTCCATGATATTTTCTTTGTTTCGGTTTATAGGAATCGTTTGAAACAAACATTGCCTTATTGTTGGCGAATAAGCAAATAATTATGGCATTCCGAAAAGAGCTCCGACTCTGGAAAATTTGGAAAATCGGCGGTGCATTTACGAGTATAATCTGCAGAAAATGTCCGTACCCATATATTTGGTACACGCGAAGGCATACGGGTGCCGCGATTCGCACATATCTGAAGTGTTTCATTATGTTTTCTTTGTATCGGTTTATAGCAATCGTTTGAAACAAACATTGCCTTATTGTTGGCGAATAAGCAAATAATTATGGCGTTCCGAAAATAGCTTCGACTCTGGAAAATTTGGAAATTCGTCTATGCATTTACGAGTATAATCTGCAGAAAATGACCGTAACCAGATATTTGGTACATGCGAACAGCATACGGGCATCGCGATTCGCACATATCTCAAGTATTTCCATTATATTTTCATTGTTTCGGTTTATAGCTATCGTTTGAAACAAACATTGCCTTATTATTGGCGAATAAGCAAATAATTATGGCGTTCCGAAAAGAGCTCCGACTCTGGAAAATTAGGAAAATCGGCTGTGCATTTACGAGTATAATCTGCAGAAAATATCCGTACCCAGATATTTGGTACATGCGAAGGCATACGGGTGCTGCGATTCTCACATATCTCAAGTATTTCAATTAAATTTTCTTTGTATCGGGTTATAGCAATCGTTTGAAACAAACATTGCCTTATTGTTGGCGAATAAGCAAATACTTATGGCGTTCCGAAAAGAGCTCCGACTCTGGAAAATTTGGTAATACGGCTCTGCATTTACGAGTATAATCTGCAGAAATTGACCGTAACCAGATATTTGGTACACGCGAAGGCATACGGGTGCCGCGATTCGCAGATATCTCAAGTTTTTCCATTATATTTTCTTTGTTTCGGTTTATGGCAATCGTTTGAAACAAACATTGCCTTATTATTGGCGAATAAGCAAATAATTATGGCGTTCCGAAAAGAGCTCCGACTCTGGAAAATTTGGAAATTCGGCTATGCATTTACGAGTATAATCTGCAGAAAATATCCGTACCCTGATATTTGGTACATGCGAAGGCATACGGGTGCTGCGATTCTCACATATCTCAAGTATTTCAATTAAATTTTCTTTGTATCGGGTTATAGCAATCGTTTGAAACAAACATTGCCTTATTGTTGGCGAATAAGCAAATACTTATGGCGTTCCGAAAAGAGCTCCGACTCTGGAAAATTTGGTAATACGGCTCTGCATTTACGAGTATAATCTGCAGAAATTGACCGTAACCAGATATTTGGTACACGCGAAGGCATACGGGTGCCGCGATTCGCACATATCTCAAGTTTTTCCATTATATTTTCTTTGTTTCGGTTTATGGCAATCGTTTGAAACAAACATTGCCTTATTATTGGCGAATAAGCAAATAATTATGGCGTTCCGAAAAGAGCTTCGACTCTGGAAAATTTGGAAATTCGGCTGAGCATTTACGAGTATAATCTGCAGAAAATGTCCGTACCCAGATATTTGGTACATGCGAAGGCATACGGGCGTCGCGATTCGCACATATCTCAAGTATTTCCATGATATTTTCTTTGCTTCGGTTTATAGCAATCGTTTGAAACAAACATTGCCTTATTGTTGGCGAATAAGCAAATAATTATGGTATTCCGAAAAGAGCTCCGACTCTGGAAAATTTGGAAAATCCGCTGTGCATTTACGAGTATAATCTGCAGAAAATGTCCGTACCCATATATTTGGTACACGCGAAGGCATACGGGTGCCTCGATTCGCACATATCTCAAGTGTTTCCATTATGTTTTCTTTGTATCGGTTTATAGCAATCGTTTGAAACAAACATTGCCTTATTGTTGGCGAATAAGCAAATAATTATGGCGTTCCGAAAATAGCTTCGACTCTGGAAAAGTTGGAAATTCGGCTGTGCATTTACGAGTATAATCTGCAGAAATTGACCGTAACCAGATATTTGGTACACGCGAAGGCATACGGGTGCCGCGATTCGCAGATATCTCAAGTTTTTCCATTATATTTTCTTTGTTTCGGTTTATGGCAATCGTTTGAAACAAATATTGCCTTATTATTGGCGAATAAGCAAATAATTATGGCGTTCCGAAAAGAGCTCCGACTCTGGAAAATTTGGAAATTCGGCAGTGCATTTACGAGTATAATCTGCAGAAAATGTCCGTACCCAGATATTTGGTCCATGCGAAGGCATACGGGCGTCGCGATTCGCACATATCTCAAGTATTTCCATGATATTTTCTTTTTTTCGGTTTATAGGAATCGTTCAAAACAAACATTGCCTTATTGTTGGCGAATAAGCCAATAGCTATGGTATTCCGAAAAGAGCTCCGACTCTAGAAAATTTGGAAAATCGGCTGTGCATTTACGAGTATAATCAGCAGAAAATGTCCGCACTCATATATTTGGTACATGCGAACAGCATACGGGCGTCGCGATTCGCACATATCTCAAGTATTTCCATTATATTTTCTTTGTTTCGGTTTATAGCTATCGTTTGAAACAAACATTGCCTTATTGTTGGCGAATAAGCAAATAATTATGGCGTTCCGAAAATAGCTTCGACTCTGGAAAATTTGGAAATTCGGCTGTGCATTTACGAGTATAATCTGCAGAAAATGACCGTAACCAGATATTTGGTACAAGCGAAGGAATACGGGCGTCGCGATTCGCACATATCTCAAGTATTTCCATGATATTTTCTTTGTTTCGGTTTATAGGAATCGTTTGAAACAAACATTGCCTTATTGTTGGCGAATAAGCAAATAATTATGGCATTCCGAAAAGAGCTCCGACTCTGGAAAATTTGGAAAATCGGCGGTGCATTTACGAGTATAATCTGCAGAAAATGTCCGTACCCATATATTTGGTACACGCGAAGGCATACGGGTGCCGCGATTCGCACATATCTGAAGTGTTTCCATTATGTTTTCTTTGTATCGGTTATAGCAATCGTTTGAAACAAACATTGCCTTATTGTTGGCGAATAAGCAAATAATTATGGCGTTCCGAAAATAGCTTCGACTCTGGAAAATTTGGAAATTCGGCTATGCATTTACGAGTATAATCTGCAGAAAATGACCGTAACCAGATATTTGGTACATGCGAACAGCATACGGGCATCGCGATTCGCACATATCTCAAGTATTTCCATTATATTTTCATTGTTTCGGTTTATAGCTATCGTTTGAAACAAACATTGCCTTATTATTGGCGAATAAGCAAATAATTATGGCGTTCCGAAAAGAGCTCCGACTCTGGAAAATTAGGAAAATCGGCTGTGCATTTACGAGTATAATCTGCAGAAAATATCCGTACCCAGATATTTGGTACATGCGAAGGCATACGGGTGCTGCGATTCTCACATATCTCAAGTATTTCAATTAAATTTTCTTTGTATCGGGTTATAGCAATCGTTTGAAACAAACATTGCCTTATTGTTGGCGAATAAGCAAATACTTATGGCGTTCCGAAAAGAGCTCCGACTCTGGAAAATTTGGTAATACGGCTCTGCATTTACGAGTATAATCTGCAGAAATTGACCGTAACCAGATATTTGGTACACGCGAAGGCATACGGGTGCCGCGATTCGCAGATATCTCAAGTTTTTCCATTATATTTTCTTTGTTTCGGTTTATGGCAATCGTTTGAAACAAACATTGCCTTATTATTGGCGAATAAGCAAATAATTATGGCGTTCCGAAAAGAGCTCCGACTCTGGAAAATTTGGAAATTCGGCTATGCATTTACGAGTATAATCTGCAGAAAATATCCGTACCCAGATATTTGGTACATGCGAAGGCATACGGGTGCTGCGATTCTCACATATCTCAAGTATTTCAATTAAATTTTCTTTGTATCGGGTTATAGCAATCGTTTGAAACAAACATTGCCTTATTGTTGGCGAATAAGCAAATACTTATGGCGTTCCGAAAAGAGCTCCGACTCTGGAAAATTTGGTAATACGGCTCTGCATTTACGAGTATAATCTGCAGAAATTGACCGTAACCAGATATTTGGTACACGCGAAGGCATACGGGTGCCGCGATTCGCACATATCTCAAGTTTTTCCATTATATTTTCTTTGTTTCGGTTTATGGCAATCGTTTGAAACAAACATTGCCTTATTATTGGCGAATAAGCAAATAATTATGGCGTTCCGAAAAGAGCTTCGACTCTGGAAAATTTGGAAATTCGGCTGAGCATTTACGAGTATAATCTGCAGAAAATGTCCGTACCCAGATATTTGGTACATGCGAAGGCATACGGGCGTCGCGATTCGCACATATCTCAAGTATTTCCATGATATTTTCTTTGCTTCGGTTTATAGCAATCGTTTGAAACAAACATTGCCTTATTGTTGGCGAATAAGCAAATAATTATGGTATTCCGAAAAGAGCTCCGACTCTGGAAAATTTGGAAAATCCGCTGTGCATTTACGAGTATAATCTGCAGAAAATGTCCGTACCCATATATTTGGTACACGCGAAGGCATACGGGTGCCTCGATTCGCACATATCTCAAGTGTTTCCATTATGTTTTCTTTGTATCGGTTTATAACAATCGTTTGAAACAAACATTGCCTTATTGTTGGCGAATAAGCAAATAATTATGGCGTTCCGAAAATAGCTTCGACTCTGGAAAAGTTGGAAATTCGGCTGTGCATTTACGAGTATAATCTGCAGAAATTGACCGTAACCAGATATTTGGTACACGCGAAGGCATACGGGTGCCGCGATTCGCAGATATCTCAAGTTTTTCCATTAAATTTTCTTTGTTTCGGTTTATGGCAATCGTTTGAAACAAATATTGCCTTATTATTGGCGAATAAGCAAATAATTATGGCGTTCCGAAAAGAGCTCCGACTCTGGAAAATTTGGAAATTCGGCAGTGCATTTACGAGTATAATCTGCAGAAAATGTCCGTACCCAGATATTTGGTCCATGCGAAGGCATACGGGCGTCGCGATTCGCACATATCTCAAGTATTTCCATGATATTTTCTTTTTTTCGGTTTATAGGAATCGTTCAAAACAAACATTGCCTTATTGTTGGCGAATAAGCCAATAGCTATGGTATTCCGAAAAGAGCTCCGACTCTAGAAAATTTGGAAAATCGGCTGTGCATTTACGAGTATAATCAGCAGAAAATGTCCGCACTCATATATTTGGTACATGCGAACAGCATACGGGCGTCGCGATTCGCACATATCTCAAGTATTTCCATTATATTTTCTTTGTTTCGGTTTATAGCTATCGTTTGAAACAAACATTGCCTTATTGTTGGCGAATAAGCAAATAATTATGGCGTTCCGAAAATAGCTTCGACTCTGGAAAATTTGGAAATTCGGCTGTGCATTTACGAGTATAATCTGCAGAAAATGACCGTAACCAGATATTTGGTACAAGCGAAGGAATACGGGCGTCGCGATTCGCACATATCTCAAGTATTTCCATGATATTTTCTTTGTTTCGGTTTATAGGAATCGTTTGAAACAAACATTGCCTTATTGTTGGCGAATAAGCAAATAATTATGGCATTCCGAAAAGAGCTCCGACTCTGGAAAATTTGGAAAATCGGCGGTGCATTTACGAGTATAATCTGCAGAAAATGTCCGTACCCATATATTTGGTACACGCGAAGGCATACGGGTGCCGCGATTCGCACATATCTGAAGTGTTTCCATTATGTTTTCTTTGTATCGGTTATAGCAATCGTTTGAAACAAACATTGCCTTATTGTTGGCGAATAAGCAAATAATTATGGCGTTCCGAAAATAGCTTCGACTCTGGAAAATTTGGAAATTCGGCTATGCATTTACGAGTATAATCTGCAGAAAATGACCGTAACCAGATATTTGGTACATGCGAACAGCATACGGGCATCGCGATTCGCACATATCTCAAGTATTTCCATTATATTTTCATTGTTTCGGTTTATAGCTATCGTTTGAAACAAACATTGCCTTATTATTGGCGAATAAGCAAATAATTATGGCGTTCCGAAAAGAGCTCCGACTCTGGAAAATTAGGAAAATCGGCTGTGCATTTACGAGTATAATCTGCAGAAAATATCCGTACCCAGATATTTGGTACATGCGAAGGCATACGGGTGCTGCGATTCTCACATATCTCAAGTATTTCAATTAAATTTTCTTTGTATCGGGTTATAGCAATCGTTTGAAACAAACATTGCCTTATTGTTGGCGAATAAGCAAATACTTATGGCGTTCCGAAAAGAGCTCCGACTCTGGAAAATTTGGTAATACGGCTCTGCATTTACGAGTATAATCTGCAGAAATTGACCGTAACCAGATATTTGGTACACGCGAAGGCATACGGGTGCCGCGATTCGCACATATCTCAAGTTTTTCCATTATATTTTCTTTGTTTCGGTTTATGGCAATCGTTTGAAACAAACATTGCCTTATTATTGGCGAATAAGCAAATAATTATGGCGTTCCGAAAAGAGCTCCGACTCTGGAAAATTTGGAAATTCGGCTGAGCATTTACGAGTATAATCTGCAGAAAATGTCCGTACCCAGATATTTGGTACATGCGAAGGCATACGGGCGTCGCGATTCGCACATATCTCAAGTATTTCCATGATATTTTCTTTGTTTCGGTTTATAGCAATCGTTTGAAACAAACATTGCCTTATTGTTGGCGAATAAGCAAATAATTATGGTATTCCGAAAAGAGCTCCGACTCTGGAAAATTTGGAAAATCCGCTGTGCATTTACGAGTATAATCTGCAGAAAATGTCCGTACCCATATATTTGGTACACGCGAAGGCATACGGGTGCCGCGATTCGCACATATCTCAAGTGTTTCCATTATGTTTTCTTTGTATCGGTTTATAGCAATCGTTTGAAACAAACATTGCCTTATTGTTGGCGAATAAGCAAATAATTATGGCGTTCCGAAAATAGCTTCGACTCTGGAAAAGTTGGAAATTCGGCTGTGCATTTACGAGTATAATCTGCAGAAATTGACCGTAACCAGATATTTGGTACACGCGAAGGCATACGGGTGCCGCGATTCGCAGATATCTCAAGTTTTTCCATTATATTTTCTTTGTTTCGGTTTATGGCAATCGTTTGAAACAAATATTGCCTTATTATTGGCGAATAAGCAAATAATTATGGCGTTCCGAAAAGAGCTCCGACTCTGGAAAATTTGGAAATTCGGCAGTGCATTTACGAGTATAATCTGCAGAAAATGTCCGTACCCAGATATTTGGTACAAGCGAAGGCATACGGGCGTCGCGATTCGCACATATCTCAAGTATTTCCATGATATTTTCTTTGTTTCGGTTTATAGGAATCGTTTGAAACAAACATTGCCTTATTGTTGGCGAATAAGCAAATAATTATGGCATTCCGAAAAGAGCTCCGACTCTGGAAAATTTGGAAAATTTGGAAAATCGGCGGTGCATTTACGAGTATAATCTGCAGAAAATGTCCGTACCCATATATTTGGTACACGCGAAGGCATACGGGTGCCGCGATTCGCACATATCTGAAGTGTTTCCATTATGTTTTCTTTGTATCGGTTATAGCAATCGTTTGAAACAAACATTGCCTTATTGTTGGCGAATAAGCAAATAATTATGGCGTTCCGAAAATAGCTTCGACTCTGGAAAATTTGGAAATTCGGCTATGCATTTACGAGTATAATCTGCAGAAAATGACCGTAACCAGATATTTGGTACATGCGAACAGCATACGGGCATCGCGATTCGCACATATCTCAAGTATTTCCATTATATTTTCATTGTTTCGGTTTATAGCTATCGTTTGAAACAAACATTGCCTTATTATTGGCGAATAAGCAAATAATTATGGCGTTCCGAAAAGAGCTCCGACTCTGGAAAATTAGGAAAATCGGCTGTGCATTTACGAGTATAATCTGCAGAAAATATCCGTACCCAGATATTTGGTACATGCGAAGGCATACGGGTGCTGCGATTCTCACATATCTCAAGTATTTCAATTAAATTTTCTTTGTATCGGGTTATAGCAATCGTTTGAAACAAACATTGCCTTATTGTTGGCGAATAAGCAAATACTTATGGCGTTCCGAAAAGAGCTCCGACTCTGGAAAATTTGGTAATACGGCTCTGCATTTACGAGTATAATCTGCAGAAATTGACCGTAACCAGATATTTGGTACACGCGAAGGCATACGGGTGCCGCGATTCGCACATATCTCAAGTTTTTCCATTATATTTTCTTTGTTTCGGTTTATGGCAATCGTTTGAAACAAACATTGCCTTATTATTGGCGAATAAGCAAATAATTATGGCGTTCCGAAAAGAGCTCCGACTCTGGAAAATTTGGAAATTCGGCTATGCATTTACGAGTATAATCTGCAGAAAATATCCGTACCCAGATATTTGGTACATGCGAAGGCATACGGGTGCTGCGATTCTCACATATCTCAAGTATTTCAATTAAATTTTCTTTGTATCGGGTTATAGCAATCGTTTGAAACAAACATTGCCTTATTGTTGGCGAATAAGCAAATACTTATGGCGTTCCGAAAAGAGCTCCGACTCTGGAAAATTTGGTAATACGGCTCTGCATTTACGAGTATAATCTGCAGAAATTGACCGTAACCAGATATTTGGTACACGCGAAGGCATACGGGTGCCGCGATTCGCACATATCTCAAGTTTTTCCATTATATTTTCTTTGTTTCGGTTTATGGCAATCGTTTGAAACAAACATTGCCTTATTATTGGCGAATAAGCAAATAATTATGGCGTTCCGAAAAGAGCTCCGACTCTGGAAAATTTGGAAATTCGGCTGAGCATTTACGAGTATAATCTGCAGAAAATGTCCGTACCCAGATATTTGGTACATGCGAAGGCATACGGGCGTCGCGATTCGCACATATCTCAAGTATTTCCATGATATTTTCTTTGTTTCGGTTTATAGCAATCGTTTGAAACAAACATTGCCTTATTGTTGGCGAATAAGCAAATAATTATGGTATTCCGAAAAGAGCTCCGACTCTGGAAAATTTGGAAAATCGGCTGTGCATTTACGAGTATAATCTGCAGAAAATGTCCGTACCCATATATTTGGTACACGCGAAGGCATACGGGTGCCGCGATTCGCACATATCTCAAGTGTTTCCATTATGTTTTCTTTGTATCGGTTTATAGCAATCGTTTGAAACAAACATTGCCTTATTGTTGGCGAATAAGCAAATAATTATGGCGTTCCGAAAATAGCTTCGACTCTGGAAAAGTTGGAAATTCGGCTGTGCATTTACGAGTATAATCTGCAGAAATTGACCGTAACCAGATATTTGGTACACGCGAAGGCATACGGGTGCCGCGATTCGCAGATATCTCAAGTTTTTCCATTATATTTTCTTTGTTTCGGTTTATGGCAATCGTTTGAAACAAATATTGCCTTATTATTGGCGAATAAGCAAATAATTATGGCGTTCCGAAAAGAGCTCCGACTCTGGAAAATTTGGAAATTCGGCTGTGCATTTACGAGTATAATCTGCAGAAAATGTCCGTACCCAGATATTTGGTCCATGCGAAGGCATACGGGCGTCGCGATTCGCACATATCTCAAGTATTTCCATGATATTTTCTTTTTTTCGGTTTATAGGAATCGTTCAAAACAAACATTGCCTTATTGTTGGCGAATAAGCCAATAGCTATGGTATTCCGAAAAGAGCTCCGACTCTAGAAAATTTGGAAAATCGGCTGTGCATTTACGAGTAATATGATCGTACGTGACACGTAATGGAGCAACCACCAAGTTGATCATTAAGTTCAATATTACAATAATTATAGGATGTTACGTACATGGTACTACATGTGCTAGACCACTCGGAGAAATGTCTGTGTCATCAAACTAAAATACCATGTTACAACTTCGATTGATATATTCGTAATCGTACATATAGTCACGGAATATCAATTTATCCCAGCACTTTCAGCGCATGATTCAAATCTGAGCTCCCAATGCTTCTGTGCATAAATTGGAGGTACCCTCGCGGGGTCTAAATAAGCATACATCATACATGCAGTGCGGAATAAGAGTACAGGGTGGATAATTCTGCCAATGTCGATACGAGTATACGGGGCGACACGGTAGCAATTCCCAACATAGCATAAAGTCAGCCTGGAAAGCTCTATTATGTCAATCATATAAATATCCCAAATTCAGAAATGTTTTGTCGAAAATAGGTTTTACCAAACAGCAACGTCATTTCTTGATCTGAGTAAATAATCCATTCTGATTGGCCTGTAGTATATATAGTCTGCCTGACAACCCCACAGTTTAAATAAACATACGGACACAAATACACACTATATACAGGGGGGGGGGTCGAAAAAAAAATTCAGGCACGTATGGCATTTTTTCCCTTTCGATCATTTTTTGTACCCACCCACCCCCACCGCCAATTTTTTTTCCGTTTTCGGCAGTTTTTTCCGAACATATTTTGACACCCACCCCCCTTTTAACACTAAAACAGAGATTTGCGGGGGGGGAAATTCACTGTAAACAGCTGTATATGAATTTCTGTGCATACTATTTATCATGGATGTTAACATGGACATGTAAATAGGAATGAGTCATTTTGAGGTCATTCGGCCAAAAAAACATGGCTGCCAGCGGCCATCTTGGATTTCAAAATTTGCAACAAAATACAACACGATAACTGCCTGCAGTCAGTTTACAAGTTAGAATTATATTATTTCTCTCATTCAAAGTGGTTTTGAAGCCCAACCCATTGCCAAAACACTAAAAAAACAAGCAGGAATTTTTTTTTTTAGTTGCGGAAAAAATTGCTTGTTGGTTACGTGCCGGAAGATTTTTTTTCACCCCCCCCCCCCCCTGCTATATAGGGCAGCAAATTAAAAACATAATTAAGCATACAAGTATAAGAGTACAGGGTGGACATAGAAGCATACATGCATGCTTATTCAGATCCACAAGAGTAGTTGGGTGAGCGTACTTAGCAGAACGGCGCGTACCCCTGTTACGTGTATTTGGTGGAACACTCTGTTACATGTAGCAAGCATGCATACGGACAAACTTCCGGGAATATCAACAACTCTGAAACGCACTGTGAAATTAAGAAATAGCCATGAATTAATAGGAGCAATTAACAGATTTGTGGACTGTTATCACATTGCATGTCGCAAGCATACGGACGTACCTGCCACTATATCAATACCGCACGCTTGGTACGAAAGATAATTATACACAAAATCGCATGCATCTCATAAGCTATTGACAGGTAACTTTGTTTGATTGAGGGTTTAACGTCGTTTCAGCCGCTAGGCCATATCACGACTATGTCATTTCCCACTTGACAGGTAACACACATATGCGGTTCTGTTTATCTCACACTGAACTGATATAATTATGCTATATGATTCCCTCTACATCCATGACAGAAATGTGAGTGGTTCAATGGAAGCGGGAAATTTCAAGTTGGAAACTCATAGATTTAACCACACGAATGGAAAATTTAAGCATTTTATAGTGACAATATTTCTTGGGATAATTGTCATATCTCACAAAATTTAATCGACCCCAAATACTCGGGCATGTCAGGTAGCGTCGAGAATACTGTAACGGTACCCATTTACTGGCTATGCCACAACCGTAAGGCTGTATATTTTAAAACTTGTTTTACACTGCGCTACTGCCTCAATAAAGGACTGTCAGATCTATATGCAATATGCGTTCATTGCGTTGATCAAGGTCGTTAATCTATATGGACGAATCTTCCGGAATATCGATATATCCATGCAACCATGATACATAGATTTAACAACAGAAAATGGTAGTAAGGCTGTGTTACAAAACTTGTTTCCTTTAAAATATCGCATGCTTTCAAATTGCTATGCATAACATATAACATCTACCTGGAAGGGGGATTGACTGGAATCCTTCAGTGGCGTATGTTTTTTCTTTGATAATCTAATTGAACCTATTAATAATTGCTTTTTGTTGTCATGGTTCAGGAATTTTAGATAGTGGTACCTGTAGGTCAGAAATACTGAACTTTGATGTCCAGTAAATAGTTTATTTGAAAATTTTATTTCGCTCGATCACACGCATGTGATATTGCTAATCAGGTTTTAAAATGGCAACTGATATTCGGACACCTCTGTGTATGCCTTCCCATTTCTAAATCCTCTAGATTATCACCGACCTCACTAACACATAAAAATGCCAGAACCTGGCCGCATGCGTGTGACATGACATAACACTGTATGATTAATAGTGTGATTAGTATAACATTTGCATACATATTTATATAACATGTATATATTTGTCATCTGTATATATGCTCTCCTAAATGGAGGTTAACAATAAACTTATTGTGAAATTAAGAACTTGCCACGATTGAACTAAGTGCCACTAACAAATTAAGACTATTGTCGTTGTGTTTGTCACAAGCATATGGGCGCAATCTTGGTACGAGATAATATACATAACAATAATAATGCATGTTTGTATTCCGGTTGTCAGTTTTATCGCGATTGTAATGGCGTGATTGAAATATTTTTTTATCGGGGTCTCGGTCATACCAGGTAGCGTCGAGAATACTGTAACGGTACCCAATTACTGGCTATGTCACAACCGTAAAGCTGTATTTTTTAAAACTGTTTTTACAATTCGTTACGGCACTTATCATTTTACAATGCGCTACTGCATCAATAAAGGGCTGTCCGATCAATATGCAAGATGCGTTGATCAAGGTCGTTAAACTATATGGACGAATCTTCCGGAATATCGATATATCCGAACCATGATACATAGATTTAACAACACAAAATGGAAAATTTAAGTATTTTACTAACAATATTTGTATGTCAAAACCGTAAGGCTGTATTACAAAACTTGTCTCCTTTAAAATATCGCATGCTTTCAAATTGATGTGCATAACATATAACATCTACCTGCAAGGGGGATAGACTGGAATACTTCAGTGGCGTATATTCTTTCTTTGATAATCTAATTGAACCTATTAATAATTGCTTTTTGTTGTCATGGTTGTTACGCCAGCTTTTGAAGTAACTGACCACTTTTGGAAGTAGGTCTCCATTTTTGAAGTAAAAAACGCCAGCTTTTGAAGTACCTCACCACTTTTGTAATAAAATCGCCAGCTTTTGTAGTAAAGCGAGGTCTCCGCTTTTGAAGTAAAACACGCCAGCTTTTGTAGGTCTCCACTTTTGTAATAACAAAATTACAGCTTTTGAAGTAAACTGACTCAATACATTTTGACGGGCGCTGAACGATTTTCATGACAAAGTCAACCCGATAATACATTGTCGCTATCGCCCATACGAGTGTGATGTGGTTTGAATAGCTTTCAGGCATACCAACACAAGATAAATCACAGTCAATCACCCATACACGTGTGACGTGTACCAAAAGGCACTTAGTGAGTCTGGTTGCGTGACAAAAGAATACACACCGGTAATCGACCATACGAGTGTGACGTGGTTTGAATAGCTTTCAGTTAAACTATCACACAGTCAATCGTCCATACACGTGTGACGTGTACCAAAAGGTACTTAATGAGTCCGTTCCGTGACAAAAGAATCTACACCGGTAATCGACCATACGAGTGTAACGTGGTTTGAATAGCTTTCAGTTAAACTATCACAAGACAAATCACACAGTCAATCGTCCATACACGTGTGACGTGTACCAAAAGGCTTGAGGAATGTTTCTGGGTGAACTGTGAACTTGATTTATTATATTTTGGATTCAGTAAACGTGAATCAGTGGACGAATTTGCATGGCTGGTAGATTTAGAGATCTGGTATATTACTAAAATTATAAGACTTTCTTTATAAACTACACACTTCAAGATTTAAACTAATTGCTGAAATATAAGTGCATGCAATATTTCGGATCAGTGACCATTAACAATATAGACAACCAACTAGAATATGTACCTACATATATTGTGTTTTGGTATGTGTGTTTTGTTGAGTTCTGAGATATCTCAAAATAATTTATCATTGTTTTTATGTTAAGTTATCAGTCAACGAGACACCTCAACCTTCCCTGTATATACGGTAGTACACCACTTAATCTGACCCCAATTGATAGGTGCAACATAGCAATAGTAAATATGTATACCATCATATATTGTCTTCGTGATAGAATATTGATTTAATTTATTGACCATAATAAACAAAAAAGATTTAGATAGCAGAATTGTTGATGTAGATGAGAGGCGATAAGGGATCAAGCTATACAATATTATAAATAAATATTCAAGAAATATAGCGTCTAAGGGGAGGTTAAGGATAAAGTTGACTAATTATTATTTAACTATATCAACAACATCGTTCCATTCATTCTTAATTTTGTTATGCGTTTCATTATATATTGCTGTGACTGAAAATTGACAATAAAATTATTTGTATTCGTATATTGTGTTGAATAAATTTTGAAAGGAGACCGAACCTTTGGCGTCAAGAACATTGAGATTTGAAAGTTTAACTTTCCCTGTATAGCGACATAACGCCATCGACTCCGTTATTTTATATACTCAATCATCAGAGGATGTGTGAACCCAATGGTTTCCACACAACACATTACTGGACCCCGCGTTTTATAGCTGGCCACGTTTGACGTAGTTCTAATACTTCGGTTATGTGACATAATTTCAATGATAGAAATTTGTTGTTAATGTCGCCTTCCAGAGACGAAGCTAATAAACCGAACATTTTCTGCTGTCCCTAAAGCGTCGGCGGATCACCTAATTTCGAGGGTATGAATATGCAATTAAAAGTGAGGCCAAATATACCAACTATGTTCCGTTGGAACTACTACATCACCTAATTTCGATGAACTATATATGTTGTCATGTTACTGGACTGACAAAACGTCTTGTCTCACTCAATGTCACATCAAACTTCTTCTGACAAAGGTCGCACTTGTAAGGGCATTCAATGATGTGGGTTGTCAGGCTGACTGGGAACAATAGTATATACTCGTATGATTGGTCACCTGTGTGTGTTAATAAGCTTGGGCAGGGAAACGGACCCACTAATGCCTTTTGGAACACGTCACAGTCGTATGGGCGATGACGCTGTAAATTATCTTGTGTTGGTATGACTGAAGGCTATTCGAACCACATCACATGCATGTGGTCGATTACCGGTGTGGATTGTTTTGTCACGGAACCGGACTCACTAAGTGCCTTTTGGTACACGTCACACGTGTATAGGCGATTGACTGATTTATCTTGTGTTGGTATGACTGGAGGCTATTCAAACCACGTCACACTCGTATGGTCGATTACCGGTGTGTATTCTTTTGTCACGCAACAGGACTCACTAAGTGCCTTTTGGTACATGTCACCCGTGTATGGGCGATTGACTGATTTCTTGTTGGTATGACTGAAAGCTATTCAAACCACATCACTCTCGTATGGTCGATTACAGGTGTGGAGACCTAGTTTTTTTTACTATAAAAGCTGGCGTTTTTTACTTCAAAAGCGGAGACCTCACTTTACTACAAAAGCTGGCGATTTTATTACAAAAGTGGTGAGGTACTTCAAAAGCTGGCGTTTTTTACTTCAAAAGTGAAGAACTACTTCAAAAGTGGTCATTACTTCAAAAGCTGACGTAACACATGGTTAAGGAATTTAGTTAGTGGTACATGTAGGTCAGAAAAATTTATAGTAAACATTTGTATAACGTTATCCACTCTGAAGAGGCTCAAAATGGATACATGTATATACATGTACAAGAACTAAATATTAATTTAATTTACTTGTTCTTTTCAATTAACTTTCCACATCAAAATGAGAATAACTCACTTTTGATACATATTATATTGGTGAATTCGATGTCTGAAACCGTTGTCTAAATTCACTCGAGAATGTAATATGAGGCACACATTCTCAATTTGTTATACTCAACTTTGATGTCCAGTAAATAGTTTATTTGGAAATTTTATTTTGCTCGATCACACGCATGTGATATTGCTAATCAGGTTTTAAAAGGGCAACTGATATTCGGGCACCTCTGTGTATGCCTTCCCATTTCTAAATCATCTAGATTATCACCGACCACACTAACACCTGAAAATGTCAGAACCTGGCCGCATGCGTGTGAGATAGCATAAACACTGTATGATTAATATTGTGATTAGTATAACATTTGCATGCATATTTATATAACATGTATATATTTGTCATTTGTATATATACTCTCCTAAATTGAGGTTAACAATAAACTTATTGTGAAATTAAGAACTTGCAATGATTGAACTAAGTACCAGTAACAAATTAAGACTATTGTCGTTGTGTATGCCACAAGCATATGGGCGCATGCTTGGTATGAGATAATATACATAACAATAATAATGCATGTTTGTATTCCGGTTGTCAGTTTATCGCACGATTGTAATGGCGTGATTGAAAGATTTTGGATCGGGGACGTGGCTAGAATATCTATCATTTAGACTGGCCTCAATCTTTGCAAGAGAAATTTCCAACTGACACCCCCGACGGTTGGAAAATGTCCAACTGATGTCTAAAGTCGGAAAATATTTTTTTCTTAAATTAATAAGCAGTTTTTGACTGGCCACAGGGGAGGGACCTAGATCATGTCACAAATTTCTACTCTTTTCTACACACAAGGCACGTAGCCAAAGTAGAGATTCGTGACAATAAATTTCCAACTGATAGCAATTTCATTAAAACAATTTGATCAAAAGTAGGAAATATACAAATGTTGTTCTAAAAAAAATTTCCCATTAATAAATTGTTGGAAAATAAAACTACAAGAACAATTGCAACCTACTGTTCCGTCAGACATGCAATTTCCAACTATTGAAAAATTTGACCTGAGTTGGGGACAACCCCGTCCCCACCCCCCCCCATCGCCTTGTCCCTGCTTGACCTATCAAATGTCCTTCTGTTACAGGAGTGTCAACTTTTCCACCAGTAATATACATGAGCGGTTGTATTTGTGATATGATAGAACACCATCTCCCAAGCCCCCTCCCCCCATCATGTCGACATTTGTATAAGATGTGTGTTGCCTAACACTGTGCCTTAAATATCAATGAAATCGCAAAATTTGTATTTAAAAACACATATACTTAACCACAAAACTGGAAATTTTAATAATTTTTGTGATATTATTTGTCTTGGGATAAGTTCCATATATGCTTAAACTTAAAAGACACCATACACCACCAGTAGTTTTACAGGACAAAACAATGTTATACAAATGTATGTAGCGAGCATATGGACAAACTTCTCAACACACTCTGTATCCTGGAACATGACAAACATAGCAAGAAATTACCAGGTACACCTTCTTTTAAAAATGACACCACCGGGCATGTCATTCTAATAATAAAATAACCCACTGTGATATTATGGTTGTTGGTGAATTTGGATTTAGTTAAAAATATTATGTTCACATAGTTGGCACCAATATTTTATTAATCAGAAGGCAATTACATCATGGTGGAGTCCTCGGGTCTTCTTTGGTTAACAGTACACTTTCTGTTAGACATACACCTTCACGTGTAACGTATGGCGCTTTCCAAACATACATGTATATAAGATTGTTCTATGCCATGCTAAGATTTGTTGCACAGGAGAAAGAAATCTGCATCAGCTTCATGGGGTGGATTCCTTAGTGACTACAGATTCAAGAATCACTATACAGTGTACAAATGGGTTGTCCCCCAAAGACATCCATTGCACTCTTGAAAAACTCAAATAGTTTGGAAAGAATCTTGAGTTTCCCAAAATTTCATTCTAGTATTATAAGATGCAAATTCTTGAAAATCGTTGGTCCTTGTTGTAGATATTGTCTTTCCATCATGCGAACTCACAGGGTCACACAAACCATATTGGCTTTACAGTTCCATTTAATCACTGCTTGTGAATGTGAATTTTACACCTGTTCAAGGAAGTTGTCTGACAAAATTTGCTAATTTATTCAGAAACCAGTACATGTGAGATCTCAGATCACAGAATTGAACTTCTGATAGATAGTGCATGTGATGAACAGGATGTACTGGTAGATCTGAAGCATCTCTGAAAAATCTGGAAAAAAAACACTGTAATAAGTATACATGTACTAGTACATGTACAGTAATGCCCTAATTAATGACTCGATGAGAGCTTTCCGACTAAATCCTGAAAATTTACCCATAATTATGCTGTGGTTATGGAGTCAATTAATTATGGCATTACTGTAGATGTAACATACAGTAAAGACCTGATAAATGAAATCACCTACAACTTTTGTAAGTTTGAACAGTAATTTTCTCTGTACATGAACATGAAATGACAGTACATGTGATGAAGTCGCTGATTTAAGAAACACTGAGAACGATTAGTGAGACTAATAAACAAAACATTATTCCTGATACCGGTATATATTCATTCATTTTTCAGAAATCTATAATTATTTCAATCAAATGGCAATATTCTCAAACAAAAAGCAATGTTTTATTTCACTTTGTATACATTCATTTATTTATTCATTCCCTCATTTCAGCTCTAATGCGATTATCCTAATCCGAATTAACGCTCGCAAATTACTATTTCTTTGGCTTTGGGGAAACAAATATTTGATTTGAGTCGAGGAACCCTATAAATTTTTGCAATCCATTATTTTTCACCACCGGTACTTTTTAGTGGCCTGGCAAAAAGTAAACGAGAAGAAGTTCGCGGATCAAATTTGCGTATGAAGATGGATAACTCTAAAGTCAAGTTGCTTTTGTGTATCTGATATTTGACAATCTGTTGTTTTAATTACCACACCAAATCACTCAGAATTATTCATGTATGCAACTACGTAACTTCTGTTAAAGAGATTTGCATGGAAATCCCCTTTCAAAATTGTTCACTTGACCTTCCCCTTAATAGATTCTGACTGAGGCATATTTTTTAAAAATGTTGTTCGAATCTAATGATATGGGGACTATCAAATCAGATTGAGTACCTTTAAATACAATTGAAACTTCCTTGTCGTCGCACACTATTTTGAGTTTTTTTAATAAACCTGGCAAGGTTGGTACATACATGTACATGTACCCTGCTAGGCAAAACAAGTGTCCACTTAACCACGTTGCGGTTAGCATTGCCACCACAGCTGAAATGCAACTACATGTACACCGCGGCTCCAACGGCTAACTACAGTTGGGCCGTGGTGTATTTGCCATTCGGCCATGGTGTAAATGTAGTTGATGCGGTGTACATGTACATTGTACATTCATTAAACTAAAAAAAGAAAATACAAACCAGAAATCTAACCATGGTGTACATGCCATCTGGCCCTGTTGTACATGTAGTTGCTTTTCGGCCACGGTGTACATGTGTATTTGTCGTTCGGCCGAGGTGTACTTGCCGATCGGCCGCGGTACTCAACTGCAGAATTTACAAACTCTGACACGCCTAACCACAATCAAACACCATACAATGACCCAATCAACCAACAAATTGGTGATAAAACCGGTATATGCAAACAAGATATAATTATATATATTTTTACGATAATAAGTTTAATTATCCACCAAACAGGAAATATATCATATATATAAAATATCTAGTTTGATGTCAACAAAATGGGAATGACAATTACAATGTACATGTATGTGTCCCCAGGGAGCAAATTTAAAACAAATATCTCCACGATAAGAAATTCTCCTATCAGAGTCGGGGTACAATGTTTACTTTAGTGATAGTCGCATTCATTTCCCTGGCTGATGTAGCTTCCTACCGCGCATGTCTTATAAGTAACAGCCGGCTACAGCTTTTTTGCTCAAATACCGGTACACTCAACAATAACGGTACTCCATATCAACACAAACACGTGCTTCCAGTCAGCGATAACCTGTACTCTTCTGGTATTGAGTCCGGTCGTAATTTGACTAGAACTGTTTGAAGAGTGACGATGTGGCTTTGCGAAAAATATATAAATATATAAAAGATATCATTTATCTCGCGAGGTGAATCAGATAAAATGGAACCACGCGTAAATAGTTTGGTTAATATCAGTGTGGTTGGTCGGTTTATAGATTTTTTTTTTTATTTAAAACAAATAAAATGAACTTGGGTCGGGTTACGGGAAACACGCATTCATTTTGTTTTGGCCTTATTATTAAAGGTGGACTATATATATTAAAGGATGACATCGTAAACATCGGCTCAAATCTAATTTAGTGAACTTGGTTCATAAATTTTGTATAAAATAGAAACTAATGTGATATCATCTACTTGTATACTAATCATATGTAACATACTCTCAGGTGCCAATAATCATGATTGCCTGATAATCGTGATTGCATGGATTTAGGCTGAATTTGATAATAGTGATAGCAATTTTCAATTTTTGCTCTATGTCTCAAAGCCAAATAATAGCTATTGTTGGAAATTCTCTCCAAAATTAATAGAGTACGAGGTAACTCCAACGTTTCAAAGTCAGCAGCCTATCGACGGTCATTTCAGATTTACTTATACATGTATATGGCCGTGGATAAAGAACGGTATACATCTCTTTAGTACCAAATGCTAATGAGTGGTATACCACGCTTTTTTAGCTATGTGGTCCTGATACGCTATTAAATTAACAGTATACCGCTCTTTTAGCGTTTGGTGCTAAAGAACAGTATACCGGTACTGCTCTTTAGTGGCAAATGCTAAAAGGCAGTATACCATGCCTTAGCTACATGTATATGGGCCTGATACGCTAATGAACGGCATACTGCTCTTTAGCGTTTGGCGCTAAAGAACGGTATACTGCTCTTTAGCAGTACCGGTAGGTGTTAAAGAGCGGTCATGTTGGATGAGCAGCACGTGCGTTGCCAAAATATTTTGCGCATTGGGCCAACACACAACATTATAATCCATACCGCTCTTTAGTCCTTATCGCTATGGAGCGGTGTGCCGTTCTTTAGCGCTCAGTGCTAAAGAGCGGCACATGTTGGATGAGCGGCATGTGTGTTGCCAAGATATTTTGCTTATTGCACCAAACTTATGTTATAATTCATAACGCTTTTTAGCCCTCATAGCTAACGAGCGGTGTGCCATTCTTTAGCCCTCAGCGCTAAAGAGCGGTCCATGTTGGACGAGCATCACGTGTGTTTCAAAGATATTCTGCGCATTGCGCCAATGTATAACGTTATAACTTATAATCAGTATTTCTCTTTACTAGTTTTTAGCCCTCATCGCTAAAGAGAGGTATAACGTTCTTTAGCCCTCAGTGCTAAAGAGCAGTACCTGTACATGTATACCGTTTTTTAGCCACCCCGTTTACTTAATTTGAATGCATATAAATGCCACTGAGAAAAATGCCATGTATTATAGTATAGGCCAGTTTATACCGGTATTGTGCATGGGGAACCAATCTATCTTCAGCATCGATAAAGAACTGCACATGCAACTGCATGATCCTGCATATGCACCAGCCTTGACCAAATTCACAAATTCAAATTGCGCAAAATTGCCAAATTTAAAACTAAGCAAAATATAATTATGCGCGGATTTAAATATGAACAACGAATTCACCCGATCGCAATGTTGTCGCAGATGAGTGTAGAGTGGGTTGTTCTTAAGCCATGGTTAACCTCCTGATTGCTACCGTACGATCTTTCTTCTGACTGCAATTCCGTCGAAAGTGGAGGTAACAAAGGATACGATACGATTTCGCATCTAAAATCAAACAGCACTTGATATTATTTTACGGAAATCGTTCCACTTACGATTGCATCATGGACGTACCCTAAGTTTTATGCCATAGCATTGAATTTTCTAGACTATTGGACATTTTCCTAATTTCGCGTGCTGAAAATTTTGCACATGTTTGACACCCATCATTTAAATTTTTACCAAAAATGTTTACTTAAGACTTAAGTCTCAACTTTTAAGTTTTAATAAACTGTACTGAAGACAATTGTATTATTCCATACTTTCACAACCAGCTTATCACCATGAAATCCATGTTATCATCTTCGCCGGTGTGTTTTCTAGCACTGAAATTCTGAATATCATTAGAAAAGTTAACTTTTTCGACAATGAGTTTCCGGTTTGTCGATAAAACTTTCGGTCGTTGTTACAAACACCGGCACAAAGCTGTGTTTATAAATTAATCAAGGGTGTACACCAAAGTTGGAATCACTGACTTTTGACTGCAGGCCAGGTACACGCAGGAGTCAGTCTCAACTCTCAGCCTCACTCAGACACAGAATTATCGAAATAATTTGACCGATTAGGGTGCATTTTAAGAGTGACTTTTTCATAAAACAGCGAATTCTGACATGAGTCTAATTGCAGATAAGCGCTGACATGACAAGAATTTCAGGTGTCAAACTCACCTTTTTTGGGAGGTTAATCCGACTTATCCAGATATCCCAAAATGTCGATTATGCTGAAAAGTGGAAGTGGAGAAAACAAAATCAAGCGAGTAATTAATCTACTCGCGAGCTGTCATTGAGCTGGATTCTGCGCAGTAACACCCCGGAAGTCACGTGTGAAATTTACAAAAAAGCATACACGCTATTTTCGCTCTTGGTATAGAAATATAGAAAAAATATATGACGTCATAATTCACACGCATTTAGGTAAAAAGCACCCTTGGTGGTTGCTATAATCAGCAGAAAATGTCCGCACTCATATATTTGGTACATGCGAACAGCATACGGGCGTCGCGATTCGCACATATCTCAAGTATTTCCATTATATTTTATTTGTTTCGGTTTATAGCTATCGTTTGAAACAAACATTGCCTTATTGTTGGCGAATAAGCAAATAATTATGGCGTTCCGAAAATAGCTTCGACTCTGGAAAATTTGGAAATTCGGCTGTGCATTTACGAGTATAATCTGCAGAAAATGACCGTAACCAGATATTTGGTACAAGCGAAGGAATACGGGCGTCGCGATTCGCACATATCTCAAGTATTTCCATGATATTTTCTTTGTTTCGGTTTATAGGAATCGTTTGAAACAAACATTGCCTTATTGTTGGCGAATAAGCAAATAATTATGGCATTCCGAAAAGAGCTCCGACTCTGGAAAATTTGGAAAATCGGCGGTGCATTTACGAGTATAATCTGCAGAAAATGTCCGTACCCATATATTTGGTACACGCGAAGGCATACGGGTGCCGCGATTCGCACATATCTGAAGTGTTTCATTATGTTTTCTTTGTATCGGTTTATAGCAATCGTTTGAAACAAACATTGCCTTATTGTTGGCGAATAAGCAAATAATTATGGCGTTCCGAAAATAGCTTCGACTCTGGAAAATTTGGAAATTCGGCTATGCATTTACGAGTATAATCTGCAGAAAATGACCGTAACCAGATATTTGGTACATGCGAACAGCATACGGGCATCGCGATTCGCACATATCTCAAGTATTTCCATTATATTTTCATTGTTTCGGTTTATAGCTATCGTTTGAAACAAACATTGCCTTATTATTGGCGAATAAGCAAATAATTATGGCGTTCCGAAAAGAGCTCCGACTCTGGAAAATTAGGAAAATCGGCTGTGCATTTACGAGTATAATCTGCAGAAAATATCCGTACCCAGATATTTGGTACATGCGAAGGCATACGGGTGCTGCGATTCTCACATATCTCAAGTATTTCAATTAAATTTTCTTTGTATCGGGTTATAGCAATCGTTTGAAACAAACATTGCCTTATTGTTGGCGAATAAGCAAATACTTATGGCGTTCCGAAAAGAGCTCCGACTCTGGAAAATTTGGTAATACGGCTCTGCATTTACGAGTATAATCTGCAGAAATTGACCGTAACCAGATATTTGGTACACGCGAAGGCATACGGGTGCCGCGATTCGCAGATATCTCAAGTTTTTCCATTATATTTTCTTTGTTTCGGTTTATGGCAATCGTTTGAAACAAACATTGCCTTATTATTGGCGAATAAGCAAATAATTATGGCGTTCCGAAAAGAGCTCCGACTCTGGAAAATTTGGAAATTCGGCTATGCATTTACGAGTATAATCTGCAGAAAATATCCGTACCCAGATATTTGGTACATGCGAAGGCATACGGGTGCTGCGATTCTCACATATCTCAAGTATTTCAATTAAATTTTCTTTGTATCGGGTTATAGCAATCGTTTGAAACAAACATTGCCTTATTGTTGGCGAATAAGCAAATACTTATGGCGTTCCGAAAAGAGCTCCGACTCTGGAAAATTTGGTAATACGGCTCTGCATTTACGAGTATAATCTGCAGAAATTGACCGTAACCAGATATTTGGTACACGCGAAGGCATACGGGTGCCGCGATTCGCACATATCTCAAGTTTTTCCATTATATTTTCTTTGTTTCGGTTTATGGCAATCGTTTGAAACAAACATTGCCTTATTATTGGCGAATAAGCAAATAATTATGGCGTTCCGAAAAGAGCTTCGACTCTGGAAAATTTGGAAATTCGGCTGAGCATTTACGAGTATAATCTGCAGAAAATGTCCGTACCCAGATATTTGGTACATGCGAAGGCATACGGGCGTCGCGATTCGCACATATCTCAAGTATTTCCATGATATTTTCTTTGCTTCGGTTTATAGCAATCGTTTGAAACAAACATTGCCTTATTGTTGGCGAATAAGCAAATAATTATGGTATTCCGAAAAGAGCTCCGACTCTGGAAAATTTGGAAAATCCGCTGTGCATTTACGAGTATAATCTGCAGAAAATGTCCGTACCCATATATTTGGTACACGCGAAGGCATACGGGTGCCTCGATTCGCACATATCTCAAGTGTTTCCATTATGTTTTCTTTGTATCGGTTTATAGCAATCGTTTGAAACAAACATTGCCTTATTGTTGGCGAATAAGCAAATAATTATGGCGTTCCGAAAATAGCTTCGACTCTGGAAAAGTTGGAAATTCGGCTGTGCATTTACGAGTATAATCTGCAGAAATTGACCGTAACCAGATATTTGGTACACGCGAAGGCATACGGGTGCCGCGATTCGCAGATATCTCAAGTTTTTCCATTATATTTTCTTTGTTTCGGTTTATGGCAATCGTTTGAAACAAATATTGCCTTATTATTGGCGAATAAGCAAATAATTATGGCGTTCCGAAAAGAGCTCCGACTCTGGAAAATTTGGAAATTCGGCAGTGCATTTACGAGTATAATCTGCAGAAAATGTCCGTACCCAGATATTTGGTCCATGCGAAGGCATACGGGCGTCGCGATTCGCACATATCTCAAGTATTTCCATGATATTTTCTTTTTTTCGGTTTATAGGAATCGTTCAAAACAAACATTGCCTTATTGTTGGCGAATAAGCCAATAGCTATGGTATTCCGAAAAGAGCTCCGACTCTAGAAAATTTGGAAAATCGGCTGTGCATTTACGAGTATAATCAGCAGAAAATGTCCGCACTCATATATTTGGTACATGCGAACAGCATACGGGCGTCGCGATTCGCACATATCTCAAGTATTTCCATTATATTTTCTTTGTTTCGGTTTATAGCTATCGTTTGAAACAAACATTGCCTTATTGTTGGCGAATAAGCAAATAATTATGGCGTTCCGAAAAGAGCTCCGACTCTGGAAAATTAGGAAAATCGGCTGTGCATTTACGAGTATAATCTGCAGAAAATATCCGTACCCAGATATTTGGTACATGCGAAGGCATACGGGTGCTGCGATTCTCACATATCTCAAGTATTTCAATTAAATTTTCTTTGTATCGGGTTATAGCAATCGTTTGAAACAAACATTGCCTTATTGTTGGCGAATAAGCAAATACTTATGGCGTTCCGAAAAGAGCTCCGACTCTGGAAAATTTGGTAATACGGCTCTGCATTTACGAGTATAATCTGCAGAAATTGACCGTAACCAGATATTTGGTACACGCGAAGGCATACGGGTGCCGCGATTCGCAGATATCTCAAGTTTTTCCATTATATTTTCTTTGTTTCGGTTTATGGCAATCGTTTGAAACAAACATTGCCTTATTATTGGCGAATAAGCAAATAATTATGGCGTTCCGAAAAGAGCTCCGACTCTGGAAAATTTGGAAATTCGGCTATGCATTTACGAGTATAATCTGCAGAAAATATCCGTACCCAGATATTTGGTACATGCGAAGGCATACGGGTGCTGCGATTCTCACATATCTCAAGTATTTCAATTAAATTTTCTTTGTATCGGGTTATAGCAATCGTTTGAAACAAACATTGCCTTATTGTTGGCGAATAAGCAAATACTTATGGCGTTCCGAAAAGAGCTCCGACTCTGGAAAATTTGGTAATACGGCTCTGCATTTACGAGTATAATCTGCAGAAATTGACCGTAACCAGATATTTGGTACACGCGAAGGCATACGGGTGCCGCGATTCGCACATATCTCAAGTTTTTCCATTATATTTTCTTTGTTTCGGTTTATGGCAATCGTTTGAAACAAACATTGCCTTATTATTGGCGAATAAGCAAATAATTATGGCGTTCCGAAAAGAGCTTCGACTCTGGAAAATTTGGAAATTCGGCTGAGCATTTACGAGTATAATCTGCAGAAAATGTCCGTACCCAGATATTTGGTACATGCGAAGGCATACGGGCGTCGCGATTCGCACATATCTCAAGTATTTCCATGATATTTTCTTTGCTTCGGTTTATAGCAATCGTTTGAAACAAACATTGCCTTATTGTTGGCGAATAAGCAAATAATTATGGTATTCCGAAAAGAGCTCCGACTCTGGAAAATTTGGAAAATCCGCTGTGCATTTACGAGTATAATCTGCAGAAAATGTCCGTACCCATATATTTGGTACACGCGAAGGCATACGGGTGCCTCGATTCGCACATATCTCAAGTGTTTCCATTATGTTTTCTTTGTATCGGTTTATAACAATCGTTTGAAACAAACATTGCCTTATTGTTGGCGAATAAGCAAATAATTATGGCGTTCCGAAAATAGCTTCGACTCTGGAAAAGTTGGAAATTCGGCTGTGCATTTACGAGTATAATCTGCAGAAATTGACCGTAACCAGATATTTGGTACACGCGAAGGCATACGGGTGCCGCGATTCGCAGATATCTCAAGTTTTTCCATTAAATTTTCTTTGTTTCGGTTTATGGCAATCGTTTGAAACAAATATTGCCTTATTATTGGCGAATAAGCAAATAATTATGGCGTTCCGAAAAGAGCTCCGACTCTGGAAAATTTGGAAATTCGGCAGTGCATTTACGAGTATAATCTGCAGAAAATGTCCGTACCCAGATATTTGGTCCATGCGAAGGCATACGGGCGTCGCGATTCGCACATATCTCAAGTATTTCCATGATATTTTCTTTTTTTCGGTTTATAGGAATCGTTCAAAACAAACATTGCCTTATTGTTGGCGAATAAGCCAATAGCTATGGTATTCCGAAAAGAGCTCCGACTCTAGAAAATTTGGAAAATCGGCTGTGCATTTACGAGTATAATCAGCAGAAAATGTCCGCACTCATATATTTGGTACATGCGAACAGCATACGGGCGTCGCGATTCGCACATATCTCAAGTATTTCCATTATATTTTCTTTGTTTCGGTTTATAGCTATCGTTTGAAACAAACATTGCCTTATTGTTGGCGAATAAGCAAATAATTATGGCGTTCCGAAAATAGCTTCGACTCTGGAAAATTTGGAAATTCGGCTGTGCATTTACGAGTATAATCTGCAGAAAATGACCGTAACCAGATATTTGGTACAAGCGAAGGAATACGGGCGTCGCGATTCGCACATATCTCAAGTATTTCCATGATATTTTCTTTGTTTCGGTTTATAGGAATCGTTTGAAACAAACATTGCCTTATTGTTGGCGAATAAGCAAATAATTATGGCATTCCGAAAAGAGCTCCGACTCTGGAAAATTTGGAAAATCGGCGGTGCATTTACGAGTATAATCTGCAGAAAATGTCCGTACCCATATATTTGGTACACGCGAAGGCATACGGGTGCCGCGATTCGCACATATCTGAAGTGTTTCCATTATGTTTTCTTTGTATCGGTTATAGCAATCGTTTGAAACAAACATTGCCTTATTGTTGGCGAATAAGCAAATAATTATGGCGTTCCGAAAATAGCTTCGACTCTGGAAAATTTGGAAATTCGGCTATGCATTTACGAGTATAATCTGCAGAAAATGACCGTAACCAGATATTTGGTACATGCGAACAGCATACGGGCATCGCGATTCGCACATATCTCAAGTATTTCCATTATATTTTCATTGTTTCGGTTTATAGCTATCGTTTGAAACAAACATTGCCTTATTATTGGCGAATAAGCAAATAATTATGGCGTTCCGAAAAGAGCTCCGACTCTGGAAAATTAGGAAAATCGGCTGTGCATTTACGAGTATAATCTGCAGAAAATATCCGTACCCAGATATTTGGTACATGCGAAGGCATACGGGTGCTGCGATTCTCACATATCTCAAGTATTTCAATTAAATTTTCTTTGTATCGGGTTATAGCAATCGTTTGAAACAAACATTGCCTTATTGTTGGCGAATAAGCAAATACTTATGGCGTTCCGAAAAGAGCTCCGACTCTGGAAAATTTGGTAATACGGCTCTGCATTTACGAGTATAATCTGCAGAAATTGACCGTAACCAGATATTTGGTACACGCGAAGGCATACGGGTGCCGCGATTCGCACATATCTCAAGTTTTTCCATTATATTTTCTTTGTTTCGGTTTATGGCAATCGTTTGAAACAAACATTGCCTTATTATTGGCGAATAAGCAAATAATTATGGCGTTCCGAAAAGAGCTCCGACTCTGGAAAATTTGGAAATTCGGCTGAGCATTTACGAGTATAATCTGCAGAAAATGTCCGTACCCAGATATTTGGTACATGCGAAGGCATACGGGCGTCGCGATTCGCACATATCTCAAGTATTTCCATGATATTTTCTTTGTTTCGGTTTATAGCAATCGTTTGAAACAAACATTGCCTTATTGTTGGCGAATAAGCAAATAATTATGGTATTCCGAAAAGAGCTCCGACTCTGGAAAATTTGGAAAATCCGCTGTGCATTTACGAGTATAATCTGCAGAAAATGTCCGTACCCATATATTTGGTACACGCGAAGGCATACGGGTGCCGCGATTCGCACATATCTCAAGTGTTTCCATTATGTTTTCTTTGTATCGGTTTATAGCAATCGTTTGAAACAAACATTGCCTTATTGTTGGCGAATAAGCAAATAATTATGGCGTTCCGAAAATAGCTTCGACTCTGGAAAAGTTGGAAATTCGGCTGTGCATTTACGAGTATAATCTGCAGAAATTGACCGTAACCAGATATTTGGTACACGCGAAGGCATACGGGTGCCGCGATTCGCAGATATCTCAAGTTTTTCCATTATATTTTCTTTGTTTCGGTTTATGGCAATCGTTTGAAACAAATATTGCCTTATTATTGGCGAATAAGCAAATAATTATGGCGTTCCGAAAAGAGCTCCGACTCTGGAAAATTTGGAAATTCGGCAGTGCATTTACGAGTATAATCTGCAGAAAATGTCCGTACCCAGATATTTGGTACAAGCGAAGGCATACGGGCGTCGCGATTCGCACATATCTCAAGTATTTCCATGATATTTTCTTTGTTTCGGTTTATAGGAATCGTTTGAAACAAACATTGCCTTATTGTTGGCGAATAAGCAAATAATTATGGCATTCCGAAAAGAGCTCCGACTCTGGAAAATTTGGAAAATCGGCGGTGCATTTACGAGTATAATCTGCAGAAAATGTCCGTACCCATATATTTGGTACACGCGAAGGCATACGGGTGCCGCGATTCGCACATATCTGAAGTGTTTCCATTATGTTTTCTTTGTATCGGTTATAGCAATCGTTTGAAACAAACATTGCCTTATTGTTGGCGAATAAGCAAATAATTATGGCGTTCCGAAAATAGCTTCGACTCTGGAAAATTTGGAAATTCGGCTATGCATTTACGAGTATAATCTGCAGAAAATGACCGTAACCAGATATTTGGTACATGCGAACAGCATACGGGCATCGCGATTCGCACATATCTCAAGTATTTCCATTATATTTTCATTGTTTCGGTTTATAGCTATCGTTTGAAACAAACATTGCCTTATTATTGGCGAATAAGCAAATAATTATGGCGTTCCGAAAAGAGCTCCGACTCTGGAAAATTAGGAAAATCGGCTGTGCATTTACGAGTATAATCTGCAGAAAATATCCGTACCCAGATATTTGGTACATGCGAAGGCATACGGGTGCTGCGATTCTCACATATCTCAAGTATTTCAATTAAATTTTCTTTGTATCGGGTTATAGCAATCGTTTGAAACAAACATTGCCTTATTGTTGGCGAATAAGCAAATACTTATGGCGTTCCGAAAAGAGCTCCGACTCTGGAAAATTTGGTAATACGGCTCTGCATTTACGAGTATAATCTGCAGAAATTGACCGTAACCAGATATTTGGTACACGCGAAGGCATACGGGTGCCGCGATTCGCACATATCTCAAGTTTTTCCATTATATTTTCTTTGTTTCGGTTTATGGCAATCGTTTGAAACAAACATTGCCTTATTATTGGCGAATAAGCAAATAATTATGGCGTTCCGAAAAGAGCTCCGACTCTGGAAAATTTGGAAATTCGGCTGAGCATTTACGAGTATAATCTGCAGAAAATGTCCGTACCCAGATATTTGGTACATGCGAAGGCATACGGGCGTCGCGATTCGCACATATCTCAAGTATTTCCATGATATTTTCTTTGTTTCGGTTTATAGCAATCGTTTGAAACAAACATTGCCTTATTGTTGGCGAATAAGCAAATAATTATGGTATTCCGAAAAGAGCTCCGACTCTGGAAAATTTGGAAAATCCGCTGTGCATTTACGAGTATAATCTGCAGAAAATGTCCGTACCCATATATTTGGTACACGCGAAGGCATACGGGTGCCGCGATTCGCACATATCTCAAGTGTTTCCATTATGTTTTCTTTGTATCGGTTTATAGCAATCGTTTGAAACAAACATTGCCTTATTGTTGGCGAATAAGCAAATAATTATGGCGTTCCGAAAATAGCTTCGACTCTGGAAAAGTTGGAAATTCGGCTGTGCATTTACGAGTATAATCTGCAGAAATTGACCGTAACCAGATATTTGGTACACGCGAAGGCATACGGGTGCCGCGATTCGCAGATATCTCAAGTTTTTCCATTATATTTTCTTTGTTTCGGTTTATGGCAATCGTTTGAAACAAATATTGCCTTATTATTGGCGAATAAGCAAATAATTATGGCGTTCCGAAAAGAGCTCCGACTCTGGAAAATTTGGAAATTCGGCAGTGCATTTACGAGTATAATCTGCAGAAAATGTCCGTACCCAGATATTTGGTCCATGCGAAGGCATACGGGCGTCGCGATTCGCACATATCTCAAGTATTTCCATGATATTTTCTTTTTTTCGGTTTATAGGAATCGTTCAAAACAAACATTGCCTTATTGTTGGCGAATAAGCCAATAGCTATGGTATTCCGAAAAGAGCTCCGACTCTAGAAAATTTGGAAAATCGGCTGTGCATTTACGAGTATAATCAGCAGAAAATGTCCGCACTCATATATTTGGTACATGCGAACAGCATACGGGCGTCGCGATTCGCACATATCTCAAGTATTTCCATTATATTTTCTTTGTTTCGGTTTATAGCTATCGTTTGAAACAAAGCTCTTTTCGGAATACCATAGCTATTGGCTTATTCGCCAACAATAAGGCAATGTTTGTTTTGAACGATTCCTATAAACCGAAAAAAAGAAAATATCATGGAAATACTTGAGATATGTGCGAATCGCGACGCCCGTATGCCTTCGCATGGACCAAATATCTGGGTACGGACATTTTCTGCTGATTATACTCGTAAATGCACTGCCGAATTTCCAAATTTTCCAGAGTCGGAGCTCTTTTCGGAACGCCATAATTATTTGCTTATTCGCCAATAATAAGGCAATATTTGTTTCAAACGATTGCCATAAACCGAAACAAAGAAAATATAATGGAAAAACTTGAGATATCTGCGAATCGCGGCACCCGTATGCCTTCGCGTGTACCAAATATCTGGTTACGGTCAATTTCTGCAGATTATACTCGTAAATGCACAGCCGAATTTCCAACTTTTCCAGAGTCGAAGCTATTTTCGGAACGCCATAATTATTTGCTTATTCGCCAACAATAAGGCAATGTTTGTTTCAAACGATTGCTATAAACCGATACAAAGAAAACATAATGGAAACACTTGAGATATGTGCGAATCGAGGCACCCGTATGCCTTCGCGTGTACCAAATATATGGGTACGGACATTTTCTGCAGATTATACTCGTAAATGCACAGCGGATTTTCCAAATTTTCCAGAGTCGGAGCTCTTTTCGGAATACCATAATTATTTGCTTATTCGCCAACAATAAGGCAATGTTTGTTTCAAACGATTGCTATAAACCGAAACAAAGAAAATATCATGGAAATACTTGAGATATGTGCGAATCGCGACGCCCGTATGCCTTCGCATGTACCAAATATCTGGGTACGGACATTTTCTGCAGATTATACTCGTAAATGCTCAGCCGAATTTCCAAATTTTCCAGAGTCGAAGCTCTTTTCGGAACGCCATAAGTATTTGCTTATTCGCCAACAATAAGGCAATGTTTGTTTCAAACGATTGCTATAACCCGATACAAAGAAAATTTAATTGAAATACTTGAGATATGTGAGAATCGCAGCACCCGTATGCCTTCGCATGTACCAAATATCTGGGTACGGATATTTTCTGCAGATTATACTCGTAAATGCATAGCCGAATTTCCAAATTTTCCAGAGTCGGAGCTCTTTTCGGAACGCCATAATTATTTGCTTATTCGCCAATAATAAGGCAATGTTTGTTTCAAACGATTGCCATAAACCGAAACAAAGAAAATATAATGGAAAAACTTGAGATATCTGCGAATCGCGGCACCCGTATGCCTTCGCGTGTACCAAATATCTGGTTACGGTCAATTTCTGCAGATTATACTCGTAAATGCAGAGCCGTATTACCAAATTTTCCAGAGTCGGAGCTCTTTTCGGAACGCCATAAGTATTTGCTTATTCGCCAACAATAAGGCAATGTTTGTTTCAAACGATTGCTATAACCCGATACAAAGAAAATTTAATTGAAATACTTGAGATATGTGAGAATCGCAGCACCCGTATGCCTTCGCATGTACCAAATATCTGGGTACGGATATTTTCTGCAGATTATACTCGTAAATGCACAGCCGATTTTCCTAATTTTCCAGAGTCGGAGCTCTTTTCGGAACGCCATAATTATTTGCTTATTCGCCAATAATAAGGCAATGTTTGTTTCAAACGATAGCTATAAACCGAAACAATGAAAATATAATGGAAATACTTGAGATATGTGCGAATCGCGATGCCCGTATGCTGTTCGCATGTACCAAATATCTGGATACGGTCATTTTCTGCAGATTATACTCGTAAATGCATAGCCGAATTTCCAAATTTTCCAGAGTCGAAGCTATTTTCGGAACGCCATAATTATTTGCTTATTCGCCAACAATAAGGCAATGTTTGTTTCAAACGATTGCTATAAACCGATACAAAGAAAACATAATGGAAACACTTCAGATATGTGCGAATCGCGGCACCCGTATGCCTTCGCGTGTACCAAATATATGGGTACGGACATTTTCTGCAGATTATACTCGTAAGTGCACCGCCGATTTTCCAAATTTTCCAAGGTCGGAGCTCTTTTCGGAATGCCATAATTATTTGCTTATTCGCCAACAATAAGGCAATGTTTGTTTCAAACGATTCCTATAAACCGAAACAAAGAAAATATCATGGAAATACTTGAGATATGTGCGAATCGCGACGCCCGCATTCCTTCGCTTGTACCAAATATCTGGTTACGGTCATTTTCTGCAGATTATACTCGTAAATGCACAGCCGAATTTCCAAATTTTCCAGAGTCGAAGCTATTTTCGGAACGCCATAATTATTTGCTTATTCGCCAACAATAAGGCAATGTTTGTTTCAAACGATAGCTATAAACCGAAACAAATAAAATATAATGGAAATACTTGAGATATGTGCGAATCGCGACGCCCGTATGCTGTTCGCATGTACCAAATATATGAGTGCGGACATTTTCTGCTGATTATACTCGTAAATGCACAGCCGATTTTCCAAATTTTCTAGAGTCGGAGCTCTTTTCGGAATACCATAGCTATTGGCTTATTCGCCAACAATAAGGCAATGTTTGTTTTGAACGATTCCTATAAACCGAAAAAAAGAAAATATCATGGAAATACTTGAGATATGTGCGAATCGCGACGCCCGTATGCCTTCGCATGGACCAAATATCTGGGTACGGACATTTTCTGCAGATTATACTCGTAAATGCACAGCCGAATTTCCAAATTTTCCAGAGTCGGAGCTCTTTTCGGAACGCCATAATTATTTGCTTATTCGCCAATAATAAGGCAATATTTGTTTCAAACGATTGCCATAAACCGAAACAAAGAAAATATAATGGAAAAACTTGAGATATCTGCGAATCGCGGCACCCGTATGCCTTCGCGTGTACCAAATATCTGGTTACGGTCAATTTCTGCAGATTATACTCGTAAATGCACAGCCGAATTTCCAACTTTTCCAGAGTCGAAGCTATTTTCGGAACGCCATAATTATTTGCTTATTCGCCAACAATAAGGCAATGTTTGTTTCAAACGATTGCTATAAACCGATACAAAGAAAACATAATGGAAACACTTGAGATATGTGCGAATCGCGGCACCCGTATGCCTTCGCGTGTACCAAATATATGGGTACGGACATTTTCTGCAGATTATACTCGTAAATGCACAGCCGATTTTCCAAATTTTCCAGAGTCGGAGCTCTTTTCGGAATACCATAATTATTTGCTTATTCGCCAACAATAAGGCAATGTTTGTTTCAAACGATTGCTATAAACCGAAACAAAGAAAATATCATGGAAATACTTGAGATATGTGCGAATCGCGACGCCCGTATGCCTTCGCATGTACCAAATATCTGGGTACGGACATTTTCTGCAGATTATACTCGTAAATGCTCAGCCGAATTTCCAAATTTTCCAGAGTCGGAGCTCTTTTCGGAACGCCATAATTATTTGCTTATTCGCCAATAATAAGGCAATGTTTGTTTCAAACGATTGCCATAAACCGAAACAAAGAAAATATAATGGAAAAACTTGAGATATGTGCGAATCGCGGCACCCGTATGCCTTCGCGTGTACCAAATATCTGGTTACGGTCAATTTCTGCAGATTATACTCGTAAATGCAGAGCCGTATTACCAAATTTTCCAGAGTCGGAGCTCTTTTCGGAACGCCATAAGTATTTGCTTATTCGCCAACAATAAGGCAATGTTTGTTTCAAACGATTGCTATAACCCGATACAAAGAAAATTTAATTGAAATACTTGAGATATGTGAGAATCGCAGCACCCGTATGCCTTCGCATGTACCAAATATCTGGGTACGGATATTTTCTGCAGATTATACTCGTAAATGCATAGCCGAATTTCCAAATTTTCCAGAGTCGGAGCTCTTTTCGGAACGCCATAATTATTTGCTTATTCGCCAATAATAAGGCAATGTTTGTTTCAAACGATTGCCATAAACCGAAACAAAGAAAATATAATGGAAAAACTTGAGATATGTGCGAATCGCGATGCCCGTATGCTGTTCGCATGTACCAAATATCTGGTTACGGTCATTTTCTGCAGATTATACTCGTAAATGCATAGCCGAATTTCCAAATTTTCCAGAGTCGAAGCTATTTTCGGAACGCCATAATTATTTGCTTATTCGCCAACAATAAGGCAATGTTTGTTTCAAACGATTGCTATAAACCGATACAAAGAAAACATAATGGAAACACTTGAGATATGTGCGAATCGCGGCACCCGTATGCCTTCGCGTGTACCAAATATATGGGTACGGACATTTTCTGCAGATTATACTCGAAAATGCACCGCCGATTTTCCAAATTTTCCAGAGTCGGAGCTCTTTTCGGAATGCCATAACTATTTGCTTATTCGCCAACAATAAGGCAATGTTTGTTTCAAACGATTCCTATAAACCGAAACAAAGAAAATATCATGGAAATACTTGAGATATGTGCGAATCGCGACGCCCGAATGCCTTCGTTTGTACCAAATATCTGGTTACGGTCATTTTCTGCAGATTATACTCGTAAATGCACAGCCGAATTTCCAAATTTTCCAGAGTCGAAGCTATTTTCGGAACGCCATAATTATTTGCTTATTCGCCAACAATAAGGCAATGTTTGTTTCAAACGATAGCTATAAACCGAAACAAAGTAAATATAATGGAAATTCTTGAGATATGTGGGAATCGCGACGCCCGTATACCTTCGCATGTACCAAATATCTGGGTACGGACATTTTCTGCAGATTATACTCGTAAATGCACAGCCGAATTTCCAAATTTTCCAGAGTCGGAGCTCTCTTCGGAACGCCATAATTATTTGCTTATTCGCCAATAATAAGGCAATGTTTGTTTCAAACGATTGCCATAAACCGAAACAAAGAAAATATAATGGAAAAACTTGAGATATGTGCGAATCGCAGCACCCGTATGCCTTCGCATGTACCAAATATCTGGGTACGGACATTTTCTGCAGATTATACTCGTAAATGCACAGCCGATTTTCCTGATTTTCCAGAGTCGGAGCTCTTTTCGGAACGCCATAAGTATTTGCTTATTCGCCAACAATAAGGCAATGTTTGTTTCAAACGATTGCTATAACCCGATGCCAAGAAAATATAATGGAAATACTTGAGATATGTGAGAATCGCAGCACCCGTATGCCTTCGCATGTACCAAATATCTGGGTGCGGATATTTTCTGCAGATTATACTCGTAAATGCACAGCCGATTTTCCTAATTTTCCAGAGCCGGAGCTTTTTCGGAACGCCATAATTATTTGCTTATTCGCCAATAATAAGGCAATGTTTGTTTCAAACGATTGCCATAAACCGAAACAAAGAAAATATAATGGAAAAACTTGAGATAACTGCGAATCGCGGCACCCGTATGCCTTCGCGTGTATCAAATATCTGGTTACGGTCAATTTCTGCAGATTATACTCGTAAATGCAGAGCCGTATTACCAAATTTTCCAGAGTCGGAGCTCTTTTCGGAACGCCATAAGTATTTGCTTATTCGCCAACAATAAGGCAATGTTTGTTTCAAACGATTGCTATAACCCGATACAAAGAAAATTTAATTGAAATACTTGAGATATGTGAGAATCGCAGCACCCGTATGCCTTCGCATGTACCAAATATCTGGGTACGGATATTTTCTGCAGATTATACTCGTAAATACACAGCCGATTTTCCTAATTTTCCAGAGCCGGAGCTCTTTTCGGAACGCCATAATTATTTGCTTATTCGCCAATAATAAGGCAATGTTTGTTTCAAACGATAGCTATAAACCGAAACAAAGAAAATATAATGGAAATACTTGAGATATGTGCGAATCGCGATGCCCGTATGCTGTTCGCATGTACCAAATATCTGGTTACGGTCATTTTCTGCAGATTATACTCGTAAATGCATAGCCGAATTTCCAAATTTTCCAGAGTCGAAGCTATTTTCGGAACGCCATAATTATTTGCTTATTCGCCAACAATAAGGCAATGTTTGTTTCAAACGATTGCTATAAACCGATACAAAGAAAACATAATGGAAACACTTGAGATATGTGCGAATCGCGGCACCCGTATGCCTTCGCGTGTACCAAATATATGGGTACGGACATTTTCTGCAGATTATACTCGTAAATGCACCGCCGATTTTCCAAATTTTCCAGAGTCGGAGCTCTTTTCGGAATGCCATAACTATTTGCTTATTCGCCAACAATAAGGCAATGTTTGTTTCAAACGATTCCTATAAACCGAAACAAAGAAAATATCATGGAAATACTTGAGATATGTGCGAATCGCGACGCCCGAATGCCTTCGTTTGTACCAAATATCTGGTTACGGTCATTTTCTGCAGATTATACTCGTAAATGCACAGCCGAATTTCCAAATTTTCCAGAGTCGAAGCTATTTTCGGAACGCCATAATTATTTGCTTATTCGCCAACAATAAGGCAATGTTTGTTTCAAACGATAGCTATAAACCGAAACAAAGAAAATATAATGGAAATTCTTGAGATATGTGGGAATCGCGACGCCCGTATAGCTTCGCATGTACCAAATATCTGGGTACGGACATTTTCTGCAGATTATACTCGTAAATGCACAGCCGAATTTCCAAATTTTCCAGAGTCGGAGCTCTCTTCGGAACGCCATAATTATTTGCTTATTCGCCAATAATAAGGCAATGTTTGTTTCAAACGATTGCCATAAACCGAAACAAAGAAAATATAATGGAAAAACTTGAGATATGTGCGAATCGCAGCACCCGTATGCCTTCGCATGTACCAAATATCTGGGTACGGACATTTTCTGCAGATTATACTCGTAAATGCACAGCCGATTTTCCTGATTTTTCAGAGTCGGAGCTCTTTTCGGAACGCCATAATTATTTGCTTATTCGCCAATAATAAGGCAATGTTTGTTTCAAACGATTGCTATAAACCGATACAAAGAAAACATAATGGAAATACTTGAGATATCTGCGAATCGCGGCACCCGTATGCCTTCGTGTGTACCAAATATCTGGTTACGGTCAATTTCTGCAGATTATACTCGTAAATGCAGAGCCGTATTACCAAATTTTCCAGAGTCGGAGCTCTTTTCGGAACGCCATAAGTATTTGCTTATTCGCCAACAATAAGGCAATGTTTGTTTCAAACGATTGCTATAACCCGATGCCAAGAAAATATAATGGAAATACTTGAGATATGTGAGAATCGCAGCACCCGTATGCCTTCGCATAAACCAAATATCTGGGTACGGATATTTTCTGCACATTATACTCGTAAATGCACAGCCGATTTTCCTAATTTTCCAGAGTCGGAACTCTTTTCGGAACGCCATAATTATTTGCCAATAATAAGGCAATGTTTGTTTCAAACGATAGCTATAAACCGAAACAAAGAAAATATAATGGAAATACTTGAGATATGTGCGAATCGCGATACCCGTATGCTGTTCGCATGTACCAAATATCTGGTTGCGGTCATTTTCTGCAGATTATACTCGTAAATGCACAGCCGAATTTCCTAATTTTCCAGAGTCGAAGCTATTTTCGGAACGCCATAATTATTTGCTTATTTGCCAATAATAAGGCAATGTTTGTTTCAAACGATAGCTATAAACCGAAACAAAGAAAATATAATGGAAATACTTGAGATATGTGCGAATGGCGACGCCCGTATGTTGTTCGCATGTACCAAATATATGAGTGCGGACATTTTCTGCAGATTATACTCGTAAATACACAGCCGATTTTCCAAATTTTCCAGAGTCGGAGCTCTTTTCGGAATACCATAATTATTTGCTTATTCGCCAATAATAAGGCAAAGTTTGTTTCAAACGATTGCCATAAACCGAAACAAAGAAAATATAATGGAAAAACTTGAGATAACTGCGAATCGCGGCACCCGTATGCCTTCGCGTGTATCAAATATCTGGTTACGGTCAATTTCTGCAGATTATACTCGTAAATGCAGAGCCGTATTACCAAATTTTCCAGAGTCGGAGCTCTTTTCGGAACGCCATAAGTATTTGCTTATTCGCCAACAATAAGGCAATGTTTGTTTCAAACGATTGCTATAACCCGATACAAAGAAAATTTAATTGAAATACTTGAGATATGTGAGAATCGCAGCACCCGTATGCCTTCGCATGTACCAAATATCTGGGTACGGATATTTTCTGCAGATTATACTCGTAAATGCACAGCCGATTTTCCTAATTTTCCAGAGCCGGAGCTCTTTTCGGAACGCCATAATTATTTGCTTATTCGCCAATAATAAGGCAATGTTTGTTTCAAACGATAGCTATAAACCGAAACAAAGAAAATATAATGGAAATACTTGAGATATGTGCGAATCGCGATGCCCGTATGCTGTTCGCATGTACCAAATATCTGGTTACGGTCATTTTCTGCAGATTATACTCGTAAATGCATAGCCGAATTTCCAAATTTTCCAGAGTCGAAGCTATTTTCGGAACGCCATAATTATTTGCTTATTCGCCAACAATAAGGCAATGTTTGTTTCACACGATTGCTATAAACCGATACAAAGAAAACATAATGGAAACACTTGAGATATGTGCGAATCGCGGCACCCGTATGCCTTCGCGTGTACCAAATATATGGGTACGGACATTTTCTGCAGATTATACTCGTAAATGCACCGCCGATTTTCCAAATTTTCCAGAGTCGGAGCTCTTTTCGGAATGCCATAACTATTTGCTTATTCGCCAACAATAAGGCAATGTTTGTTTCAAACGATTCCTATAAACCGAAACAAAGAAAATATCATGGAAATACTTGAGATATGTGCGAATCGCGACGCCCGAATGCCTTCGTTTGTACCAAATATCTGGTTACGGTCATTTTCTGCAGATTATACTCGTAAATGCACAGCCGAATTTCCAAATTTTCCAGAGTCGAAGCTATTTTCGGAACGCCATAAGTATTTGCTTATTCGCCAACAATAAGGCAATGTTTGTTTCAAACGATTGCTATAACCCGATGCCAAGAAAATATAATGGAAATACTTGAGATATGTGAGAATCGCAGCACCCGTATGCCTTCGCATAAACCAAATATCTGGGTACGGATATTTTCTGCAGATTATACTCGTAAATGCACAGCCGATTTTCCTAATTTTCCAGAGTCGGAACTCTTTTCGGAACGCCATAATTATTTGCCAATAATAAGGCAATGTTTGTTTCAAACGATAGCTATAAACCGAAACAAAGAAAATATAATGGAAATACTTGAGATATGTGCGAATCGCGATACCCGTATGCTGTTCGCATGTACCAAATATCTGGTTGCGGTCATTTTCTGCAGATTATACTCGTAAATGCACAGCCGAATTTCCTAATTTTCCAGAGTCGAAGCTATTTTCGGAACGCCATAATTATTTGCTTATTTGCCAATAATAAGGCAATGTTTGTTTCAAACGATAGCTATAAACCGAAACAAAGAAAATATAATGGAAATACTTGAGATATGTGCGAATGGCGACGCCCGTATGTTGTTCGCATGTACCAAATATATGAGTGCGGACATTTTCTGCAGATTATACTCGTAAATACACAGCCGATTTTCCAAATTTTCCAGAGTCGGAGCTCTTTTCGGAATACCATAATTATTTGCTTATTCGCCAATAATAAGGCAATGTTTGTTTCAAACGATTGCCATAAACCGAAACAAAGAAAATATAATGGAAAAACTTGAGATAACTGCGAATCGCGGCACCCGTATGCCTTCGCGTGTATCAAATATCTGGTTACGGTCAATTTCTGCAGATTATACTCGTAAATGCAGAGCCGTATTACCAAATTTTCCAGAGTCGGAGCTCTTTTCGGAACGCCATAAGTATTTGCTTATTCGCCAACAATAAGGCAATGTTTGTTTCAAACGATTGCTATAACCCGATACAAAGAAAATTTAATTGAAATACTTGAGATATGTGAGAATCGCAGCACCCGTATGCCTTCGCATGTACCAAATATCTGGGTACGGATATTTTCTGCAGATTATACTCGTAAATGCACAGCCGATTTTCCTAATTTTCCAGAGCCGGAGCTCTTTTCGGAACGCCATAATTATTTGCTTATTCGCCAATAATAAGGCAATGTTTGTTTCAAACGATAGCTATAAACCGAAACAAAGAAAATATAATGGAAATACTTGAGATATGTGCGAATCGCGATGCCCGTATGCTGTTCGCATGTACCAAATATCTGGTTACGGTCATTTTCTGCAGATTATACTCGTAAATGCATAGCCGAATTTCCAAATTTTCCAGAGTCGAAGCTATTTTCGGAACGCCATAATTATTTGCTTATTCGCCAACAATAAGGCAATGTTTGTTTCACACGATTGCTATAAACCGATACAAAGAAAACATAATGGAAACACTTGAGATATGTGCGAATCGCGGCACCCGTATGCCTTCGCGTGTACCAAATATATGGGTACGGACATTTTCTGCAGATTATACTCGTAAATGCACCGCCGATTTTCCAAATTTTCCAGAGTCGGAGCTCTTTTCGGAATGCCATAACTATTTGCTTATTCGCCAACAATAAGGCAATGTTTGTTTCAAACGATTCCTATAAACCGAAACAAAGAAAATATCATGGAAATACTTGAGATATGTGCGAATCGCGACGCCCGAATGCCTTCGTTTGTACCAAATATCTGGTTACGGTCATTTTCTGCAGATTATACTCGTAAATGCACAGCCGAATTTCCAAATTTTCCAGAGTCGAAGCTATTTTCGGAACGCCATAAGTATTTGCTTATTCGCCAACAATAAGGCAATGTTTGTTTCAAACGATTGCTATAACCCGATGCCAAGAAAATATAATGGAAATACTTGAGATATGTGAGAATCGCAGCACCCGTATGCCTTCGCATAAACCAAATATCTGGGTACGGATATTTTCTGCAGATTATACTCGTAAATGCACAGCCGATTTTCCTAATTTTCCATAGTCGGAACTCTTTTCGGAACGCCATAATTATTTGCCAATAATAAGGCAATGTTTGTTTCAAACGATAGCTATAAACCGAAACAAAGAAAATATAATGGAAATACTTGAGATATGTGCGAATCGCGATACCCGTATGCTGTTCGCATGTACCAAATATCTGGTTGCGGTCATTTTCTGCAGATTATACTCGTAAATGCACAGCCGAATTTCCTAATTTTCCAGAGTCGAAGCTATTTTCGGAACGCCATAATTATTTGCTTATTTGCCAATAATAAGGCAATGTTTGTTTCAAACGATAGCTATAAACCGAAACAAAGAAAATATAATGGAAATACTTGAGATATGTGCGAATGGCGACGCCCGTATGTTGTTCGCATGTACCAAATATATGAGTGCGGACATTTTCTGCAGATTATACTCGTAAATACACAGCCGATTTTCCAAATTTTCCAGAGTCGGAGCTCTTTTCGGAATACCATAATTATTTGCTTATTCGCCAATAATAAGGCAATGTTTGTTTCAAACGATTGCCATAAACCGAAACAAAGAAAATATAATGGAAAAACTTGAGATAACTGCGAATCGCGGCACCCGTATGCCTTCGCGTGTATCAAATATCTGGTTACGGTCAATTTCTGCAGATTATACTCGTAAATGCAGAGCCGTATTACCAAATTTTCCAGAGTCGGAGCTCTTTTCGGAACGCCATAAGTATTTGCTTATTCGCCAACAATAAGGCAATGTTTGTTTCAAACGATTGCTATAACCCGATACAAAGAAAATTTAATTGAAATACTTGAGATATGTGAGAATCGCAGCACCCGTATGCCTTCGCATGTACCAAATATCTGGGTACGGATATTTTCTGCAGATTATACTCGTAAATGCACAGCCGATTTTCCTAATTTTCCAGAGCCGGAGCTCTTTTCGGAACGCCATAATTATTTGCTTATTCGCCAATAATAAGGCAATGTTTGTTTCAAACGATAGCTATAAACCGAAACAAAGAAAATATAATGGAAATACTTGAGATATGTGCGAATCGCGATGCCCGTATGCTGTTCGCATGTACCAAATATCTGGTTACGGTCATTTTCTGCAGATTATACTCGTAAATGCATAGCCGAATTTCCAAATTTTCCAGAGTCGAAGCTATTTTCGGAACGCCATAATTATTTGCTTATTCGCCAACAATAAGGCAATGTTTGTTTCAAACGATTGCTATAAACCGATACAAAGAAAACATAATGGAAACACTTGAGATATGTGCGAATCGCGGCACCCGTATGCCTTCGCGTGTACCAAATATATGGGTACGGACATTTTCTGCAGATTATACTCGTAAATGCACCGCCGATTTTCCAAATTTTCCAGAGTCGGAGCTCTTTTCGGAATGCCATAACTATTTGCTTATTCGCCAACAATAAGGCAATGTTTGTTTCAAACGATTCCTATAAACCGAAACAAAGAAAATATCATGGAAATACTTGAGATATGTGCGAATCGCGACGCCCGAATGCCTTCGTTTGTACCAAATATCTGGTTACGGTCATTTTCTGCAGATTATACTCGTAAATGCACAGCCGAATTTCCAAATTTTCCAGAGTCGAAGCTATTTTCGGAACGCCATAAGTATTTGCTTATTCGCCAACAATAAGGCAATGTTTGTTTCAAACGATTGCTATAACCCGATGCCAAGAAAATATAATGGAAATACTTGAGATATGTGAGAATCGCAGCACCCGTATGCCTTCGCATAAACCAAATATCTGGGTACGGATATTTTCTGCAGATTATACTCGTAAATGCACAGCCGATTTTCCTAATTTTCCAGAGTCGGAACTCTTTTCGGAACGCCATAATTATTTGCCAATAATAAGGCAATGTTTGTTTCAAACGATAGCTATAAACCGAAACAAAGAAAATATAATGGAAATACTTGAGATATGTGCGAATCGCGATACCCGTATGCTGTTCGCATGTACCAAATATCTGGTTGCGGTCATTTTCTGCAGATTATACTCGTAAATGCACAGCCGAATTTCCTAATTTTCCAGAGTCGAAGCTATTTTCGGAACGCCATAATTATTTGCTTATTTGCCAATAATAAGGCAATGTTTGTTTCAAACGATAGCTATAAACCGAAACAAAGAAAATATAATGGAAATACTTGAGATATGTGCGAATGGCGACGCCCGTATGTTGTTCGCATGTACCAAATATATGAGTGCGGACATTTTCTGCAGATTATACTCGTAAATACACAGCCGATTTTCCAAATTTTCCAGAGTCGGAGCTCTTTTCGGAATACCATAATTATTTGCTTATTCGCCAACAATAAGGCAATGTTTGTTTCAAACGATAGCTATAAACCGCAACAAAGAAAATATAATGGAAATACTTGAGATATGTGCGAATCGCGATACCCGTATGCTGTTCGCATGTACCAAATATCTGGTTGCGGTCATTTTCTGCAGATTATACTCGTAAATGCACAGCCGAATTTCCAACTTTTCCAGAGTCGAAGCTATTTTCGGAACGCCATAATTATTTGCTTATTCGCCAACAATAAGGCAATGTTTGTTTCAAACGATTGCTAAAAACCGAAACAAAGAAAATATCATGGAAATACTTGAGATATGTGCGAATCGCGACGCCCGTATGCCTTCGCATGTACCAAATATCTGGGTACGGACATTTTCTGCAGATTATACTCGTAAATGCACAGCCGAATTTCCAAATTTTCCAGAGTCGGAGCTCTTTTCGGAACGCCATAATTATTTGCTTATTCGCCAATAATAAGGCAATGTTTGTTTCAAACGATTGCCATAAACCGAAACAAAGAAAATATAATGGAAAAACTTGAGATATCTGCGAATCGCGGCACCCGTATGCCTTCGCGTGTACCAAATATCTGGTTACGGTCAATTTCTGCAGATTATACTCGTAAATGCAGAGCCGTATTGCCAAATTTTCCAGAGTCGGAGCTCTTTTCGGAACGCCATAAGTATTTGCTTATTCGCCAACAATAAAGCAATGTTTGTTTCAAACGATTGCTATAACCCGATACAAAGAAAATTTAATTGAAATACTTGAGATATGTGAGAATCGCAGCACCCGCATGCCTTCGCATGTACCAAATATCTGGGTACGGACATTTTCTGCAGATTATACTCGTAAATGCACAGCCGATTTTCCTAATTTTCCAGAGTCGGAGCTCTTTTCGGAACGCCATAATTATTTGCTTATTCGCCAATAATAAAGCAATGTTTGTTTCAAACGATAGCTATAAACCGAAACAAAGAAAATATAATGGAAATACTTGAGATATGTGCGAATCGCGATGCCCGTATGCTGTTCGAATGTACCAAATATCTGGTTACGGTCATTTTCTGCAGATTATACTCGTAAATGCATAGCCGAATTTCCAAATTTTCCAGAGTCGAAGCTATTTTCGGAACGCCATAATTATTTGCTTATTCGCCAACAATAAGGCAATGTTTGTTTCAAACGATTGCTATAAACCGATACAAAGAAAACATAATGGAAACACTTCAGATATCAGCGAATCGCGGCACCCGTATGCCTTCGCGTGTACCAAATATATGGGTACGGACATTTTCTGCAGATTATACTTGTAAATGCACCGCCGATTTTCCAAATTTTCCAGAGTCGGAGCTCTTTTCGGAATGCCATAATTATTTGCTTATTCGCCAACAATAAGGCAATGTTTGTTTCAAACGATTCCTATAAACCGAAACAAAGAAAATATCATGGAAATACTTGAGATATGTGCGAATCGCGACGCCCGTATACCTTCGCATGTACCAAATATCTGGGTACGGACATTTTCTGCAGATTATACTCGTAAATGCACAGCCGAATTTCCAAATTTTCCAGAGTCGGAGCTCTCTTCGGAACGCCATAATTATTTGCTTATTCGCCAATAATAAGGCAATGTTTGTTTCAAACGATTGCCATAAACCGAAACAAAGAAAATATAATGGAAAAACTTGAGATATGTGCGAATCGCAGCACCCGTATGCCTTCGCATGTACCAAATATCTGGGTACGGACATTTTCTGCAGATTATACTCGTAAATGCACAGCCGATTTTCCTGATTTTCCAAAGTCGGAGCTCTTTTCGGAACGCCATAATTATTTGCTTATTCGCCAATAATAAGGCAATGTTTGTTTCAAACGATTGCCATAAACCGAAACAAAGAAAATATAATGGAAAAACTTGAGATATCTGCGAATCGCGGCACCGTATGCCTTCGCGTGTACCAAATATCTGGTTACGGTCAATTTCTGCAGATTATACTCGTAAATGCAGAGCCGTATTACCAAATTTTCCAGAGTCGGAGCTCTTTTCGGAACGCCATAAGTATTTGCTTATTCGCCAACAATAAGGCAATGTTTGTTTCAAACGATAGCTATAACCCGATACAAAGAAAATATAATGGAAATACTTGAGATATGTGAGAATCGAAGCACCCGTATGCCTTCGCATATACCAAATATCTGGGTACGGATATTTTCTGCAGATTATACTCGTAAATGCACAGCCGATTTTCCTAATTTTCCAGAGTCGAAGCTATTTTCGGAACGCCATAATTATTTGCTTATTTGCCAATAATAAGGCAATGTTTGTTTCAAACGATAGCTATAAACCGAAACAAAGAAAATATAATGGAAATACTTGAGATATTTGCGAATGGCGACGCCCGTATGTTGTTCGCATGTACCAAATATATGAGTGCGGACATTTTCTGCAGATTATACTCGTAAATACACAGCCGATTTTCCTAATTTTCCAGAGTCGAAGCTATTTTCGGAACGCCATAATTATTTGCTTATTTGCCAATAATAAGGCAATGTTTGTTTCAAACGATAGCTATAAACCGAAACAAAGAAAATATAATGGAAATACTTGAGATATTTGCGAATGGCGACGCCCGTATGTTGTTCGCATGTACCAAATATATGAGTGCGGACATTTTCTGCAGATTATACTCGTAAATACACAGCCGATTTTCCAAATTTTCCAGAGTCGGAGCTCTTTTCGGAACGCCATAATTATTTGCTTATTCGCCAACAATAAGGCAATGTTTGTTTCAAACGATTGCTATAAACCGAAACAAAGAAAATATCATGGAAATACTTGAGATATGTGCGAATCGCGACGCCCGTATGCCTTCGCATGTACCAAATATCTGGGTACGGACATTTTCTGCAGATTATACTCGTAAATGCACAGCCGAATTTCTAAATTTTCCAGAGTCGGAGCTCTTTTCGGAACGCCATAATTATTTGCTTATTCGCCAATAATAAGGCAATGTTTGTTTCAAACGATTGCCATAAACCGAAACAAAGAAAATATAATGGAAAAACTTGAGATAACTGCGAATCGCGGCACCCGTATGCCTTCGCGTGTACCAAATATCTGGTTACGGTCAATTTCTGCAGATTATACTCGTAAATGCAGAGCCGTATTACCAAATTTTCCAGAGTCGGAGCTCTTTTCGGAACGCCATAAGTATTTGCTTATTCGCCAACAATAAGGCAATGTTTGTTTCAAACGATTGCTATAACCCGATACAAAGAAAATTTAATTGAAATACTTGAGATATGTGAGAATCGCAGCACCCGTATGCCTTCGCATGTACCAAATATCTGGGTACGGATATTTTCTGCAGATTATACTCGTAAATGCACAGCCGATTTTCCTAATTTTCCAGAGCCGGAGCTCTTTTCGGAACGCCATAATTATTTGCTTATTCGCCAATAATAAGGCAATGTTTGTTTCAAACGATAGCTATAAACCGAAACAAAGAAAATATAATGGAAATACTTGAGATATGTGCGAATCGCGATGCCCGTATGCTGTTCGCATGTACCAAATATCTGGTTACGGTCATTTTCTGCAGATTATACTCGTAAATGCATAGCCGAATTTCCAAATTTTCCAGAGTCGAAGCTATTTTCGGAACGCCATAATTATTTGCTTATTCGCCAACAATAAGGCAATGTTTGTTTCAAACGATTGCTATAAACCGATACAAAGAAAACATAATGGAAACACTTGAGATATGTGCGAATCGCGGCACCCGTATGCCTTCGCGTGTACCAAATATATGGGTACGGACATTTTCTGCAGATTATACTCGTAAATGCACCGCCGATTTTCCAAATTTTCCAGAGTCGGAGATCTTTTCGGAATGCCATAACTATTTGCTTATTCGCCAACAATAAGGCAATGTTTGTTTCAAACGATTCCTATAAACCGAAACAAAGAAAATATCATGGAAATACTTGAGATATGTGCGAATCGCGACGCCCGAATGCCTTCGTTTGTACCAAATATCTGGTTACGGTCATTTTCTGCAGATTATACTCGTAAATGCACAGCCGAATTTCCAAATTTTCCAGAGTCGAAGCTATTTTCGGAACGCCATAATTATTTGCTTATTCGCCAACAATAAGGCAATGTTTGTTTCAAACGATTGCTATAAACCGATACAAAGAAAACATAATGGAAACACTTGAGATATGTGCGAATCGCGGCACCCGTATGCATTCGCGTGTACCAAATATATGGGTACGGACATTTTCTGCAGATTATACTCGTAAATGCACCGCCGATTTTCCAAATTTTCCAGAGTCGGAGCTCTTTTCGGAATGCCATAACTATTTGCTTATTCGCCAACAATGAGGCAATGTTTGTTTCAAACGATTCCTATAAACCGAAACAAAGAAAATATCATGGAAATACTTGAGATATGTGCGAATCGCGACGCCCGAATGCCTTCGTTTGTACCAAATATCTGGTTACGGTCATTTTCCGCAGATTATACTCGTAAATGCACAGCCGAATTTCCAAATTTTCCAGAGTCGAAGCTATTTTCGGAACGCCATAATTATTTGCTTATTCGCCAACAATAAGGCAATGTTTGTTTCAAACGATAGCTATAAACCGAAACAAAGAAAATATAATGGAAATTCTTGAGATATGTGCGAATCGCGACGCCCGTATACCTTCGCATGTACCAAATATCTGGGTACGGACATTTTCTGCAGATTATACTCGTAAATGCACAGCCGAATTTCCAAATTTTCCAGAGTCGGAGCTCTCTTCGGAACGCCATAATTATTTGCTTATTCGCCAATAATAAGGCAATGTTTGTTTGAAACGATTGCCATAAACCGAAACAAAGAAAATATAATGGAAAAACTTGAGATATGTGCGAATCGCAGCACCCGTATGACTTCGCATGTACCAAATATCTGGGTACGGACATTTTCTGCAGATTATACTCGTAAATGCACAGCCGATTTTCCTGATTTTCCAAAGTCGGAGCTCTTTTCGGAACGCCATAATTATTTGCTTATTCGCCAATAATAAGGCAATGTTTGCTTCAAACGATTGCCATAAACCGAAACAAAGAAAATATAATGGAAACACTTGAGATATCTGCGAATCGCGGCACCGTATGCCTTCGCGTGTACCAAATATCTGGTTACGGTCAATTTCTGCAGATTATACTCGTAAATGCAGAGCCGTATTACCAAATTTTGCAGAGTCGGAGCTCTTTTCGGAACGCCATAAGTATTTGCTTATTCGCCAACAATAAGGCAATGTTTGTTTCAAACGATAGCTATAACCCGATACAAAGAAAATATAATGGAAATACTTGAGATATGTGAGAATCGAAGCACCCGTATGCCTTCGCATATACCAAATATCTGGGTACGGATATTTTCTGCAGATTATACTCGTAAATGCACAGCCGATTTTCCTAATTTTCCAGAGTCGAAGCTATTTTCGGAACGCCATAATTATTTGCTTATTTGCCAATAATAAGGCAATGTTTGTTTCAAACGATAGCTATAAACCGAAACAAAGAAAATATAATGGAAATACTTGAGATATTTGCGAATGGCGACGCCCGTATGTTGTTCGCATGTACCAAATATATGAGTGCGGACATTTTCTGCAGATTATACTCGTAAATACACAGCCGATTTTCCAAATTTTCCAGAGTCGGAGCTCTTTTCGGAACGCCATAATTATTGGCTTATTCGCCAACAATAAGGCAATGTTTGTTTCAAACGATTGCTATAAACCGAAACAAAGAAAATATCATGGAAATACTTGAGATATGTGCGAATCGCGACGCCCGTATGCCTTCGCGTGTACCAAATATCTGGGTACGGACATTTTCTGCAGATTATACTCGTAAATGCACAGCCGAATTTCCAAATTTTCCAGAGTCGGAGCTCTTTTCGGAACGCCATAATTATTTGCTTATTCGCCAATAATAAGGCAATGTTTGTTTCAAACGATTGCCATAAACCGAAACAAAGAAAATATAATGGAAAAACTGGAGATAACTGCGAATCGCGGCACCCGTATGCCTTCGCGTGTACCAAATATCTGGTTACGGTCAATTTGTGCAGATTATACTCGTAAATGCAGAGCCGTATTACCAAATTTTCCAGAGTCGGAGCTCTTTTCGGAACGCCATAAGTATTTGCTTATTCGCCAACAATAAGGCAAAGTTTGTTTCAAACGATTGCTATAACCCGATACAAAGAAAATTTAATTGAAATACTTGAGATATGTGAGAATCGCAGCACCCGTATGCCTTCGCATGTACCAAATATCTGGGTACGGATATTTTCTGCAGATTATACTCGTAAATGCACAGCCGATTTTCCTAATTTTCCAGAGCCGGAGCTCTTTTCGGAACGCCATAATTATTTGCTTATTCGCCAATAATAAGGCAATGTTTGTTTCAAACGATAGCTATAAACCGAAACAAAGAAAATATAATGGAAATACTTGAGATATGTGCGAATCGCGATGCCCGTATGCTGTTCGCATGTACCAAATATCTGGTTACGGTCATTTTCTGCAGATTATACTCGTAAATGCATAGCCGAATTTCCAAATTTTCCAGAGTCGAAGCTATTTTCGGAACGCCATAATTATTTGCTTATTCGCCAACAATAAGGCAATGTTTGTTTCAAACGATTGCTATAAACCAATACAAAGAAAACATAATGGAAACACTTGAGATATGTGCGAATCGCGGCACCCGTATGCCTTCGCGTGTACCAAATATATGGGTACGGACATTTTCTGCAGATTATACTCGTAAATGCACCGCCGATTTTCCAAATTTTCCAGAGTCGGAGCTCTTTTTGGAATGCCATAACTATTTGCTTATTCGCCAACAATAAGGCAATGTTTGTTTCAAACGATTCCTATAAACCGAAACAAAGAAAATATCATGGAAATACTTGAGATATGTGCGAATCGCGACGCCCGAATGCCTTCGCATGTACCAAATATCTGGGTACGGACATTTTCTGCAGATTATACTCGTAAATGCACAGCCGAATTTCCAAATTTTCCAGAGTCGGAGCTCTCTTCAAGTGTTTCCATTATGTTTTCTTTGTATCGGTTTATAGCAATCGTTTGAAACAAACATTGCCTTATTGTTGGCGAATAAGCAAATAATTATGGCGTTCCGAAAATAGCTTCGACTCTGGAAAATTTGGAAATTCGGCTATGCATTTACGAGTATAATCTGCAGAAAATGACCGTAACCAGATATTTGGTACATGCGAACAGCATACGGGCATCGCGATTCGCACATATCTCAAGTATTTCCATTATATTTTCTTTGTTTCGGTTTATAGCTATCGTTTGAAACAAACATTGCCTTATTATTGGCGAATAAGCAAATAATTATGGCGTTCCGAAAAGAGCTCCGGCTCTGGAAAATTAGGAAAATCGGCTGTGCATTTACGAGTATAATCTGCAGAAAATATCCGTACCCAGATATTTGGTACATGCGAAGGCATACGGGTGCTGCGATTCTCACATATCTCAAGTATTTCAATTAAATTTTCTTTGTATCGGGTTATAGCAATCGTTTGAAACAAACATTGCCTTATTGTTGGCGAATAAGCAAATACTTATGGCGTTCCGAAAAGAGCTCCGACTCTGGAAAATTTGGTAATACGGCTCTGCATTTACGAGTATAATCTGCAGAAATTGACCGTAACCAGATATTTGGTACACGCGAAGGCATACGGGTGCCGCGATTCGCAGTTATCTCAAGTTTTTCCATTATATTTTCTTTGTTTCGGTTTATGGCAATCGTTTGAAACAAACATTGCCTTATTATTGGCGAATAAGCAAATAATTATGGCGTTCCGAAAAGAGCTCCGACTCTGGAAAATTTGGAAATTCGGCTGTGCATTTACGAGTATAATCTGCAGAAAATGTCCGTACCCAGATATTTGGTACACGCGAAGGCATACGGGCGTCGCGATTCGCACATATCTCAAGTATTTCCATGATATTTTCTTTGTTTCGGTTTATAGCAATCGTTTGAAACAAACATTGCCTTATTGTTGGCGAATAAGCAAATAATTATGGCGTTCCGAAAAGAGCTCCGACTCTGGAAAATTTGGAAAATCGGCTGTGTATTTACGAGTATAATCTGCAGAAAATGTCCGCACTCATATATTTGGTACATGCGAACAACATACGGGCGTCGCCATTCGCAAATATCTCAAGTATTTCCATTATATTTTCTTTGTTTCGGTTTATAGCTATCGTTTGAAACAAACATTGCCTTATTATTGGCAAATAAGCAAATAATTATGGCGTTCCGAAAATAGCTTCGACTCTGGAAAATTAGGAAAATCGGCTGTGCATTTACGAGTATAATCTGCAGAAAATATCCGTACCCAGATATTTGGTATATGCGAAGGCATACGGGTGCTTCGATTCTCACATATCTCAAGTATTTCCATTATATTTTCTTTGTATCGGGTTATAGCTATCGTTTGAAACAAACATTGCCTTATTGTTGGCGAATAAGCAAATACTTATGGCGTTCCGAAAAGAGCTCCGACTCTGGAAAATTTGGTAATACGGCTCTGCATTTACGAGTATAATCTGCAGAAATTGACCGTAACCAGATATTTGGTACACGCGAAGGCATACGGTGCCGCGATTCGCAGATATCTCAAGTTTTTCCATTATATTTTCTTTGTTTCGGTTTATGGCAATCGTTTGAAACAAACATTGCCTTATTATTGGCGAATAAGCAAATAATTATGGCGTTCCGAAAAGAGCTCCGACTCTGGAAAATTTGGAAATTCGGCTGTGCATTTACGAGTATAATCTGCAGAAAATGTCCGTACCCAGATATTTGGTACATGCGAAGGTATACGGGCGTCGCGATTTGCACATATCTCAAGAATTTCCATTATATTTTCATTGTTTCGGTTTATAGCTATCGTTTGAAACAAACATTGCCTTATTGTTGGCGAATAAGCAAATAATTATGGCGTTCCGAAAATAGCTTCGACTCTGGAAAATTTGGAAATTCGGCTGTGCAATTACGAGTATAATCTGCGGAAAATGACCGTAACCAGATATTTGGTACAAACGAAGGCATTCGGGCGTCGCGATTCGCACATATCTCAAGTATTTCCATGATATTTTCTTTGTTTCGGTTTATAGGAATAGTTTGAAACAAACATTGCCTTATTGTTGGCGAATAAGCAAATAGTTATGGCATTCCGAAAAGAGCTCCGACTCTGGAAAATTTGGAAAATCGGCGGTGCATTTACGAGTATAATCTGCAGAAAATGTCCGTACCCATATATTTGGTACACGCGAATGCATACGGGTGCCATGATTCGCACATATCTCAAGTGTTTCCATTATGTTTTCTTTGTATCGGTTTATAGCAATCGTTTGAAACAAACATTGCCTTATTGTTGGCGAATAAGCAAATAATTATGGCGTTCCGAAAATAGCTTCGACTCTGGAAAATTTGGAAATTCGGCTGTGCATTTACGAGTATAATCTGCAGAAAATGACCGTAACCAGATATTTGGTACAAACGAAGGCATTCGGGCGTCGCGATTCGCACATATCTCAAGTATTTCCATGATATTTTCTTTGTTTCGGTTTATAGGAATCGTTTGAAACAAACATTGCCTTATTGTTGGCGAATAAGCAAATAGTTATGGCATTCCGAAAAGAGCTCCGACTCTGGAAAATTTGGAAAATCGGCGGTGCATTTACGAGTATAATCTGCAGAAAATGTCCGTACCCATATATTTGGTACACGCGAAGGCATACGGGTGCCGCGATTCGCACATATCTCAAGTGTTTCCATTATGTTTTCTTTGTATCGGTTTATAGCAATCGTTTGAAACAAACATTGCCTTATTGTTGGCGAATAAGCAAATAATTATGGCGTTCCGAAAATAGCTTCGACTCTGGAAAATTTGGAAATTCGGCTATGCATTTACGAGTATAATCTGCAGAAAATGACCGTAACCAGATATTTGGTACATGCGAACAGCATACGGGCATCGCGATTCGCACATATCTCAAGTATTTCCATTATATTTTCTTTGTTTCGGTTTATAGCTATCGTTTGAAACAAACATTGCCTTATTATTGGCGAATAAGCAAATAATTATGGCGTTCCGAAAAGAGCTCCGGCCCTGGAAAATTAGGAAAATCGGCTGTGCATTTACGAGTATAATCTGCAGAAAATATCCGTACCCAGATATTTGGTACATGCGAAGGCATACGGGTGCTGCGATTCTCACATATCTCAAGTATTTCAATTAAATTTTCTTTGTATCGGGTTATAGCAATCGTTTGAAACAAACATTGCCTTATTGTTGGCGAATAAGCAAATAATTATGGCGTTCCGAAAAGAGCTCCGACTCTGGAAAATTTGGAAATTCGGCTGTGCATTTACGAGTATAATCTGCAGAAAATGTCCGTACCCAGATATTTGGTACATGCGAAGGCATACGGGCGTCGCGATTCGCACATATCTCAAGTATTTCCATGATATTTTCTTTGTTTCGGTTTATAGCAATCGTTTGAAACAAACATTGCCTTATTGTTGGCGAATAAGCAAATAATTATGGCGTTCCGAAAAGAGCTCCGACTCTGGAAAATTTGGAAAATCGGCTGTGTATTTACGAGTATAATCTGCAGAAAATGTCCGCACTCATATATTTGGTACATGCGAACAACATACGGGCGTCGCCATTCGCAAATATCTCAAGTATTTCCATTATATTTTCTTTGTTTCGGTTTATAGCTATCGTTTGAAACAAACATTGCCTTATTATTGGCAAATAAGCAAATAATTATGGCGTTCCGAAAATAGCTTCGACTCTGGAAAATTAGGAAAATCGGCTGTGTATTTACGAGTATAATCTGCAGAAAATATCCGTACCCAGATATTTGGTATATGCGAAGGCATACGGGTGCTTCGATTCTCACATATCTCAAGTATTTCCATTATATTTTCTTTGTATCGGGTTATAGCTATCGTTTGAAACAAACATTGCCTTATTGTTGGCGAATAAGCAAATACTTATGGCGTTCCGAAAAGAGCTCCGACTCTGGAAAATTTGGTAATACGGCTCTGCATTTACGAGTATAATCTGCAGAAATTGACCGTAACCAGATATTTGGTACACGCGAAGGCATACGGTGCCGCGATTCGCAGATATCTCAAGTTTTTCCATTATATTTTCTTTGTTTCGGTTTATGGCAATCGTTTGAAACAAACATTGCCTTATTATTGGCGAATAAGCAAATAATTATGGCGTTCCGAAAAGAGCTCCGACTTTGGAAAATCAGGAAAATCGGCTGTGCATTTACGAGTATAATCTGCAGAAAATGTCCGTACCCAGATATTTGGTACATGCGAAGGCATACGGGTGCTGCGATTCGCACATATCTCAAGTTTTTCCATTATATTTTCTTTGTTTCGGTTTATGGCAATCGTTTGAAACAAACATTGCCTTATTATTGGCGAATAAGCAAATAATTATGGCGTTCCGAAGAGAGCTCCGACTCTGGAAAATTTGGAAATTCGGCTGTGCATTTACGAGTATAATCTGCAGAAAATGTCCGTACCCAGATATTTGGTACATGCGAAGGTATACGGGCGTCGCGATTCGCACATATCTCAAGAATTTCCATTATATTTTCTTTGTTTCGGTTTATAGCTATCGTTTGAAACAAACATTGCCTTATTGTTGGCGAATAAGCAAATACTTATGGCGTTCCGAAAATAGCTTCGACTCTGGAAAATTTGGAAATTCGGCTGTGCATTTACGAGTATAATCTGCAGAAAATGACCGTAACCAGATATTTGGTACAAGCGAAGGCATTCGGGCGTCGCGATTCGCACATATCTCAAGTATTTCCATGATATTTTCTTTGTTTCGGTTTATAGGAATCGTTTGAAACAAACATTGCCTTATTGTTGGCGAATAAGCAAATAATTATGGCATTCCGAAAAGAGCTCCGACTCTGGAAAATTTGGAAAATCGGCGGTGCATTTACGAGTATAATCTGCAGAAAATGTCCGTACCCATATATTTGGTACACGCGAAGGCATACGGGTGCCGCGATTCGCAGATATCTGAAGTGTTTCCATTATGTTTTCTTTGTATCGGTTTATAGCAATCGTTTGAAACAAACATTGCCTTATTGTTGGCGAATAAGCAAATAATTATGGCGTTCCGAAAATAGCTTCGACTCTGGAAAATTTGGAAATTCGGCTATGCATTTACGAGTATAATCTGCAGAAAATGTCCGTACCCAGATATTTGGTACATGCGAAGGCATACGGGCGTCGCGATTCGCACATATCTCAAGTATTTCCATGATATTTTCTTTGTTTCGGTTTATAGCAATCGTTTGAAACAAACATTGCCTTATTGTTGGCGATTAAGCAAATAATTATGGCGTTCCGAAAAGAGCTCCGACTCTGGAAAATTTGGAAAATCGGCTGTGTATTTACGAGTATAATCTGCAGAAAATGTCCGCACTCATATATTTGGTACATGCGAACAACATACGGGCGTCGCCATTCGCAAATATCTCAAGTATTTCCATTATATTTTCTTTGTTTCGGTTTATAGCTATCGTTTGAAACAAACATTGCCTTATTATTGGCAAATAAGCAAATAATTATGGCG
>CP136066.1:232774676-232998576 GCA_032622095.1 Siphonodentalium dalli
GGTTTACCAGAGTATTTTACCAAGGTTTACCAGAGTGTTTTACCATGGTTTACCAGTGTTTTACCATTGTTTACCAGAGTGTTTTACCAGAGTGTTTTACCATGGTTTACCGGAGTGTTTGACCATGGTTTACCAGAGTGTTTACCATGGTTTACCAAAGTGTTTTACCAAGGTTTATCAGAGCGTTTTACCATGGTTTACAAGAGTGTTTTACCAGAGTGTTTTACCATGGTTTACCGGAGTGATTTACCGTGGTTTACCAGAGTGTTTTACCAACTTTTACCAGAGTGTTTTTACCATGATTTACCAGAGTTTTTTACCATGGTTTACCGGAGTGTTTTACCAACTTTTACCAGAGTGTTTTACCATGGTTTACCAGAGTTTTTTACCGTGGTTTACCAGCGTGTTTTACCATGGTTTACCAGAGTGTTTTACCGTGGTTTACCAGAGTGTTTTACCATGGTTTACCAGAGTGTTTTACCGTGGTTTACCAGAGGGTGTTACCATGGTTTACCATAGTGTTTTACCATGGTTTACCAGAGTGTTTTACCGTGGTTTACCATAGTATTTTACCATGGTTTACCAGAGTGTTTTACCACGGTTTACCAGAGTGTCTTACCATGTTTTATCAGAGTGTTTTACCATGGTTTACCAGAGTGTTTTACCATGGTTTACCAGAGGGTTTTATCATGGTTTACCAGAGTGTCTTACCATGTTTTATCAGATGTTTTACCATGGTTTACCAGAGTGTTTTATCATGGTTTATCAGAATGTTTTACCATGGTTTACCGGACGGTTTTACCATGGTTTACCAGAGTGTTTTACCACGGTTTACCAGAGTGTTTTACCATGTTTTATCAGAGTGTTTTACCATGGTTTACCAGAGGGTTTTACCATGGTTTACCAGAGGGTTTTATCATGGTTTACCAGAGTGTCTTACCATGTTTTATCAGAGTGTTTTACCATGGTTTACCAGAGTGTTTTATCATGGTTTATCAGAGTGTTTTACCATGTTTTACCAGAGTGTTTTATCATGGTTTACCAGAGGGTTTTATCATGGTTTATCAGAGTGTTTTACCATGGTTTACCAGAGTGTTTTACCATGGTTTACCAGAGGGTTTTATCATGGTTTACCAGAGTGTCTTACCATGTTTTATCAGAGTGTTTTACCATGGTTTACCAGAGTGTTTTATCATGGTTTATCAGAGTGTTTTACCATGTTTTACCAGAGTGTTTTATCATGGTTTAACCAGAGGGTTTTATCATGGTTTATCAGAGTGTTTTACCATGGTTTACCAGAGTGTTTTATCATGGTTTATCAGAGTGTCTTACCATGTTTTACCAGAGTGTTTTATCATGGTTTACCAGAGGGTTTTATCATGGTTTATCAGAGTGTTTTACCATGGTTTACCAGAGTGTTTTATCTTGGTTTACCAGCGTTTGTTACCATGGTTTACCAGTGTTTTACCATCGTTTACCGGAGTGTTTTACCATGGTTTACCAGAATGTTTACCACGGTTTACCAGAGTGATGTACCATGGTTTACCAGAGTGTTTTACTTTGGTTTACCAGAATATTTTACCATGGTTTACCAGAGAGTTTTACCATGGTTTTACCAGAGGGTTTTACCATGGTTTACCTGAGTGTTTTACCATGGTTTACCTGAGTGTTTTACCATGGTTACCAGAGTGTTTTACCATGGTTTACCAGAGTGTTTTACCATGGTTTACCAGAATATTTTACCATGGTTTACCAGAGGGTTTTACCATGGTTTACCAGAGGGTTTTACCGTGGTTTACAATAACGTTTTACCATGGTTTACCGAGTGTTTTACCATGGTTTACCAGAGTGTTTTACCCTGGTTTACCGGAGTGTTTTACCATGGTTTACCAGAGTGTTTTATCGTGGTTTATCAGAGTGTTTTACCACGGTTTACCAGAGTGTTTTACCGTGGTTTACCGGAGTGTTTTAACATATTTTACCAGTGTGTTTTACCATGGTTTATCAGAGTGTTTTACCTTGGTTTACCAGAGGGTTTGACCATGGTTTACCAGAGTGTTTTATGATGGTTTACCTGAGGGTTTTACCGTGGTTTACCAGAGTATTTTACCATGGTTTACCATAGTGTTTTACCATGGTTTATCAGCGTGTTTTACCATGGTTTACCAGAGTGTTTTACCATGGTTTACCTGAGTGTTTTACCATGGTTTACCTGAGGGTTTTACCATGGTTTACCTGAGGGTTTTACCGTGGTTTACCAGAGTGTTTTACCGTGGTTTACCAGAGTGTTTTACTTTGGTTTACCAGAATATTTTACCAAGGTTTACCGGAGGGTTTTATTATGGTTTACAATAGGTTTTACCGTGATTTACCATACTGTTTTACCATGGTTTATCATAGTTTTTACCATGTTTTATCAGATTGTTTTACCATGGTTTACCAGAGTGATTTACCATGGTTTGCCAGAGAGTTTTACCATGGTTTACCAGAGTTTTTACCATGGTTTACCAGAGTGTTTGACCATGGTCTACCAGAGTGTTTTACCATGGTTTACCAGAATATTTTACCATGGTTTACCAGAGTGTTTTACCGTGGTTTACCAGAGGGTTTTATCATGGTTTACCATATTGTTTTACCATGGTTTACCAGAGTGTTTTACCGTGGTTTACCAGAGGGTTTTACCGTGGTTTACCAGTGTGTTTTATCATGGTTTACCAGAGTGTTTTACCGTGGTTTACCAGAGTGTTTTACCGTGGTTTACCAGAGTGTTTTACCATGGTTTACCAGAGTGTTTTGCCGTGGTTTACCAGAGTGTTTTCCCTGGTTTAACAGAGTGTTTTGCCGTGGTTTATCGGAGGGTTTTACCATGGTTTACCAGAGTATTTTACCATGGTTTACCATAGTGATTTACCATGGTTTACCATTGTGTTTTACCATGGTTTACCAGATTGTTTTACCATGGTTTACCAGAGGGTTTTATCATGGTTTACCAGAGTGTCTTACCATGTTTTATCAGAGTGTTTTACCATGGTTTACCAGATTGTTTTATCATGGTTTATCAGAGTGTTTTACCATGTTTTACCAGAGTGTTTTATCATGGTTTACCAGAGGGTTTTATCATGGTTTATCAGAGTGTTTTACCATGGTTTACCAGAGTGTTTTACCATGGTTTACCAGAGGGTTTTATCTTGGTTTACCAGAGTGTCTTACCATGTTTTATCAGAGTGTTTTACCATGGTTTACCAGAGTGTTTTATCATGGTTTATCAGAGTGTTTTACCATGTTTTACCAGAGTGTTTTATCATGGTTTACCAGAGGGTTTTATCATGGTTTATCAGAGTGTTTTACCATGGTTTACCAGAGTGTTTTATCATGGTTTATCAGAGTGTCTTACCATGTTTTACCAGAGTGTTTTATCATGGTTTACCAGAGGGTTTTATCATGGTTTATCAGAGTGTTTTACCATGGTTTACCAGAGTGTTTTATCTTGGTTTACCAGCGTTTGTTACCATGGTTTACCAGTGTTTTACCATCGTTTACCGGAGTGTTTTACCATGGTTTACCAGAATGTTTACCACGGTTTACCAGAGTGATGTACCATGGTTTACCAGAGTGTTTTACTTTGGTTTACCAGAATATTTTACCATGGTTTACCAGAGAGTTTTACCATGGTTTACCAGAGGGTTTTACCATGGTTTACCTGAGTGTTTTACCATGGTTTACCTGAGTGTTTTACCATGGTTACCAGAGTGTTTTACCATGGTTTACCAGAGTGTTTTACCATGGTTTACCAGAATATTTTACCATGGTTTACCAGAGGGTTTTACCATGGTTTACCAGAGGGTTTTACCGTGGTTTACAATAACGTTTTACCATGGTTTACCGAGTGTTTTACCATGGTTTACCAGAGTGTTTTACCCTGGTTTACCGGAGTGTTTTACCATGGTTTACCAGAGTGTTTTATCGTGGTTTATCAGAGTGTTTTACCACGGTTTACCAGAGTGTTTTACCGTGGTTTACCGGAGTGTTTTACCATATTTTACCAGTGTGTTTTACCATGGTTTATCAGAGTGTTTTACCATGGTTTATCAGCGTGTTTTACCATGGTTTACCAGAGTGTTTTACCATGGTTTACCTGAGTGTTTTACCATGGTTTACCTGAGGGTTTTACCATGGTTTACCTGAGGGTTTTACCGTGGTTTACCAGAGTGTTTTACCGTGGTTTACCAGAGTGTTTTACTTTGGTTTACCAGAATATTTTACCAAGGTTTACCGGAGGGTTTTATTATGGTTTACAATAGGTTTTACCGTGGTTTACCAGACTGTTTTACCATGGTTTATCATAGTTTTTACCATGTTTTATCAGATTGTTTTACCATGGTTTACCAGAGTGATTTACCATGGTTTGCCAGAGAGTTTTACCATGGTTTACCAGAGTTTTTACCATGGTTTACCAGAGTGTTTGACCATGGTCTACCAGAGTGTTTTACCATGGTTTACCAGAATATTTTACCATGGTTTACCAGAGTGTTTTACCGTGGTTTACCAGAGGGTTTTATCATGGTTTACCATATTGTTTTACCATGGTTTACCAGAGTGTTTTACCGTGGTTTACCAGAGGGTTTTACCGTGGTTTACCAGTGTGTTTTATCATGGTTTACCAGAGTGTTTTACCGTGGTTTACCAGAGTGTTTTACCGTGGTTTACCAGAGTGTTTTACCATGGTTTACCAGAGTGTTTTGCCGTGGTTTACCAGAGTGTTTTCCCTGGTTTAACAGAGTGTTTTGCCGTGGTTTATCGGAGGGTTTTACCATGGTTTACCAGAGTATTTTACCATGGTTTACCATAGTGATTTACCATGGTTTACCATTGTGTTTTACCATCGTTTACCAGAGTGTTTTACCATCGTGTACCAGAGTGATTTACCACGGTTTACCAGAGTGTTTTACCATAGTTTACCATTGTGATTTACCATGGTTTACCAGTTTGTTTTACCATGGTTTACCATAGTGATTTACCATGGTTTACCAAAGTGTTTTACCAAGGTTTATCAGAGCGTTTTACCATGGTTTACCAGAGTGTTTTACCAGAGTGTTTTACCATGGTTTACCGGAGTGTTTTACCGTGGTTTACCAGAGTGTTTTACCAACTTTTACCAGAGTGTTTTACCATGGTTTACCAGAGTTTTTTACCATGGTTTACCGGAGTGTTTTACCAACTTTTACCAGAGTGTTTTACCATGGTTTACCAGAGTTTTTTACCGTGGTTTACCAGCGTGTTTTACCATGGTTTACCATAGTGTTTTACCGTGGTTTACCAGAGTGTTTTACCATGGTTTACCAGAGTGTTTTACCGTGGTTTACCAGAGGGTGTTACCATGGTTTACCATAGTGTTTTACCATGGTTTACCAGAGTGTTTTACCGTGGTTTACCATAGTATTTTACCATGGTTTACCAGAGTGTTTTACCACGGTTTACCAGAGTGTCTTACCATGTTTTATCAGAGTGTTTTACCATGGTTTACCAGAGTGTTTACCATGGTTTACCAGAGGGTTTTATCATGGTTTACCAGAGTGTCTTACCATGTTTTATCAGATGTTTTACCATGGTTTACCAGAGTGTTTTATCATGGTTTATCAGAATGTTTTACCATGGTTAACCGGACGGTTTTACCATGGTTTACCAGAGTGTTTTACCACGGTTTACCAGAGTGTTTTACCATGTTTTATCAGAGTGTTTTACCATGGTTTACCAGAGGGTTTTACCATGGTTTACCAGAGGGTTTTATCATGGTTTACCAGAGTGTCTTACCATGTTTTATCAGAGTGTTTTACCATGGTTTACCAGAGTGTTTTATCATGGTTTATCAGAGTGTTTTACCATGTTTTACCAGAGTGTTTTATCATGGTTTACCAGAGGGTTTTATGATGGTTTATCAGAGTGTTTTACCATGGTTTACCAGAGTGTTTTACCATGGTTTACCAGAGGGTTTTATCATGGTTTACCAGAGTGTCTTACCATGTTTTATCAGAGTGTTTTACCATGGTTTACCAGAGTGTTTTATCATGGTTTATCAGAGTGTTTTACCATGTTTTACCAGAGTGTTTTATCATGGTTTACCAGAGGGTTTTATCATGGTTTATCAGAGTGTTTTACCATGGTTTACCAGAGTGTTTTATCATGGTTTATCAGAGTGTCTTACCATGTTTTACCAGAGTGTTTTATCATGGTTTACCAGAGGGTTTTATCATGGTTTATCAGAGTGTTTTACCATGGTTTACCAGAGTGTTTTATCTTGGTTTACCAGCGTTTGTTACCATGGTTTACCAGTGTTTTACCATCGTTTACCGGAGTGTTTTACCATGGTTTACCAGAATGTTTACCACGGTTTACCAGAGTGATGTACCATGGTTTACCAGAGTGTTTTACTTTGGTTTACCAGAATATTTTACCATGGTTTACCAGAGAGTTTTACCATGGTTTACCAGAGGGTTTTACCATGGTTTACCTGAGTGTTTTACCATGGTTTACCTGAGTGTTTTACCATGGTTACCAGAGTGTTTTACCATGGTTTACCAGAGTGTTTTACCATGGTTTACCAGAATATTTTACCATGGTTTACCAGAGGGTTTTACCATGGTTTACCAGAGGGTTTTACCGTGGTTTACAATAACGTTTTACCATGGTTTACCGAGTGTTTTACCATGGTTTACCAGAGTGTTTTACCCTGGTTTACCGGAGTGTTTTACCATGGTTTACCAGAGTGTTTTATCGTGGTTTATCAGAGTGTTTTACCACGGTTTACCAGAGTGTTTTACCGTGGTTTACCGGAGTGTTTTACCATATTTTACCAGTGTGTTTTACCATGGTTTATCAGAGTGTTTTACCTTGGTTTACCAGAGGGATTGACCATGGTTTACCAGAGTGTTTTATGATGGTTTACCTGAGGGTTTTACCGTGGTTTACCAGAGTATTTTACCATGGTTTACCATAGTGTTTTACCATGGTTTATCAGCGTGTTTTACCATGGTTTACCAGAGTGTTTTACCATGGTTTACCTGAGTGTTTTACCATGGTTTACCTGAGGGTTTTACCATGGTTTACCTGAGGGTTTTACCGTGGTTTACCAGAGTGTTTTACCGTGGTTTACCAGAGTGTTTTACTTTGGTTTACCAGAATATTTTACCAAGGTTTACCGGAGGGTTTTATTATGGTTTACAATAGGGTTTTACCGTGGTTTACCAGACTGTTTTACCATGGTTTATCATAGTTTTTACCATGTTTTATCAGATTGTTTTACCATGGTTTACCAGAGTGATTTACCATGGTTTGCCAGAGAGTTTTACCATGGTTTACCAGAGTTTTTACCATGGTTTACCAGAGTGTTTGACCATGGTCTACCAGAGTGTTTTACCATGGTTTACCAGAATATTTTACCATGGTTTACCAGAGTGTTTTACCGTGGTTTACCAGAGGGTTTTATCATGGTTTACCATATTGTTTAACCATGGTTTACCAGAGTGTTTTACCGTGGTTTACCAGAGTGTTTTATCATGGTTTACCAGAGTGTTTTACCGTGGTTTACCAGAGTGTTTTACCGTGGTTTACCAGAGTGTTTTACCATGGTTTACCAGAGTGTTTTGCCGTGGTTTACCAGAGTGTTTTCCCTGGTTTAACAGAGTGTTTTGCCGTGGTTTATCGGAGGGTTTTACCATGGTTTACCAGAGTATTTTACCATGGTTTACCATATTGATTTACCATGGTTTACCAGTGTGTTTTACCATGGTTTACCAGAGTGTTTTACCATCGTTTACCAGAGTAATTTACCACGGTTTACCAGAGTGTTTTACCATGGTTTACCATTGTGATTTACCATGGTTTACCAGTTTGTTTTACCATGGTTTACCATAGTGATTTACCATGGTTTACCAGTGTGTTTTACCATGGTTTACCAGAATATTTTACCATGGTTTACCAGAGGGTTTTACCATGGTTTACCAGAGGGTTTTACCGTGGTTTACAATAACGTTTTACCATGGTTTACCGAGTGTTTTACCATGGTTTACCAGAGTGTTTTACCCTGGTTTACCGGAGTGTTTTACCATGGTTTACCAGAGTGTTTTATCGTGGTTTATCAGAGTGTTTTACCACAGTTTACCAGAGTGTTTTACCGTGGTTTACCGGAGGGTTTTACCATATTTTACCAGTGTGTTTTACCATGGTTTATCAGAGTGTTTTACCTTGGTTTACCAGAGGGTTTGACCATGGTTTACCAGAGTGTTTTATGATGGTTTACCTGAGGGTTTTACCGTGGTTTACCAGAGTATTTTACCATGGTTTACAATAGTGTTTTACCATGGTTTATCAGCGTGTTTTACCATGGTTTACCAGAGTGTTTTACCATGGTTTACCTGAGTGTTTTACCATGGTTTACCTGAGGGTTTTACCATGGTTTACCTGAGGGTTTTACCGTGGTTTACCAGAGTGTTTTACCGTGGTTTACCAGAGTGTTTTACTTTGGTTTATCAGAATATTTTACCAAGGTTTACCGGAGGGTTTTATTATGGTTTACAATAGGGTTTTACCGTGGTTTACCAGACTGTTTTACCATGGTTTATCATAGTTTTTACCATGTTTTATCAGATTGTTTTACCATGGTTTACCAGAGTGATTTACCATGGTTTGCCAGAGAGTTTTACCATGGTTTACCAGAGTTTTTACCATGGTTTACCAGAGTGTTTGACCATGGTCTACCAGAGTGTTTTACCATGGTTTACCAGAATATTTTACCATGGTTTACCAGAGTGTTTTACCGTGGTTTACCAGAGGGTTTTATCATGGTTTACCATATTGTTTTACCATGGTTTACCAGAGTGTTTTACCGTGGTTTACCAGAGGGTTTTACCGTGGTTTACCAGAGTGTTTTATCATGGTTTACCAGAGTGTTTTACCGTGGTTTACCAGAGTGTTTTACCGTGGTTTACCAGAGTGTTTTACCATGGTTTACCAGAGTGTTTTGCCGTGGTTTACCAGAGTGTTTTCCCTGGTTTAACAGAGTGTTTTGCCGTGGTTTATCGGAGGGTTTTACCATGGTTTACCAGAGTATTTTACCATGGTTTACCATAGTGATTTACCATGGTTTACCAGTGTGTTTTACCATGGTTTACCAGAGTGTTTTACCATCGTTTACCAGAGTGTTTTACCGTGGTTTACCAGAGTGTTTTACTTTGGTTTACCAGAATATTTTACCAAGGTTTACCGGAGGGTTTTATTATGGTTTACAATAGGGTTTTACCGTGGTTTACCAGACTGTTTTACCATGGTTTATCATAGTTTTTACCATGTTTTATCAGATTGTTTTACCATGGTTTACCAGAGTGATTTACCATGGTTTGCCAGAGAGTTTTACCATGGTTTACCAGAGTTTTTACCATGGTTTACCAGAGTGTTTGACCATGGTCTACCAGAGTGTTTTACCATGGTTTACCAGAATATTTTACCATGGTTTACCAGAGTGTTTTACCGTGGTTTACCAGAGGGTTTTATCATGGTTTACCATATTGTTTAACCATGGTTTACCAGAGTGTTTTACCGTGGTTTACCAGAGTGTTTTATCATGGTTTACCAGAGTGTTTTACCGTGGTTTACCAGAGTGTTTTACCGTGGTTTACCAGAGTGTTTTACCATGGTTTACCAGAGTGTTTTGCCGTGGTTTACCAGAGTGTTTTCCCTGGTTTAACAGAGTGTTTTGCCGTGGTTTATCGGAGGGTTTTACCATGGTTTACCAGAGTATTTTACCATGGTTTACCATATTGATTTACCATGGTTTACCAGTGTGTTTTACCATGGTTTATCAGCGTGTTTTACCATGGTTTACCAGAGTGTTTTACCATGGTTTACCTGAGTGTTTTACCATGGTTTACCTGAGGGTTTTACCATGGTTTACCTGAGGGTTTTACCGTGGTTTACCAGAGTGTTTTACCGTGGTTTACCAGAGTGTTTTACTTTGGTTTACCAGAATATTTTACCAAGGTTTACCGGAGGGTTTTATTATGGTTTACAATAGGGTTTTACCGTGGTTTACCAGACTGTTTTACCATGGTTTATCATAGTTTTTACCATGTTTTATCAGATTGTTTTACCATGGTTTACCAGAGTGATTTACCATGGTTTGCCAGAGAGTTTTACCATGGTTTACCAGAGTTTTTACCATGGTTTACCAGAGTGTTTGACCATGGTCTACCAGAGTGTTTTACCATGGTTTACCAGAATATTTTACCATGGTTTACCAGAGTGTTTTACCGTGGTTTACCAGAGGGTTTTATCATGGTTTACCATATTGTTTAACCATGGTTTACCAGAGTGTTTTACCGTGGTTTACCAGAGTGTTTTACCGTGGTTTACCAGAGTGTTTTACCATGGTTTACCAGAGTGTTTTGCCGTGGTTTACCAGAGTGTTTTCCCTGGTTTAACAGAGTGTTTTGCCGTGGTTTATCGGAGGGTTTTACCATGGTTTACCAGAGTATTTTACCATGGTTTACCATATTGATTTACCATGGTTTACCAGTGTGTTTTACCATGGTTTACCAGAGTGTTTTACCATCGTTTACCAGAGTGATTTACCACGGTTTACCAGAGTGTTTTACCATGGTTTACCATTGTGATTTACCATGGTTTACCAGTTTGTTTTACCATGGTTTACCATAGTGATTTACCATGGTTTACCAGTGTGTTTTACCATGGTTTACCAGAATATTTTACCATGGTTTACCAGAGGGTTTTACCATGGTTTACCAGAGGGTTTTACCGTGGTTTACAATAACGTTTTACCATGGTTTACCGAGTGTTTTACCATGGTTTACCAGAGTGTTTTACCCTGGTTTACCGGAGTGTTTTACCATGGTTTACCAGAGTGTTTTATCGTGGTTTATCAGAGTGTTTTACCACAGTTTACCAGAGTGTTTTACCGTGGTTTACCGGAGGGTTTTACCATATTTTACCAGTGTGTTTTACCATGGTTTATCAGAGTGTTTTACCTTGGTTTACCAGAGGGTTTGACCATGGTTTACCAGAGTGTTTTATGATGGTTTACCTGAGGGTTTTACCGTGGTTTACCAGAGTATTTTACCATGGTTTACCATAGTGTTTTACCATGGTTTATCAGCGTGTTTTACCATGGTTTACCAGAGTGTTTTACCATGGTTTACCTGAGTGTTTTACCATGGTTTACCTGAGGGTTTTACCATGGTTTACCTGAGGGTTTTACCGTGGTTTACCAGAGTGTTTTACCGTGGTTTACCAGAGTGTTTTACTTTGGTTTATCAGAATATTTTACCAAGGTTTACCGGAGGGTTTTATTATGGTTTACAATAGGGTTTTACCGTGGTTTACCAGACTGTTTTACCATGGTTTATCATAGTTTTTACCATGTTTTATCAGATTGTTTTACCATGGTTTACCAGAGTGATTTACCATGGTTTGCCAGAGAGTTTTACCATGGTTTACCAGAGTTTTTACCATGGTTTACCAGAGTGTTTGACCATGGTCTACCAGAGTGTTTTACCATGGTTTACCAGAATATTTTACCATGGTTTACCAGAGTGTTTTACCGTGGTTTACCAGAGGGTTTTATCATGGTTTACCATATTGTTTTACCATGGTTTACCAGAGTGTTTTACCGTGGTTTACCAGAGGGTTTTACCGTGGTTTACCAGAGTGTTTTATCATGGTTTACCAGAGTGTTTTACCGTGGTTTACCAGAGTGTTTTACCGTGGTTTACCAGAGTGTTTTACCATGGTTTACCAGAGTGTTTTGCCGTGGTTTACCAGAGTGTTTTCCCTGGTTTAACAGAGTGTTTTGCCGTGGTTTATCGGAGGGTTTTACCATGGTTTACCAGAGTATTTTACCATGGTTTACCATAGTGATTTACCATGGTTTACCAGTGTGTTTTACCATGGTTTACCAGAGTGTTTTACCATCGTTTACCAGAGTGTTTTACCGTGGTTTACCAGAGTGTTTTACTTTGGTTTACCAGAATATTTTACCAAGGTTTACCGGAGGGTTTTATTATGGTTTACAATAGGGTTTTACCGTGGTTTACCAGACTGTTTTACCATGGTTTATCATAGTTTTTACCATGTTTTATCAGATTGTTTTACCATGGTTTACCAGAGTGATTTACCATGGTTTGCCAGAGAGTTTTACCATGGTTTACCAGAGTTTTTACCATGGTTTACCAGAGTGTTTGACCATGGTCTACCAGAGTGTTTTACCCTGGTTTACCGGAGTGTTTTACCATGGTTTACCAGAGTGTTTTATCGTGGTTTATCAGAGTGTTTTACCACAGTTTACCAGAGTGTTTTACCGTGGTTTACCGGAGGGTTTTACCATATTTTACCAGTGTGTTTTACCATGGTTTATCAGAGTGTTTTACCTTGGTTTACCAGAGGGTTTGACCATGGTTTACCAGAGTGTTTTATGATGGTTTACCTGAGGGTTTTACCGTGGTTTACCAGAGTATTTTACCATGGTTTACCATAGTGTTTTACCATGGTTTATCAGCGTGTTTTACCATGGTTTACCAGAGTGTTTTACCATGGTTTACCTGAGTGTTTTACCATGGTTTACCTGAGGGTTTTACCATGGTTTACCTGAGGGTTTTACCGTGGTTTACCAGAGTGTTTTACCGTGGTTTACCAGAGTGTTTTACTTTGGTTTATCAGAATATTTTACCAAGGTTTACCGGAGGGTTTTATTATGGTTTACAATAGGGTTTTACCGTGGTTTACCAGACTGTTTTACCATGGTTTATCATAGTTTTTACCATGTTTTATCAGATTGTTTTACCATGGTTTACCAGAGTGATTTACCATGGTTTGCCAGAGAGTTTTACCATGGTTTACCAGAGTTTTTACCATGGTTTACCAGAGTGTTTGACCATGGTCTACCAGAGTGTTTTACCATGGTTTACCAGAATATTTTACCATGGTTTACCAGAGTGTTTTACCGTGGTTTACCAGAGGGTTTTATCATGGTTTACCATATTGTTTTACCATGGTTTACCAGAGTGTTTTACCGTGGTTTACCAGAGGGTTTTACCGTGGTTTACCAGAGTGTTTTATCATGGTTTACCAGAGTGTTTTACCGTGGTTTACCAGAGTGTTTTACCGTGGTTTACCAGAGTGTTTTACCATGGTTTACCAGAGTGTTTTGCCGTGGTTTACCAGAGTGTTTTCCCTGGTTTAACAGAGTGTTTTGCCGTGGTTTATCGGAGGGTTTTACCATGGTTTACCAGAGTATTTTACCATGGTTTACCATAGTGATTTACCATGGTTTACCATTGTGTTTTACCATGGTTTACCAGAGTGTTTTACCATCGTTTACCAGAGTGTTTTACCGTGGTTTACCAGAGTGTTTTACTTTGGTTTACCAGAATATTTTACCAAGGTTTACCGGAGGGTTTTATTATGGTTTACAATAGGGTTTTACCGTGGTTTACCAGACTGTTTTACCATGGTTTATCATAGTTTTTACCATGTTTTATCAGATTGTTTTACCATGGTTTACCAGAGTGATTTACCATGGTTTGCCAGAGAGTTTTACCATGGTTTACCAGAGTTTTTACCATGGTTTACCAGAGTGTTTGACCATGGTCTACCAGAGTGTTTTACCATGGTTTACCAGAATATTTTACCATGGTTTACCAGAGTGTTTTACCGTGGTTTACCAGAGGGTTTTATCATGGTTTACCATATTGTTTAACCATGGTTTACCAGAGTGTTTTAGCGTGGTTTACCAGAGTGTTTTATCATGGTTTACCAGAGTGTTTTACCGTGGTTTACCAGAGTGTTTTACCGTGGTTTACCAGAGTGTTTTACCATGGTTTACCAGAGTGTTTTGCCGTGGTTTACCAGAGTGTTTTCCCTGGTTTAACAGAGTGTTTTGCCGTGGTTTATCGGAGGGTTTTACCATGGTTTACCAGAGTATTTTACCATGGTTTACCATATTGATTTACCATGGTTTACCAGTGTGTTTTACCATGGTTTACCAGAGTGTTTTACCATCGTTTACCAGAGTGATTTACCACGGTTTACCAGAGTGTTTTACCATGGTTTACCATTGTGATTTACCATGGTTTACCAGTTTGTTTTACCATGGTTTACCATAGTGATTTACCATGGTTTACCAGTGTGTTTTACCATGGTTTACCAGAATATTTTACCATGGTTTACCAGAGGGTTTTACCATGGTTTACCAGAGGGTTTTACCGTGGTTTACAATAACGTTTTACCATGGTTTACCGAGTGTTTTACCATGGTTTACCAGAGTGTTTTACCCTGGCTTACCGGAGTGTTTTACCATGGTTTACCAGAGTGTTTTATCGTGGTTTATCAGAGTGTTTTACCACAGTTTACCAGAGTGTTTTACCGTGGTTTACCGGAGGGTTTTACCATATTTTACCAGTGTGTTTTACCATGGTTTATCAGAGTGTTTTACCTTGGTTTACCAGAGGGTTTGACCATGGTTTACCAGAGTGTTTTATGATGGTTTACCTGAGGGTTTTACCGTGGTTTACCAGAGTATTTTACCATGGTTTACCATAGTGTTTTACCATGGTTTATCAGCGTGTTTTACCATGGTTTACCAGAGTGTTTTACCATGGTTTACCTGAGTGTTTTACCATGGTTTACCTGAGGGTTTTACCATGGTTTACCTGAGGGTTTTACCGTGGTTTACCAGAGTGTTTTACCGTGGTTTACCAGAGTGTTTTACTTTGGTTTATCAGAATATTTTACCAAGGTTTATCGGAGGGTTTTATTATGGTTTACAATAGGGTTTTACCGTGGTTTACCAGACTGTTTTACCATGGTTTATCATAGTTTTTACCATGTTTTATCAGATTGTTTTACCATGGTTTACCAGAGTGATTTACCATGGTTTGCCAGAGAGTTTTACCATGGTTTACCAGAGTTTTTACCATGGTTTACCAGAGTGTTTGACCATGGTCTACCAGAGTGTTTTACCATGGTTTACCAGAATATTTTACCATGGTTTACCAGAGTGTTTTACCGTGGTTTACCAGAGGGTTTTATCATGGTTTACCATATTGTTTTACCATGGTTTACCAGAGTGTTTTACCGTGGTTTACCAGAGGGTTTTACCGTGGTTTACCAGAGTGTTTTATCATGGTTTACCAGAGTGTTTTACCGTGGTTTACCAGAGTGTTTTACCGTGGTTTACCAGAGTGTTTTACCATGGTTTACCAGAGTGTTTTGCCGTGGTTTACCAGAGTGTTTTCCCTGGTTTAACAGAGTGTTTTGCCGTGGTTTATCGGAGGGTTTTACCATGGTTTACCAGAGTATTTTACCATGGTTTACCATAGTGATTTACCATGGTTTACCAGTGTGTTTTACCATGGTTTACCAGAGTGTTTTACCATCGTTTACCAGAGTGATTTACCACGGTTTACCAGAGTGTTTTACCATGGTTTACCATTGTGATTTACCATGGTTTACCAGTTTGTTTTACCATGGTTTACCATATTGATTTACCATGGTTTACCAGTGTGTTTTACCATGGTTTACCAGAGTGTTTTACCATCGTTTACCAGAGTGTTTTACCGTGGTTTACCAGAGTGTTTTACCATGGTTTACCAGAGGGTTTTACCATGGTTTACCAGAGTGTTTTATCATGGTTTACCAGAGGGTTTTATCATGGTTTACCAGAGGGTTTTATCACGGTTTACCAGAGTGTTTTACCATTGTTTACCAGTGTGTTTTACCATGGTTTACCAGAGTGCTTTACCATGGTTTACCAGAGGGATTTACCACGGTTTATCAGAGTGTTTACCACGGTTCAACATAGTGTTTTACCATGGTCTACCAGAGTGTTCTACCATGGTTTAACAGAGAGTTTTACCATGCTTTAACAAAGTATTTTGCCTTGGTTTACCAGAGTGTTTTACCCTGGTTTAACAAAGTGTTTTCCCCTGGTTTAACAAAGTGTTTTACCATGGTTTACCAGAGTGTTTTATCCTGGTTTACCAGAGTATTTTTCCCTGGTTTACTAGAGTGTTTTACCATGGTTTACCAGAGTATTTTACCAAGGTTTACCAGAGTGTTTTACCATGGTTTACCAGTGTTTTACCATTGTTTACCAGAGTGTTTTACCAGAGTGTTTTACCATGGTTTACCGGAGTGTTTGACCATGGTTTACCAGAGTGTTTACCATGGTTTACCAAAGTGTTTTACCAAGGTTTATCAGAGCGTTTTACCATGGTTTACCAGAGTATTTTACCAGAGTGTTTTACCATGGTTTACCGGAGTGTTTTACCGTGGTTTACCAGAGTGTTTTACCAACTTTTACCAGAGTGTTTTACCATGGTTTACCAGAGTTTTTTTCCATGGTTTACCGGAGTGTTTTACCAACTTTTACCAGAGTGTTTTACCATGGTTTACCAGAGTTTTTTACCGTGGTTTACCAGCGTGTTTTATCATGGTTTACCAGAGTGTTTTACCGTGGTTTACCAGAGTGTTTTACCATGGTTTACCAGAGTGTTTTACCGTGGTTTACCAGAGGGTGTTACCATGGTTTACCATAGTGTTTTACCATGGTTTACCAGAGTGTTTTACCGTGGTTTACCATAGTATTTTACCATGGTTTACCAGAGTGTCTTACCATGTTTTATCAGAGTGTTTTACCATGGTTTACCAGAGTGTTTTACCATGGTTTACCAGAGGGTTTTATCATGGTTTACCAGAGTGTCTTACCATGTTTTATCAGATGTTTTACCATGGTTTACCAGAGTGTTTTATCATGGTTTATCAGAATGTTTTACCATGGTTTACCGGACGGTTTTACCATGGTTTACCAGAGTGTTTTACCACGGTTTACCAGAGTGTTTTACCATGTTTTATCAGAGTGTTTTACCATGGTTTACCAGAGGGTTTTACCATGGTTTACCAGAGGGTTTTATCATGGTTTACCAGAGTGTCTTACCAAGTTTTATCAGAGTGTTTTACCATGGTTTACCAGAGTGTTTTATCATGGTTTATCAGAGTGTTTTACCATGTTTTACCAGAGTGTTTTATCATGGTTTACCAGAGGGTTTTATCATGGTTTATCAGAGTGTTTTACCATGGTTTACCAGAGTGTTTTACCATGGTTTACCAGAGGGTTTTATCATGGTTTACCAGAGTGTCTTACCATGTTTTATCAGAGTGTTTTACCATGGTTTACCAGAGTGTTTTATCATGGTTTATCAGAGTGTTTTACCATGTTTTACCAGAGTGTTTTATCATGGTTTACCAGAGGGTTTTATCATGGTTTATCAGAGTGTTTTACCATGGTTTACCAGAGTGTTTTATCATGGTTTATCAGAGTGTCTTACCATGTTTTACCAGAGTGTTTTATCATGGTTTACCAGAGGGTTTTATCATGGTTTATCAGAGTGTTTTATCATGGTTTACCAGAGTGTTTTATCTTGGTTTACCAGCGTTTGTTACCATGGTTTACCAGTGTTTTACCATCGTTTACCGGAGTGTTTTACCATGGTTTACCAGAATGTTTACCACGGTTTACCAGAGTGATGTACCATGGTTTACCAGAGTGTTTTACTTTGGTTTACCAGAATATTTTACCATGGTTTACCAGAGAGTTTTACCACGGTTTACCAGAGTGTCTTACCATGTTTTATCAGAGTGTTTTACCATGGTTTACCTGAGTGTTTTACCATGGTTTACCAGAGGGTTTTATCATGGTTTACCAGAGTGTCTTACCATGTTTTATCAGATGTTTTACCATGGTTTACCAGAGTGTTTTATCATGGTTTATCAGAATGTTTTACCATGGTTTACCGGACGGTTTTACCATGGTTTACCAGAGTGTTTTACCACGGTTTACCAGAGTGTTTTACCATGTTTTATCAGAGTGTTTTACCATGGTTTACCAGAGGGTTTTACCATGGTTTACCAGAGGGTTTTATCATGGTTTACCAGAGTGTCTTACCAAGTTTTATCAGAGTGTTTTACCATGGTTTACCAGAGTGTTTTATCATGGTTTATCAGAGTGTTTTACCATGTTTTACCAGAGTGTTTTATCATGGTTTACCAGAGGGTTTTATCATGGTTTATCAGAGTGTTTTACCATGGTTTACCAGAGTGTTTTACCATGGTTTACCAGAGGGTTTTATCATGGTTTACCAGAGTGTCTTACCATGTTTTATCAGAGTGTTTTACCATGGTTTACCAGAGTGTTTTATCATGGTTTATCAGAGTGTTTTACCATGTTTTACCAGAGTGTTTTATCATGGTTTACCAGAGGGTTTTATCATGGTTTATCAGAGTGTTTTACCATGGTTTACCAGAGTGTTTTATCATGGTTTATCAGAGTGTCTTACCATGTTTTACCAGAGTGTTTTATCATGGTTTACCAGAGGGTTTTATCATGGTTTATCAGAGTGTTTTACCATGGTTTACCAGAGTGTATTATCTTGGTTTACCAGCGTTTGTTACCATGGTTTACCAGTGTTTTACCATCGTTTACCGGAGTGTTTTACCATGGTTCACCAGAATGTTTACCACGGTTTACCAGAGTGATGTACCATGGTTTACCAGAGTGTTTTACTTTGGTTTACCAGAATATTTTACCATGGTTTACCAGAGAGTTTTACCATGGTTTACCAGAGGGTTTTACCATGGTTTACCTGAGTGTTTTACCATGGTTTACCTGAGTGTTTTACCATGGTTACCAGAGTGTTTTACCATGGTTTACCAGAGTGTTTTACCATGGTTTACCAGAATATTTTACCATGGTTTACCAGAGGGTTTTACCATGGTTTACCAGAGGGTTTTTACCGTGGTTTACAATAACGTTTTACCATGGTTTACCGAGTGTTTTACCATGGTTTACCAGAGTGTTTTACCCTGGTTTACCGGAGTGTTTTACCATGGTTTACCAGAGTGTTTTATCGTGGTTTATCAGAGTGTTTTACCACGGTTTACCAGAGTGTTTTACCGTGGTTTACCGGAGTGTTTTACCATATTTTACCAGTGTGTTTTACCATGGTTTATCAGAGTGTTTTACCTTCGTTTACCAGAGGGTTTGACCATGGTTTATCAGAGTGTTTTATGATGGCTTACCAGAGTGTTCTACCATGGTTTACCAGAGTATTTTACCATGGTTTAACAAAGTTTGTTATCATGGTTTACCAGAGTGTTTTTCCCTGGTTTAACAGAGCGTTATACCGTTGTTTACCTGATGGTTTTACCATGGTTTACCAGAATGTTTTACCAAGGTTTACCAGAGTGTTTTACCGTGGTTACCAGAGTTTTTTACCATGTTTTACCAGAGTGTTTTACCATGGTTTACCAGAGGGTTTTATCAGGTTTACCAGCGTTTGTTACCATGGTTTACCAGTGTTTTACCATCGTTACCAGAGTGTTTTACCATGGTTTACCATAGTGTTTTACCATGGTTTATCAGAGTTTTTTACCATGGTTTGCCAGAGGGTTTTACCATCGTTTTCCAGAATGTTTTACCATGGTTTTCCAGAATGTTTTACCTTGGTTTACCAGAGGGTTTTACCATGGTTTACCAAAGTGTTTTACCATGGTTTGCCAGAGGGTTTTACCATGGTTTTCCAGAATGTTTTACCATGGTTTACCAGAGGGTTTTACCATGGTTTACCAGAGTGTTTTACCATGGTTTGCCAGAGGGTTTTACCATGGTTTTCCAGAATGTTTTACCATGGTTTACCAGAGTGTTTTACCATGGTTTACCAGAATATTTTACCTTGGTTTACCAGAGGGTTTTACCATGGTTTACCAGAGTGTTTACCATGGTTCAACAGTGTTTTACTGTGGTTTACCAGAGGGTTTTACCATGGTCTACCAGAGTTTTTACCATGGTTTACCAGAATATTTTACCATGGTTTACCAGAGGGTTTTACCGTGGTCTACCAGAGTGTTTACCATGGTTTACCAGAGTGTTTTACCATGGTTTACCAGAGTGTTTTACCGTGGTTTACCAGAACGTTTTACCATGGTTTACCAGAGTGTCTTACCATGGTTTACCAGAGTGTCTTACCGTGGTTTACCAGAGTGTTTTACCATGGTTTACCAGAGTGTTTTATCATGGTTTACCGAGTGTTTTACCATGGTTTACCAGAGGGTTTTACCATGGTTTACCAGAGTGTTTACCATGGTTCAACAGGGTGTTTTACCATGGTTTACCAGAGTGTTTTACCATGGTTTACCAGAGTGTTTTCCCATGGTTTTCCAGAGTGTTTTATCATGGTTTACCGAGTGTTTTACCATGGTTTACCAGAGGGTTTTACCATGGTTTACCAGAGTGTTTACCATGGTTCAACAGGGTGTTTTACCATGGTATACCAGAGTGTTTTACCGTTGTTTACCAGAGTATTTTACCAAGGTTTACCGGAGGGTTTTACCATGGTTTACCAGAGTGTTTTACCATAGTGTTTTGCCGTGGTTTATCGGAGGGTTTTACCATGGTTTACCAGAGTATTTTACCATGGTTTACCATAGTGATTTACCATGGTTTACCAGTGTGTTTTACCATGGTTTACCAGAGTGTTTTACCATCGTTTACCAGAGTGATTTACCACGGTTTACCAGAGTGTTTTTACCATGGTTTACCATAGTGATTTACCATGGTTTACCAGTTTGTTTTACCATGGTTTACCATAGTGATTTACCATGGTTTACCAGTGTGTTTTACCATGGTTTACCTGAGTGTTTTACCATCGTTTACCAGAGTGTTTTACCATGGTTTACCAGAGAGTGTTTTTACCATGGTTTACCAGAGGGTTTTACCATGGTTTACCAGAGTGTTTTATCATGGTTTACCAGGGTTTACCATGGTTTACCAGAGGGTTTTATCACGGTTTACCAGAGTGTTTTACCATTGTTTACCAGTGTGTTTTACCATGGTTTACCAGAGTGCTTTACCATGGTTTACCAGAGGGATTTATCACGGTTTATCAGAATGTTTACCACGGTTCAACATAGTGTTTTACCATGGTCTACCAGAGTGTTCTACCATGGTTTAACAGAGAGTTTTACCATGCTTTAACAAAGTATTTTGCCTTGGTTTACCAGAGTGTTTTACCCTGGTTTAACAAAGTGTTTTCCCCTGGTTTAACAAAGTGTTTTACCATGGTTTACCAGAGTGTTTTATCCTGGTTTACCCAGAGTATTTTTTCCCTGGTTTAGTAGAGTGTTTTACCATGGTTTACCAGAGTATTTCACCAAGGTTTACCAGAGTGTTTTACCATAGTTTACCAGTGTTTTACCATTGTTTACCAGAGTGTTTTACCAGAGTGTTTTACCATGGTTTACCGGAGTGTTTGACCATGGTTTACCAGAGTGTTTACCATGGTTTACCAAAGTGTTTTACCAAGGTTTATCAGAGCGTTTTACCATGGTTTACCAGAGTGTTTTACCAGAGTGTTTTACCATGGTTTACCGGAGTGTTTTACCGTGGTTTACTAGAGTGTTTTACCAACTTTAGGTTACCAGAGTGTTTTACCAGGTTACCAGAGTTTTTTACCATGGTTTACTGGAGTGTTTTACCAACTTTTACCAGAGTGTTTTACCATGGTTTACCAGAGTTTTTTACCGTGGTTTACCAGCGTGTTTTACCATGGTTTACCAGAGTGTTTTACCATGGTTTACCAGAGGGTGTTACCATGGTTTACCAGAGTGTTTTACCGTGGTTTACCATAGTATTTTACCATGGTTTACCAGAGTGTTTTACCACGGTTTACCAGAGTGTCTTACCATCTTTTATCAGAGTGTTTTACCATGGTTTACCAGAGTGTTTTACCATGGGTTACCAGAGGGTTTTATCATGGTTTACCAGAGTGTCTTACCATGTTTTATCAGATGTTTTACCATGGTTTACCAGAGTGTTTTATCATGGTTTATCAGAGTATTTTACCATGGTTTACCGGACGGTTTTACCATGGTTTACCAGAGTGTTTTACCACGGTTTACCAGAGTGTTTTACCATGTTTTATCAGAGTGTTTTTACCATGGATTACCAGAGGGTTTTACCATGGTTTACCAGAGGGTTTTATCATGGTTTACCAGAGTGTCTTACCATGTTTTATCAGAGTGTTTTACCATGGTTTACCAGAGTGTTTTATCATGGTTTATCAGAGTGTTTTACCATGTTTTACCAGAGTGTTTTATCATGGTTTACCAGAGGGTTTTATCATGGTTTATCAGAGTGTTTTACCATGGTTTACCAGAGTGTTTTACCATGGTTTACCAGAGGGTTTTATCATGGTTTACCAGAGTGTCTTACCATGTTTTATCAGAGTGTTTTACCATGGTTTACCAGAGTGTTTTATCATGGTTTATCAGAGTGTTTTACCATGTTTTACCAGAGTGTTTTATCATGGTTTACCAGAGGGTTTTATCATGGTTTATCAGAGTGTTTTACCATGGTTTACCAGAGTGTTTTATCATGGTTTATCAGTGTCTTACCATGTTTTACCAGAGTGTTTTATCATGGTTTACCAGAGGGTTTTATCATGGTTTATCAGAGTGTTTTATCATGGTTTACCAGAGTGTTTTATCTTGGTTTACCAGCGTTTGTTACCATGGTTTACCAGTGTTTTACCATCGTTTACCGGAGTGTTTTACCATGGTTTACCAGAATGTTTACCACGGTTTACCAGAGTGATGTACCATGGTTTACCAGAGTGTTTTACTTTGGTTTACCAGAATATTTTACCATGGTTTACCAGAGAGTTTTTACCACGGTTTACCAGAGTGTCTTACCATGTTTTATCAGAGTGTTTTACCATGGTTTACCTGAGTGTTTTACCATGGTTTACCAGAGGGTTTTATCATGGTTTACCAGAGTGTCTTACCATGTTTTATCAGATGTTTTACCATGGTTTACCAGAGTGTTTTATCATGGTTTATCAGAATGTTTTACCATGGTTTACCGGACGGTTTTACCATGGTTTACCAGAGTGTTTTACCACGGTTTACCAGAGTGTTTTACCATGTTTTATCAGAGTGTTTTACCATGGTTTACCAGAGGGTTTTACCATGGTTTACCAGAGGGTTTTATCATGGTTTACCAGAGTGTCTTACCAAGTTTTATCAGAGTGTTTTACCATGGTTTACCAGAGTGTTTTATCATGGTTTATCAGAGTGTTTTACCATGTTTTACCAGAGTGTTTTATCATGGTTTACCAGAGGGTTTTATCATGGTTTATCAGAGTGTTTTACCATGGTTTACCAGAGTGTTTTACCATGGTTTACCAGAGGGTTTTATCATGGTTTACCAGAGTGTCTTACCATGTTTTATCAGAGTGTTTTACCATGGTTTACCAGAGTGTTTTATCATGGTTTATCAGAGTGTTTTACCATGTTTTACCAGAGTGTTTTATCATGGTTTACCAGAGGGTTTTATCATGGTTTATCAGAGTGTTTTACCATGGTTTACCAGAGTGTTTTATCATGGTTTATCAGAGTGTCTTACCATGTTTTACCAGAGTGTTTTATCATGGTTTACCAGAGGGTTTTATCATGGTTTATCAGAGTGTTTTACCATGGTTTACCAGAGTGTATTATCTTGGTTTACCAGCGTTTGTTACCATGGTTTACCAGTGTTTTACCATCGTTTACCGGAGTGTTTTACCATGGTTCACCAGAATGTTTACCACGGTTTACCAGAGTGATGTACCATGGTTTACCAGAGTGTTTTACTTTGGTTTACCAGAATATTTTACCATGGTTTACCAGAGAGTTTTACCATGGTTTACCAGAGGGTTTTACCATGGTTTACCTGAGTGTTTTACCATGGTTTACCTGAGTGTTTTACCATGGTTACCAGAGTGTTTTACCATGGTTTACCAGAGTGTTTTACCATGGTTTACCAGAATATTTTACCATGGTTTACCAGAGGGTTTTACCATGGTTTACCAGAGGGTTTTACCGTGGTTTACAATAACGTTTTACCATGGTTTACCGAGTGTTTTACCATGGTTTACCAGAGTGTTTTACCCTGGTTTACCGGAGTGTTTTACCATGGTTTACCAGAGTGTTTTATCGTGGTTTATCAGAGTGTTTTACCACGGTTTACCAGAGTGTTTTACCGTGGTTTACCGGAGTGTTTTACCATATTTTACCAGTGTGTTTTACCATGGTTTATCAGAGTGTTTTACCTTCGTTTACCAGAGGGTTTGACCATGGTTTATCAGAGTGTTTTATGATGGCTTACCAGAGTGTTCTACCATGGTTTACCAGAGTATTTTACCATGGTTTAACAAAGTTTGTTATCATGGTTTACCAGAGTGTTTTCCCTGGTTTAACAGAGCGTTATACCGTTGTTTACCTGATGGTTTTACCATGGTTTACCAGAATGTTTTACCAAGGTTTACCAGAGTGTTTTACCGTGGTTTACCAGAGTTTTTTACCATGTTTTACCAGAGTGTTTTACCATGGTTTACCAGAGGGTTTTATCAGGTTTACCAGCGTTTGTTACCATGGTTTACCAGTGTTTTACCATCGTTACCAGAGTGTTTTACCATGGTTTACCATAGTGTTTTACCATGGTTTATCAGAGTTTTTTACCATGGTTTGCCAGAGGGTTTTACCATCGTTTTCCAGAATGTTTTACCATGGTTTTCCAGAATGTTTTACCTTGGTTTACCAGAGGGTTTTACCATGGTTTACCAAAGTGTTTTACCATGGTTTGCCAGAGGGTTTTACCATGGTTTTCCAGAATGTTTTACCATGGTTTACCAGAGGGTTTTACCATGGTTTACCAGAGTGTTTTACCATGGTTTGCCAGAGGGTTTTACCATGGTTTTCCAGAATGTTTTACCATGGTTTACCAGAGTGTTTTACCATGGTTTACCAGAATATTTTACCTTGGTTTACCAGAGGGTTTTACCATGGTTTACCAGAGTGTTTACCATGGTTCAACAGTGTTTTACTGTGGTTTACCAGAGGGTTTTACCATGGTCTACCAGAGTTTTTACCATGGTTTACCAGAATATTTTACCATGGTTTACCAGAGGGTTTTACCGTGGTCTACCAGAGTGTTTACCATGGTTTACCAGAGTGTTTTACCATGGTTTACCAGAGTGTTTTACCGTGGTTTACCAGAACGTTTTACCATGGTTTACCAGAGTGTCTTACCATGGTTTACCAGAGTGTCTTACCGTGGTTTACCAGAGTGTTTTACCATGGTTTACCAGAGTGTTTTATCATGGTTTACCGAGTGTTTTACCATGGTTTACCAGAGGGTTTTACCATGGTTTACCAGAGTGTTTACCATGGTTCAACAGGGTGTTTTACCATGGTTTACCAGAGTGTTTTACCATGGTTTACCAGAGTGTTTTCCCATGGTTTTCCAGAGTGTTTTATCATGGTTTACCGAGTGTTTTACCATGGTTTACCAGAGGGTTTTACCATGGTTTACCAGAGTGTTTACCATGGTTCAACGGGGTGTTTTACCATGGTATACCAGAGTGTTTTACCGTTGTTTACCAGAGTATTTTACCAAGGTTTACCGGAGGGTTTTACCATGGTTTACCAGAGTGTTTTACCATAGTGTTTTGCCGTGGTTTATCGGAGGGTTTTACCATGGTTTACCAGAGTATTTTACCATGGTTTACCATAGTGATTTACCATGGTTTACCAGTGTGTTTTACCATGGTTTACCAGAGTGTTTTACCATCGTTTACCAGAGTGATTTACCACGGTTTACCAGAGTGTTTTACCATGGTTTACCATAGTGATTTACCATGGTTTACCAGTTTGTTTTACCATGGTTTACCATAGTGATTTACCATGGTTTACCAGTGTGTTTTACCATGGTTTACCTGAGTGTTTTACCATCGTTTACCAGAGTGTTTTACCATGGTTTACCAGAGTGTTTTACCATGGTTTACCAGAGGGTTTTACCATGGTTTACCAGAGTGTTTTATCATGGTTTACCAGAGGGTTTTACCATGGTTTACCAGAGGGTTTTATCACGGTTTACCAGAGTGTTTTACCATTGTTTACCAGTGTGTTTTACCATGGTTTACCAGAGTGCTTTACCATGGTTTACCAGAGGGATTTATCACGGTTTATCAGAATGTTTACCACGGTTCAACATAGTGTTTTACCATGGTCTACCAGAGTGTTCTACCATGGTTTAACAGAGAGTTTTACCATGCTTTAACAAAGTATTTTGCCTTGGTTTACCAGAGTGTTTTACCCTGGTTTAACAAAGTGTTTTCCCCTGGTTTAACAAAGTGTTTTACCATGGTTTACCAGAGTGTTTTATCCTGGTTTACCAGAGTATTTTTCCCTGGTTTAGTAGAGTGTTTTACCATGGTTTACCAGAGTATTTCACCAAGGTTTACCAGAGTGTTTTACCATAGTTTACCAGTGTTTTACCATTGTTTACCAGAGTGTTTTACCAGAGTGTTTTACCATGGTTTACCGGAGTGTTTGACCATGGTTTACCAGAGTGTTTACCATGGTTTACCAAAGTGTTTTACCAAGGTTTATCAGAGCGTTTTACCATGGTTTACCAGAGTGTTTTACCAGAGTGTTTTACCATGGTTTACCGGAGTGTTTTACCGTGGTTTACTAGAGTGTTTTACCAACTTTTACCAGAGTGTTTTACCATGGTTTACCAGAGTTTTTTACCATGGTTTACTGGAGTGTTTTACCAACTTTTACCAGAGTGTTTTACCATGGTTTACCAGAGTTTTTTACCGTGGTTTACCAGCGTGTTTTACCATGGTTTACCAGAGTGTTTTACCATGGTTTACCAGAGGGTGTTACCATGGTTTACCAGAGTGTTTTACCGTGGTTTACCATAGTATTTTACCATGGTTTACCAGAGTGTTTTACCACGGTTTACCAGAGTGTCTTACCATCTTTTATCAGAGTGTTTTACCATGGTTTACCAGAGTGTTTTACCATGGGTTACCAGAGGGTTTTATCATGGTTTACCAGAGTGTCTTACCATGTTTTATCAGATGTTTTACCATGGTTTACCAGAGTGTTTTATCATGGTTTATCAGAGTATTTTACCATGGTTTACCGGACGGTTTTACCATGGTTTACCAGAGTGTTTTACCACGGTTTACCAGAGTGTTTTACCATGTTTTATCAGAGTGTTTTACCATGGATTACCAGAGGGTTGTTACCATGGTTTACCAGAGGGTTTTATCATGGTTTACCAGAGTGTCTTACCATGTTTTATCAGAGTGTTTTACCATGGTTTACCAGAGTGTTTTATCATGGTTTATCAGAGTGTTTTACCATGTTTTACCAGAGTGTTTTATCATGGTTTACCAGAGGGTTTTATCATGGTTTATCAGAGTGTTTTACCATGGTTTACCAGAGTGTTTTACCATGGTTTACCAGAGGGTTTTATCATGGTTTACCAGAGTGTCTTACCATGTTTTATCAGAGTGTTTTACCATGGTTTACCAGAGTGTTTTATCATGGTTTATCAGAGTGTTTTACCATGTTTTACCAGAGTGTTTTATCATGGTTTACCAGAGGGTTTTATCATGGTTTATCAGAGTGTTTTACCATGGTTTACCAGAGTGTTTTATCATGGTTTATCAGTGTCTTACCATGTTTTACCAGAGTGTTTTATCATGGTTTACCAGAGGGTTTTATCATGGTTTATCAGAGTGTTTTACCATGGTTTACCAGAGTGTTTTATCTTGGTTTACCAGCGTTTGTTACCATGGTTTACCAGTGTTTTACCATCGTTTACCGGAGTGTTTTACCATGGTTTACCAGAATGTTTACCACGGTTTACCAGAGTGATGTACCATGGTTTACCAGAGTGTTTTACTTTGGTTTACCAGAATATTTTACCATGGTTTACCAGAGGGTTTTACCATGGTTTACCAGAGGGTTTTACCATGGTTTACCTGAGTGTTTTACCATGGTTTACCTGAGTGTTTTACCATGGTTACCAGAGTGTTTTACCATGGTTTACCAGAGTGTTTTACCATGGTTTACCAGAATATTTTACCATGGTTTACCAGAGGGTTTTACCATGGTTTACCAGAGGGTTTTACCGTGGTTTACAATAACGTTTTACCATGGTTTACCGAGTGTTTTTACCATGGTTTACCAGAGTGTTTTACCCTGGTTTACCGGAGTGTTTTACCATGGTTTACCAGAGTGTTTTATCGTGGTTTATCAGAGTGTTTTACCACGGTTTACCAGAGTGTTTTACCGTGGTTTACCGGAGTGTTTTACCATATTTTACCAGTGTGTTTTACCATGGTTTATCAGAGTGTTTTACCTTGGTTTACCAGAGGGTTTGACCATGGTTTTACCAGAGTGTTTTATGATGGCTTACCAGAGTGTTCTACCATGGTTTACCAGAGTATTTTACCATGGTTTAACAAAGTTTGTTATCATGGTTTACCAGAGTGTTTTCCCTGGTTTAACAGAGCGTTTTACCGTTGTTTACCTGATGGTTTTACCATGGTTTACCAGAATGTTTTACCGTGGTTTACCAGAGTTTTTTACCATGTTTTACCAGAGTGTTTTACCATGGTTTACCAGAGGGTTTTATCAGGCTTACCAGCGTTTGTTACCATGGTTTACCAGTGTTTTACCATCGTTACCAGAGTGTTTTACCATGGTTTACCATAGTGTTTTACCATGGTTTATCAGAGTTTTTTACCATGGTTTGCCAGAGGGTTTTACCATGGTTTTCCAGAATGTTTTACCATAGTTTTCCAGAATGTTTTACCTTGGTTTACCAGAGGGTTTTACCATGGTTTACCAGAGTGTTTTACCATGGTTTGCCAGAGGGTTTTACCATGGTTTTCTAGAATGTTTTACCATGGTTTACCAGAGTGTTTTACCATGGTTTACCAGAATATTTTCCCTTGGTTTACCAGAGGGTTTTACCATGGTTTACCAGAGTGTTTTACCATGGTTTGCCAGAGGGTTTTACCATGGTTTTCCAGAATGTTTTACCATGGTTTACCAGAGTGTTTTACCATGGTTTACCAGAATATTTTACCTTGGTTTACCAGAGGGTTTTACCATGGTTTACCAGAGTGTTTACCATGGTTCAACAGTGTTTTACTGTGGTTTACCAGAGGGTTTTACCATGGTCTACCAGAGTTTTTACCATGGTTTACCAGAATATTTTACCATGGTTTACCAGAGGGTTTTACCGTGGTCTACCAGAGTGTTTACCATGGTTTACCAGAGTGTTTTACCATGGTTTACCAGAGTGTTTTACCGTGGTTTACCAGAACGTTTTACCATGGTTTACCAGAGTGTCTTACCATGGTTTACCAGAGTGTCTTACCGTGGTTTACCAGAGTGTTTTACCATGGTTTACCAGAGTGTTTTATCATGGTTTACCGAGTGTTTTACCATGGTTTACCAGAGGGTTTTACCATGGTTTACCAGAGTGTTTACCATGGTTCAACAGGGTGTTTTACCATGGTTTACCAGAGTGTTTTACCATGGTTTACCAGAGTGTTTTACCATGGTTTTCCAGAGTGTTTTATCATGGTTTACCGAGTGTTTTACCATGGTTTACCAGAGGGTTTTACCATGGTTTACCAGAGTGTTTACCATGGTTCAACAGGGTGTTTTACCATGGTTTACCAGAGTGTTTTACCCTGGTTTACCAGAGTGTTTTACCGTTGTTTACCAGAGTATTTTACCAAGGTTTACCGGAGGGTTTTACCATGGTTTACCAGAGTGTTTTACCATAGTGTTTTACCATGGTTTACCATAGTGTTTTACCATGGTTTACCAGAGTGTTTTACCATGGTTTATCAGAATGTTTTACCATGGTTTACCAGAGTGTTTTTCCCTGGTTTACCGGAGGGTTTTACCGTGGTTTACCAGAGTGTTTTACCGTTGTTTACCAGAGTATTTTACCAAGGTTTACCGGAGGGTTTTACCATGGTTTACCAGAGTGTTTTACCATAGTGTTTTACCATGGTTTACCATAGTGTTTTACCATGGTTTACCAGAGTGTTTTACCATGGTTTATCAGAATGTTTTACCATGGTTTACCAGAGGGTTTTACCATGGTTTACCAGAGTGTTTACCATGGTTTACCAGAGTGTTTTACCATGGTTTACTAGAGTGTTTTACCGTGGTTTACCAGAACGTTTTACCATGGTTTACCAGAGTGTCTTACCATGGTTTACCAGAGTGTCTTACCGTGGTTTACCAGAGTGTTTTACCATGGTTTACCAGAGTGTTTTATCATGGTTTACCGAGTGTTTTACCATGGTTTACCAGAGGGTTTTACCATGGTTTACCAGAGTGTTTACCATGGTTCAACAGGGTGTTTTACCATGGTTTACCAGAGTGTTTTACCATGGTTTTCCAGAGTGTTTTATCATGGTTTACCGAGTGTTTTACCATGGTTTACCAGAGGGTTTTACCATGGTTTACCAGAGTGTTTACCATGGTTCAACAGGGTGTTTTACCATGGTTTACCAGAGTGTTTTACCCTGGTTTACCAGAGTGTTTTACCCTGGTTTACCAGAGTGTTTTACCGTTGTTTACCAGAGTATTTTACCAAGGTTTACCGGAGGGTTTTACCATGGTTTACCAGAGTGTTTTACCATAGTGTTTTACCATGGTTTACCATAGTGTTTTACCATGGTTTACCAGAGTGTTTTACCATGGTTTATCAGAATGTTTTACCATGGTTTACCAGAGTGTTTTTCCCTGGTTTACCGGAGGGTTTTACCGTGGTTTACCAGAGTGTTTTACCGTTGTTTACCAGAGTATTTTACCAAGGTTTACCGGAGGGTTTTACCATGGTTTAACAGAGTGTTTTACCATAGTGTTTTACCATGGTTTACCATAGTGTTTTACCATGGTTTACCAGAGTGTTTTACCATGGTTTATCAGAATGTTTTACCATGGTTTACCAGAGGGTTTTACCATGGTTTACCAGAGTGTTTACCATGGTTTACCAGAGTGTTTTACCATGGTTTACTAGAGTGTTTTACCGTGGTTTACCAGAACGTTTTACCATGGTTTACCAGAGTGTCTTACCATGGTTTACCAGAGTGTCTTACCGTGGTTTACCAGAGTGTTTTACCCTGGTTTACCGGAGTGTTTTACCATGGTTTACCAGAGTGTTTTATCGTGGTTTATCAGAGTGTTTTACCACGGTTTACCAGAGTGTTTTACCGTGGTTTACCGGAGTGTTTTACCATATTTTACCAGTGTGTTTTACCATGGTTTATCAGAGTGTTTTACCTTGGTTTACCAGAGGGTTTGACCATGGTTTACCAGAGTGTTTTACGATGGCTTACCAGAGTGTTCTACCATAGTTTACCAGAGTGTTTTACCATGGTTTACCAGAGGGTTTTATCAGGTTTACCAGCGTTTGTTACCATGGTTTACCAGTGTTTTACCATCGTTACCAGAGTGTTTTACCATGGTTTACCATAGTGTTTTACCATGGTTTTTTCAGAGTTTTTTACCATGGTTTGCCAGAGGGTTTTACCATGGTTTTCCAGAATGTTTTACAATGGTTTTCCAGAATGTTTTACCTTGGTTTACCAGAGGGTTTCACCATGGTTTACCAGAGTGTTTTACCATGGTTTGCCAGAGGGTTTTACCATGGTTTTCTAGAATGTTTTACCATGGATTACCAGAGTGTTTTACCATGGTTTACCAGAATATTTTACCTTGGTTTACCAGAGGGTTTTACCATGGTTTACCAGAGTGTTTTACCATGGTTTGCCAGAGGGTTTTACCATGGTTTTCCAGAATGTTTTACCATGGTTTACCAGAGTGTTTTACCATGGTTTACCAGAATATTTTACCTTGGTTTACCAGAGGGTTTTACCATGGTTTACCAGAGTGTTTACCATGGTTCAACAGTGTTTTACTGTGGTTTACCAGAGGGTTTTACCATGGTCTACCAGAGTTTTTACCATGGTTTACCAGAATATTTTACCATGGTTTACCAGAGGGTTTTACCGTGGTCTACCAGAATGTTTACCATGGTTTACCAGAGTGTTTTACCATGGTTTACCAGAGTGTTTTACCGTGGTTTACCAGAACGTTTTACCATGGTTTACCAGAGTGTCTTACCATGGTTTACCAGAGTGTCTTACCGTGGTTTACCAGAGTGTTTTACCATGGTTTACCAGAGTGTTTTATCATGGTTTACCGAGTGTTTTACCATGGTTTACCAGAGGGTTTTACCATGGTTTACCAGAGTGTTTACCATGGTTCAACAGGGTGTTTTACCATGGTTTACCAGAGTGTTTTACCATGGTTTACCAGAGTGTTTTACCATGGTTTTCCAGAGTGTTTTATCATGGTTTACCGAGTGTTTTACCATGGTTTACCAGAGGGTTTTACCATGGTTTACCAGAGTGTTTACCATGGTTCAACAGGGTGTTTTACCATGGTTTACCAGAGTGTTTTACCCTGGTTTACCAGAGTGTTTTACCGTTGTTTACCAGAGTATTTTACCAAGGTTTACCGGAGGGTTTTACCATGGTTTACCAGAGTGTTTTACCAGTGTTTTACCATGGTTTACCATAGTGTTTTACCATGGTTTACCAGAGTGTTTTACCATGGTTTATCAGAATGTTTTACCATGGTTTACCAGAGTGTTTTTCCCTGGTTTACCGGAGGGTTTTACCGTGGTTTACCAGAGTGTTTTACCGTTGTTTACCAGAGTATTTTACCAAGGTTTACCGGAGGGTTTTACCATGGTTTACCAGAGTGTTTTACCATAGTGTTTTACCATGGTTTACCATAGTGTTTTACCATGGTTTACCAGAGTGTTTTACCATGGTTTATCAGAATGTTTTACCATGGTTTACCAGAGGGTTTTACCATGGTTTACCAGAGTGTTTACCATGGTTTACCAGAGTGTTTTACCATGGTTTACTAGAGTGTTTTACCATGGTTTTTCAGAGTTTTTTACCATGGTTTGCCAGAGGGTTTTACCATGGTTTTCCAGAATGTTTTACAATGGTTTTCCAGAATGTTTTACCTTGGTTTACCAGAGGGTTTCACCATGGTTTACCAGAGTGTTTTACCATGGTTTGCCAGAGGGTTTTACCATGGTTTTCTAGAATGTTTTACCATGGTTTACCAGAGTGTTTTACCATGGTTTACCAGAATATTTTACCTTGGTTTACCAGAGGGTTTTACCATGGTTTACCAGAGTGTTTTACCATGGTTTGCCAGAGGGTTTTACCATGGTTTTCCAGAATGTTTTACCATGGTTTACCAGAGTGTTTTACCATGGTTTACCAGAATATTTTACCTTGGTTTACCAGAGGATTTTACCATGGTTTACCAGAGTGTTTACCATGGTTCAACAGTGTTTTACTGTGGTTTACCAGAGGGTTTTACCATGGTCTACCAGAGTTTTTACCATGGTTTACCAGAATATTTTACCATGGTTTACCAGAGGGTTTTACCGTGGTCTACCAGAATGTTTACCATGGTTTACCAGAGTGTTTTACCATGGTTTACCAGAGTGTTTTACCGTGGTTTACCAGAACGTTTTACCATGGTTTACCAGAGTGTCTTACCATGGTTTACCAGAGTGTCTTACCGTGGTTTACCAGAGTGTTTTACCATGGTTTACCAGAGTGTTTTATCATGGTTTACCGAGTGTTTTACCATGGTTTACCAGAGGGTTTTACCATGGTTTACCAGAGTGTTTACCATGGTTCAACAGGGTGTTTTACCATGGTTTACCAGAGTGTTTTACCATGGTTTACCAGAGTGTTTTACCATGGTTTTCCAGAGTGTTTTATCATGGTTTACCGAGTGTTTTACCATGGTTTACCAGAGGGTTTTACCATGGTTTACCAGAGTGTTTACCATGGTTCAACAGGGTGTTTTACCATGGTTTACCAGAGTGTTTTACCCTGGTTTACCAGAGTGTTTTACCGTTGTTTACCAGAGTATTTTACCAAGGTTTACCGGAGGGTTTTACCATGGTTTACCAGAGTGTTTTACCAGTGTTTTACCATGGTTTACCATAGTGTTTTACCATGGTTTACCAGAGTGTTTTACCATGGTTTATCAGAATGTTTTACCATGGTTTACCAGAGTGTTTTTCCCTGGTTTACCGGAGGGTTTTACCGTGGTTTACCCGAGTGTTTTACCGTTGTTTACCAGAGTATTTTACCAAGGTTTACCGGAGGGTTTTACCATGGTTTACCAGAGTGTTTTACCATAGTGTTTTTCCATGGTTTACCATAGTGTTTTACCATGGTTTACCAGAGTGTTTTACCATGGTTTATCAGAATGTTTTACCATGGTTTACCAGAGGGTTTTACCATGGTTTACCAGAGTGTTTACCATGGTTTACCAGAGTGTTTTACCATGGTTTACTAGAGTGTTTTACCGTGGTTTACCAGAACGTTTTACCATGGTTTACCAGAGTGTCTTACCATGGTTTACCAGAGTGTCTTACCGTGGTTTACCAGAGTGTTTTACCATGGTTTACCAGAGTGTTTTATCATGGTTTACCGAGTGTTTTACCATGGTTTACCAGAGGGTTTTACCATGGTTTACCAGAGTGTTTACCATGGTTCAACAGGGTGTTTTACCATGGTTTACCAGAGTGTTTTACCATGGTTTACCAGAGTGTTTTACCATGGTTTTCCAGAGTGTTTTATCATGGTTTACCGAGTGTTTTACCATGGTTTACCAGAGGGTTTTACCATGGTTTACCAGAGTGTTTACCATGGTTCAACAGGGTGTTTTACCATGGTTTACCAGAGTGTTTTACCCTGGTTTACCAGAGTGTTTTACCGTTGTTTACCAGAGTATTTTACCAAGGTTTACCGGAGGGTTTTACCATGGTTTACCAGAGTGTTTTACCATAGTGTTTTACCATGGTTTACCATGGTGTTTTACCATGGTTTACCAGAGTGTTTTACCATGGTTTATCAGAATGTTTTACCATGGTTTACCAGAGTGTTTTTCCCTGGTTTACCGGAGGGTTTTACCGTGGTTTACCAGAGTGTTTTACCGTTGTTTACCAGAGTATTTTACCAAGGTTTACCGGAGGGTTTTACCATGGTTTACCAGAGTGTTTTACCATAGTGTTTTACCATGGTTTACCATAGTGTTTTACCATGGTTTACCAGAGTGTTTTACCATGGTTTATCAGAATGTTTTACCATGGTTTACCAGAGGGTTTTACCATGGTTTACCAGAGGGTTTTACCATGGTTTACCAGAGTGTTTACCATGGTTTACCAGAGTGTTTTACCATGGTTTACCAGAGTTTTTTATCATGGTTTACCAGAGTGTTTTACCATGCTTTACTAGAGTGTTTTACCATGGTTTACCAGAGTGTTTTACCATGGTTTACCAGAGTGTTTTATCATGGTCTACCAGAGTGTTTTTTGTTTGTTTATAAGGGAAGAGGCGATCATTGGAATTGCTGCTAGGCTGACAAAATTTGTTATACTTTTCTTCTTTTGAAAGTCGTCATCTGGCCGCCAAAATCTTAAGGTCGGAACATTTAAAGACATATTATGGAATTGTTCGGGTGCGTTAAACTGTTAAGTTAGTATTTAGGCGCTATGCCAATTGGAGGGATATATCATTCTACTAACATCGCCGAAAATTTCAAATAAATCGACCTTACCATTCCATAGAAAACATCGTCTGAACTACGCGCAATTGTAAATATTTACTTCTCGATTCGGGACGCTACTATCTGCGACAAGGTAACGAAAAAGATTTCGCCATCGATAGTCACTATCTTTAATTAATATATAAGAATGACGGTGTTTGTTATCAATTTGGACATAATATGTGTAAAAAATACTACTTTGAGAAAAATTATTCTCCATTTCTATTTGATCACCCTACCGGAGTGTTTAACATCACTTTTAATAATAATTAAGGCACTAGTTTCAATCGAATGATTGGAAGTCACGCAGAATGAAATTGTGCGACGTCATTGGTTGAAACTGATTAATGTTGGTTGAAAAAATCAGACTTTTTTTATAACTGAATAACCGTTGCTATATTGCAAATCGAAGAGTTGTTAAATCATTCCCTTGATTTATTTACATATAATTACAACTGCTTTCGTTTTCGTCGAAATGCGGGCATTTGATTGGTCGAGAGAGACTAGTGCGTGACCTGATCTATCAGTGCATAGACGTTGCAGTAGACGAGTCACATCGCGTAGTAACACTTTACGAAAAATGGGCGAGTCTCCGGATGACATGAAAGCGCGGAACGAGAATTCCATTAGAATTTCAGTGAAAAAAACAACTCGAACTCAATGCTAGAAACATTTGAAAAAGTAGTTGATGTCTATATTGCATGTTTCGGCTTCTTACGGACACTATACTATACCTATGTCTGTTCCTTTCAGCCGTATTCATGTTTTTGTATCGCTCAACTGAACACTAAAAGTTCGTGCCGCGTTTTTAATTTGTCCAATTTTTGAAAGAGCGTCCATGACAACGTGTATAGTTACTGTGAACACAAATTATCATGAATCAGAGTGATCAACAGGCTGATGAACATGGATAATTGTATTGGAAATAAATAAAATGTGTTACCTATTACAACCCCTTTAACATTTATCTGCTTCATAACAATGGTAATGACATGGCATTTGTCACGAGAACATTAGATGTGATCAGTGCATTTGTTTACAAATTACATCGGCCATCGGGCTCGGGGCTGGTGTTAATAATTTCCTGGAGATCGCTATCCAATCGCTTCGGATTCAACTCTGTGTGTGTTGATAACTGTTGGGTTCTTATTGAGTCATTTTAAACGTAAATCGTAGCCAAACAAGTAATTTTTGTTATCATGGATAGTTCATTGCTGAAAATTGAAGTTGAGGTGTAAATATTTATTTTCTGAAAGTTTGCTTGGTGAAGTTGCTCGTTGACAATTTCGGCCAATTTATTTTCGGCCCATCAACCAAATTCGGAGATCGTCCAACGGACAATCCTGTTATGGCAATTAATTTTCTGAGATGGATTAATAGTAGATAGTTGAAATAACGTGTTATCGTTGTAATTATAAGCCACCAACGTCGTTTTTCGGTTGATCTATGAGCCTATAGATCGATCAGTAGACGAATAACATACTTAGTATAATCCGTTTCGCGGAATTATACAGTATGTTATTCGTCTACTGATCGATCTATAGGCTCATAGATCAACCAAAAAACGACGTTGATGGCATATGTATATTCCGATGGGTGATAGATTAAACAGTCTTTGACTGTTGAACTCGTTATCTCAACATCCTTACAAATAACATCTTACAACCTGGCTGTCGTCTGCTTTTATTAACTTCGGTAAATCGCAGCCATGAACATAGATGTATAATTCCCTCTTTTGACAAGTTATATGCAGTAGAAACTGATACTTCAAACATCACAAATGCAACATCAGATATACCATATGAGATTTATCTTTGATGAACATTTTGATATGATTATTCAATATTGGCTGATGTATAGTTAGTTGATTTCAATTGATTTTTCTGTATTAATGTTCAGCTAATAATCTCAGAATGTTCGTTGAAATAGTTATAAAACCAGATATCGAGAATACAAATACTCTTTTCTGTGAATAAAACACAGACACAACTGAAGATTGGGTTATTTATTTTCTATGTAGGCTTAATAAATAGAGGATATCTACACTTTTTTGTTGGATATGGGAATTATCTCATTCGTGATGACAAAAAATACGAATTTCCACGAGTGGCTGTGCCACGAGTGGAAATTCATTTTTTTTTGTTATCACGAATGAGATCATTACCATATCCAATCAAAAAGTGTAGATGTTCTGTTTAGTATATGCTCCGCTCAGTTGGCCAATGACTCAACTCCAAAGACAAGTAAAAAGTGCAGATTTGTATACCCAACAACAACCGTGGTAGTGAGCTTGTACACATAAAATAGTTCCATTTTTCAGACAATGAAGGGTTAACATCTAGTATGTTTAACAAAATAATTTAATTCATCACATAGTACAATTGTTTCAACCTGAACACTCAGGGACTTTAGCATAGTCTTCCATCAAGAAACCTAATCACTTTTAATTTTAGCGCGGATGGATACGAGTGAGATATCGATATCTCACTAGACGGATAACGAGTATTAAAGTCGTCATCACATATTTTGATCTCAGTGCCGAATGAAGGCATGCCGCAAGCGTTATCCTGAATCTGATCAACGCTCCCTATTGCAATCTTAAATGAAATCATAGCCATTTCAACGGTGCCATAACCTATAAGAACAATATGTATTCGGCGTAGTAGAGCGCTCCACTCTTTTTTGACCGGTGCTCCTCCCACGGCGATGAATCGAACACTTTCTGGAATTTCATTCGTTCGCTTTGACATTGCGTTGATAACACTGGCGGTGCTAGAAAACACAGTGACTTTCTCCTTCCGGGCGCACTCCAAATATTTACCAATAGACTCTGGCATATCGCTTGCGCGGTAAGAAACCAATTTGCCGCCGTAAAAAACTTCAACCAGTGGATTTGCAGACATCCAACTGAAAGAGGCGTCTACCATTCTGACCGACGTGTTGTCTATTGAGTTTATATTGCTAACCAGAGCGAGCGAGGAGAGCACAGTAGAGTGCGTGTGGCAAATTAGCTTTGGGCGACCAGAGCTACCAGATGACCTTAGGATGACCACAACATCATCGGGGTCAATATGAACACTCTCTAGGTCGAACAGTTCATTTTCTTTTTCAATCATCTCTTTGAAATTGAGAACATTATCTCCGCTAAATTTTCCAACGCATATTGCACGCGTCAACGAACCGGTGCTTGATATCTGAGCAGCAAGTAAGTCCGTTATGTACTTTGGTGCGTTTTCGTACTCGTCTGAAAAAACGAGCGCGACCGGCTTCGCCTTAGAAATAACAAGCTGGAGATCAGAGAAATCATCTCTCAATACACTACTATTCAGCGGGATAGCTCCTGTTAAGATGATTCCACATTGGATGATAACACATGCAATTGAATTCCGTAGGCAGACGACGATAACGTCACCCTTCTTGATTCCATCCCTGGATAATGCCGATGCGAACTTTCGAGATTGTTCGTGCAATTCACCGTATGTGGCGCTGGCCTCAAGCTTGTGTTCGTGGTAGATGGTCAACGCAATCTTGTCGGCACTCTCTTCGACTCGACGCTTTGCTATCTGGATGATTGTTTCTCTCGACCGTTTGATCCCGACGGGATTTGAAATGTAGCTCAGGTCAGACATACTCACCGTGGAAGTACCTTTAAATATACATAATAATATTTATACCATTAGATCTTAATGTGTCGTAAAACATATTTCAGCATTGATAGCCAACTTTCTACAAACTAAATATTTCTGAAGTGCAACTAAATCATCAAGCTCTTTACGTCAAATCATATTGTTTCACACCATACTATAATTATAATTTCACCCATACAGAGCCCCAAACAAACATGAGCAGACGACACTCTTCTATATGCTTCTATATATGGGGCTCCCTGCAGGGTAAAGGATGTTTTTTTATTTTATGTCCTAAAAATTGTAAGAAACATTTATTTTTAAAAAACATGATAAAAAATTGTTAGGCCAATGCATTCTCTTATATATGCGAGGCGACCTATGGTCGACTCGCATATATAAGAGAATGCATTGGCACAAGGTAAAAAAATCGTTGCTGTCTTGTTATTGAAGATGGTATATCTCTTCCGAACAAGTTTGATACAGTTTCAGGGATATAAACTAATAAATGTGATTGGAATACATCTTCTATGTATTAATATTGATTTTATTTCGATTTTTATGGTATAATACATGCAAACTTCCGGGACAGTTTTACGAGCTATTTTTAGAACAAAACACCAGACGCATTCAGATCGTATAGTAAGAGAGAGATCTTTCCATCAAGGCAAAAATTAATGACATAACGCTTCATATATTTTGTAGAAATAAACTACTTTATTATATGCTAAGCTATTAAATAGTATTATTTTTCCATCAGATACATACATGTTATCGCTGCAGTGAATTGATCTGGGGCGAAGTATCACGTCGAGTTGAAGAGGCCAGATCGCTGGATCAAACGAGACGTGATGCGAAGCCCAGATCAATTCACTGCAGCGATAACAGGTTTATTATATGACATGCTTTTTATTTAAAAAGCACATGCTTTTTATTTAAAAAGCACAATTTCTCTCATTAATTATGAAATGAAACCAATTCACACGCTCGCTAGTATCAAAAATAAAGAAAGAACTGTCCTGCTTTTTCCGGTCATGCGCAGTGTGCGAGATGAGGAAGGGTGGTATGACATCGGATCAAACTGCAGCTGATCCGATGGCCAGGAAATGATCGCTATACAATAGCGGTATTGGGGAAAGAAAAACGAGTCATATAATAATAGTCAAGCGCGAAAGCATGGGCAATATTTATCTGAGGAATAATGTTTCCCGAACACCGGGTTTCTATGGTGACGACGAACTGACCAGGGAAACCTTCAACCCAACTGGCTGGTACGATTCGAAAGATGTAGGTTATATCGATGAAGAGGGGGAGTTGTACGTTATTGGCCGGCGTGATGATACCATAAAATATGGATCAAGCCTGGTTTACTGCAATGAGGTTGAAACCATGGTGACGGATATCGGCCTTCAGGAGATCGATGACATCATCGTGGTTCCAGTCGATGACGAGGAGCGAGGCCAAGTCTGTTGTTTCTGCATATTGCTGCACGCTGGATACGACACGACAGAGGAAGCCTTGAAAGAAACGCTATATACTAAGATTGTTAATTTAGAACATCGGCCGCATTATCTATTCATATTCGATAAGTTTTGCTATACTGTAAGTGGTAAAGTAAACAGACACCATTTGCGATCACTAGTTCAGAGCAAATTGAGTGTAAAGTAAAGTAAATTTCCCAAAAAATATTTCGAATGAAGAATTGCAATCAAATAAACCCACAATACATGGTAATGCTCTAATTAATCGACCTCTTAACCACAGCAGAATTATGGTTAACTTTTCAGGATTTAGTCGGAAATATGGCTTGTTGCCATTCATCGGAAAGCTCTCGCCGAGAGCTTTTCGGTGAATGGCAACAAGCCATATTTCCGACTAAATCCTGAAAAGTCACCCATAATTCTGCTGTGGTTAAGAGGTCGATTAATTAGAGCATTACTGAAAACTGTCCCGAAAGTTTGCATCTATTATACCAGAAAAATCGAAATAATTCAATATTAATTTATAGAAGATGTATTCCAATCACATTTATTACGCGCGCCGCGTGTATACTAATCTACAAATTCCTGTTTCGCCTGGGCGCTGCCATAGCGCATGGGGTTCTATTTATAAAATGTTAATTATTTGGACACATTAAAAGTTGTAGTGCGACCCCGAGACCGAGCCCGGTAAAAGGTGTAGTTGAGAATTTCTATATCGTTTATTTGCGTTTACATTATGTCAATAGTGTTGATTTTTGGTTTGTGATAAGCTATGCCAATTACAAATAACAGAAATGAAACAGATTCTATAATTACAATCATGGGTACATAATGTATTATCTTGAGCGCGTTACCATTTCTGACTATGGTTTTCTTGTTAGTTTATATCCCCGAGACTGTATAAAACTTGTTCCGAAGAGATATACCATCTTCAACACTCAGAAAAATCAGAGGCCGTATAGGTATTCTGGAGTGCCTACGGTGGTCTTTGGTAGTCCATAGCACCAAACTGACGCTGCGCTGGTATCCCATGATCCCACAGAGGTCTGTAATTCCAACAGAGCTGTACAGTTAGCATAATACGACTCGCAATCGTATCGATTACAGGTTGGAAGTTTCAAAGCGCTGTTGTCTAGAGTTACGGTTCCTGCGATCGCAGCGCCATTCGCACTTCTTTCTTTGTTTTCAAATCATCCGGACGAAAAATAATACCATCAATGGCGGTCCTTGTGGACAAATGGATTTGGCGGATGTGTGTAATTGGCTCACTGACTGCGGTTTGGAGGAATTAGTTGATTCATTTAAAGGTTTGTCTTATATCATTATTTCTTTTCGCCAATTTCGGGCAGTTTTTAATTTTACTATGATTTCACTGTTTTCAGACTCGGCGACCAGAGGAGTGTGTTCGACACTCAGACAATATGTCTTGGAGATCCACAAACCGATGTAAATTAGATCGTTCGAGTTAAAATAGATAAATCGGTCTATTTCCTAGTCTGGGCAAGTTTATAGAAGGACTATTTTACAAGTACGGTATCAAGCAATAAAAGAGTGAGATTATCAGAAAAGATCACTAATTATGATTCGTACAAAATAATTCGGTTTCAAAATATATACATGTAATTATTCTATTGATAAATTAAGTTCAATCTTTTATTAACCCTTATCAGTAGAGTGATTTTTGGTATTTTGATATTTTCCTAAAAATACACCCGATAGTGAGGGTAGGGTACGAGTATGAGTACGTCCGACACCGACCATTGAAGGCACCCACAAACATTATAGAAATACAGTATTATACACAAAAACTGAATATTATTATTCCTAAAAGATTGAGCATAATTCAACATTTTAGAATAAAATACTAGTAGGTACAGATATTCACCCCAGCGTAAAAGATTCAGCCAAATATGTTGTCCGAAGAGTACATCCGAAACCGTGGAATTGCCAACCTGTGGTCAGGTCACTACTCCCAATACGCTCTCAGTTAATGAGCAATTCGCACATGCGCGGCATGATGTCGTCTGAAGCTTTGATTTTGCGAGATTTGATACCCCTGCTTCTGTCCGAGCCGATAATTAATCATGTATTCGCTATTTGCTTCAATGGTGCGATCTCATTATGATAAAACTGTTGTGTCAGTATAAATCGGCGCGTTTGTTTTAATTCAGCGCTCATCTCTGGAATTTCAAATTCCTGCACCAGTAAAAGGGAATCTTTTTCCTTCGGGTACCACTCAGTTACATAACGTAATCTGTTTATGGCTCCTCTCCTTTGTGAGGGACGTGTGGCATTTATATGGCTGAATAGAATTAACCATATGGTTCCGAACCGGGTACTGGCTTATTGTTAGTGTCCGAGTTCAAACAATTATTTTGTTTGTATGTCAAGCGTTTTTTGACAAAAGTTCACCCAATTCCATTCTTAGTCAATAGTCAGACAGTGCTTCTTTACCAGATATTGTCAGAACAGAGGTAATTTAAACAAATTTTATTAACTCATATTCAATCTCATTCACAGGTTCCACTTGGACCAACACCGGCACTGGTGCTAAAAGGTTGTGTTTGTGGGCACCTCTTTTCATGTGACAAGATAGCCATTGTGATGGACGAAATGGAGATTTGTGACATGACGCCGGCAATATCTCTACTGATGTCGACCTACTTCGTGTTTGGGATACAATATGCACGGAAGGTCAAGATACAATGATATTTCTGGAAAAACATGTCATGAAACTAGATGGCGTTAGTGCACTAACCAATGGAGTCATTAGATTTCACAACATGATAATGAAATATGGTTATCATTTAAAAGGATATACTGTTGATACATGGATTCGTAAAGACAGAATCGACCATTCTAAGGTCAAAGGTGCCGTTAATTTCGAGGGCTGTAGTGGAAATCTTATGGATAGATACATATATATTAGTTTGCAGAAAATAATTCTTATTTCATTCGATAATAACGATTTAAATTTTGTTTACAAAATTACATTTGACCTTAAAATTGACGATTCTGACTTTACGAATCCGTGTAATGATTTACATGTGTAAATCCATGTAGTGACTCCGTTAGTACATGTAAATTTCTTTGATCACTGTGTATATATATACATTCCATGTTATCACATTAACTGTTGAATTTAATAAATGATTTAACTAGTTTCTTCTTTTTCTCATATGACAGCAACATGGGTATGAATTGTCCAGATCTAAAAACATGTATAATGCAGAGCTGATAGTTATCTGCCTTGAGTGGAATGTTGTACATGAATAAAAATGCTATATCAGTTGGATGCTAATAGTATTTTGAGTGCATAGCTCTATTAGATCACCTCCTGCGTGGTACACTTCTGTTTTCCTAGCCACTATCCGAGGAAATAGCCCAGGGATGATTTGGCACCAGCCCTTCTAATAACTCTCTGTATCTACTCTCTAGTCACGTTACGTATTCATGTTCGTGATCCCACCGATGGCAACAGTCACACTCTGGTGAATCGTGTCGTCAGTAGAATATCAGGCTGGATTATTGGATGCGACTCGTGTAGTACCAACATTAGGTTGGTAGTCTGGAGTACCAAATATATTTTGGTATTCTGGAGTGCCAAAAACAGGTTGGCAGTCTGGAGTACCAAATATATTTTGGTACTCTGGAGTACCAAAATTTGGGTACTCCATGAGGGTCTATGGAGTACCTAATTTGGCACGCCAGAGTACCAAATACGAAGTACCAAAAGTGTTGTGGTACTCCGGAGTACCATTCAGGTTTGGTACTCTGGAGTACCAAAACCTCATTTGGTACTCTGGAGTACCACAATTTTGGTACTCCGTGTGGGACAGCCGGAGTACCAAATTTGGTACTCCAGAGTACCTGGAGTTTTTAAAGTGAATAACAAAACAGCGATGATTTCAAATAAGTGTGAAACAATATGATTTGACGTAAATAGCTTATAGTTTATATAATTTAAGATTGCATTAGGGGACGTTGATCAGATTCAGGCTAACGCTTATAGTTTATATCATTTAAGATTGCATTAGGGGGCGTTGATCAGATTCAGGCTAACGCTTGCGGCATGCCTTCATTTGGGCACTGATATCAAAATATGTGATGACGACTTTAATATAGTCAAGCGCGAAAGCATGGCCAATATTTATCTGAGGAAAAATGTTTCCCGGTCACCCGACCCAGCAGTTTAGTTCCAAGCTTCGTTGGTTCCATGCTAAGTGTGGTTCTCAATAGAACCAACCGAATCCATGGTTTGTGACTTTGTGTGGGAACACAACCTAGTTTAAATATCCTAGTCTATTAACCCTTTACCCAACAAAACGGCCAAAACGGGCCAAATAAAGCTTCAACAGCCTAAAATATCTTCGGTCTGTCTCAATAGAACCATACAAATATGGATATCATTGGAACCGGCTCCTTGACCACATTGTGATAGTTACAGTTATGCCCTGTGCCAATGCATTCTCTTATATATGCGAGTCGACCATAGGTCGGTTCGCATATATAAGAGAATGCATTGGCCTAAAAAAAATATTTTTTTAACACTTTTTACCATTTTTTCTTACATTCTTTAACAATTTTATAATTTGTAATGTGTTAAGCCAATGCATTCTCTTATATATGCGAGGCGACATATGGTCGACTCGCATATATAAGAGAATGCATTGGCACAGGGCCCTTCTGTTGGGTAAAGGGTTAAAATATAACAACATATCCACGCGTTTGGGGTTAAAATGATTAATGTAAGACTTTATCAAGCGTCATTCCTTTGAAATATCAATTCACATAAATAAATAAATAATAAATAACAATTTTGTATAGCGTAAAATCCACCGAAGTGCTCTAAAACGCTTAATGTTAAACATAAGATACAATGGAAAATATAAGGCATAATTATGGACATCAACAAAAATGTAGAACTATATAAGTGAGACGTTACTAAGAAATACAAAAGCGCATAACATTACAAATATTAAAAAGTTACTGGTAAATTGGGGGTGATAACATACTAAAAAATGCTAACAGCGAATAAAGGGGGTAAAATGTCGAACGGGTAACAAGCTAAAAATAACATGAAAAGGGGGAGTAAAATGGGGAAAGATCGGGAAACGAGTAAAATTGAAACGAAAAATATTGATGAGACTAAGGTGTTTAATTAGTGACCCAAACAGTATAAAAGATAGAATATTATCAACAAAGAGTATTTGCCTGTGCATATGCCTAGACTATTTTCGATTCATATTTAGACTCTAATCAATCAATCGATTGCTGGCGGGGTCAGGGGGGGTCATCCACTTTTTTCCATACACTAGGCCGGGGTGGGTGGGTGGTTCAGCTGCGAAAAAGTCACTTTTTTCCTGAGTGGTCGCAATTTTTTCCTCTTACAACATTTCTTCAATATAAATGCCTCAAAGTGTTCAGCATCATTGTTAAGGTGTGTATGACACTTAGGGCAGTGCTTAGGTGGGTAGTTAGTGTGGATATGGGCATGATGCTTCTCAGAAATCCAGATTACGAACCAACTCTCAGGAATTCGCCTTTTACATCCGATCACATTGCCATGTACCAATGCTACTGGTTCCAGATGAAAATGGACAGTTATGTAGCACATGAATAAACTTTAATATAACTAAAATGAAAAAAGCTATTCATTTATCTCATTAATATTTACTCATTATACCTGATCAGACCAGATGACTCAGTAAAAATTGTATCGGAACTTGGCATGGGAATGTAGACTGCAACAACGCATATCACTGAGATAATAATCTTGAGATGGTGGGACCCAGATAAAAGATTGGGCGAGCATACATAGACCTTGAATGTGTAGATATGGAGAAGGCTGCTAAGTGGAATAAACAAAATCAGAACAGATCAGTGAAAAGAAGGGAAAGAAAATATAATATAACTTAATATAATATGCAAGTCTAAAAATAATGTGCTGGTCATCAGCAAAATGATCGAAGTCTGCAGAGGGCGAATTTGGCAATACTACCTGGCATAGCATCAACAAATTCAACCTCTAACGACCTCATTCTATTTTGGTCTCGACCAACCATGGAGAACTAGCTACATATGAGGGTCACATATGGTGAATTTGGTAATGCTATAGCCCACTCTGCTGGGTAGCATCACAAAACTCACCCTCCTTGGAGCTTATTCTGCAGACTGCATATGACCGTCTTATTTTCAAGTTTCTATTTACACGCAGTACATGTATTTGTATGAATGCTTGACCTGGGTCTGGCCTCAGCGCATTACCTAGCCCAAGAACTCAGCTCATGGAAATGAAAATTAGTTTTGTGATACATAGTGGATTTCAGCTGAATACCTGTATTGTTGGAGAGTTAATTGCCAGGTGGTGTTGCCCTAATAATTTTTTCAAAAATCATAATTGACATAAATTCATATGATACTATGGGACACATCTAAAGTTACACTTTCTGTGATGAAAAGAAGGTACACTAATGCTTTTATATTTGTTTACATGTATAATGAGCATTATGAGCTACCTTAGACAATATTTGGGGAAGAATCAATCAATAATTTACTGATCTGCACATGTATTCTGTGTGTTATTTTGGGTTTTTCCAGGTATTTTTTTAGAACCTGTTACGTGTTGTTACAAAAGTTGGAATGACTTATGGAAATAGGGTAACTGTAATACTGACCATCAAGCTTAAATGGTGTGATATTACAGATTTGGAGGTAAAAGGGGGGTGGGTACCCCGCATGAAATTGGAAAAAATATGTTTTCCTTCAAATAGGGGGGTGGTGGGTACCCAAGAGCCGGAAAAAAGTTTTTTCAGCCTAATGTCATGTCACTTTTTTCCGACCCCCCCCCCCTGGCGGGGTTAGCTATATTCATCACGAAAATATGGAACAATAGAGACCTTTCGCAACATCACGAATACGATTACGGATATGGACAATATCCTGCCAGTACACGGCCACAATTCGATCTTTACGCACGGGGTTCTTCTGTGAGACGAACGATGAACCATACCCCATTCAGTTTAATTTTGGGCAGATGTGTCAAGAATGTGTCACTGGTTCTGCTTGGGGACGCTCTAACATTATCCGTGTGATGTATAACACGCGGATAAGAACATGGGATCTAAAATAGACACACATTACTTTTTCCATCGAATATTTTGCAACTGAAGATAGTGGAACATATCTCACCAATTAACCATCGTATGTAAATTGTGATAGGATAGCATAATTTTATTTACAATATACACACATGGAAAGTACAATTACAAATAAATATAATATTAATAGACTATACATGTATATTGTTAGGGGTGATATAGTCATGACTGACTGTCTTCCTAACACCCCTTGTGATGGGTTCCACCTTGTACCATGGCAATATATCCTATCCGTAATCGTAATAGTAATTTTGCGAAAGGTCTCTAATAACTTAATAAGTATAAGTATACCCCCACTTTCGAAGAAAATGGGGGGTATACTGGATTGACTGAGTCTGTCCGTCACACTTTCTCCTTCCGTGCGTCCGTTCGTCCGTCCGTCGTACCGTCGGTCCGTCCGTCCGTCGTACCGTCGGTCCGTCCGTCCGTCCGTCCGTACGCACTAACCAGAGAGCACTTGTGGGGTGCGATGAATTTAACATGAATTTAACATGCTTTTCTTCTAATTGTTTTATTTACAAACAATCTCCGTTATTTCGTTAATATAATATTTCTCAGAATATGTAATATATCTGAAATAAACATTTAGAAAAAAAAGATATTCAAAAAAATACGCTCTTTAAATAATCGTCAGTTGTGGGTTGCACCCCACAATTTACTCAAACAAAAGATCGCACCCCACAAGTATTCATGGGTATGTGCAGTCACCCCACAAGTATACTTTGGCCAGTACGTCCGTCCGACCTCATAACTCGAACAACTATGAACCGATTTCAATAATGTTGTGTATGCAATCTCCTTAGGACCGCCTCTCCGCATGATACTAATTGCGGTGCAGTCCGACTTTCTTTTTTTAAGTTACGCCTTACTTTTCGACTTATTTTGACTTAGAAAATTCTGTCCGACTTAATAACTTTAACAAATATGAACCGATTTCAATAATTTTTGGTATACATGCTTCTCACAACACCCTCTCCACATGATGCTACTTATTGACCCAACAAAACGGCCAAAACCGGCCAAATAAAGCTTCAACAGCCTAAAATATCTTCGGTCTGTCTCAATAGAACCATACAAATATGGATATCATTGGAACCGGCTCCTTGACCACATTGTGATAGTTACAGTTATGCCCTGTGCCAATGCATTCTCTTATATATGCGAGTCGACCATAGGTCGCCTCGCATATATAAGAGAATGCATTGGCCTAAAAAAAATCCTTTTTTTAACACTTTTTACCATTTTTTCTTACATTCTTTAACAATTTTATAATTTTTAATGTGTTAAGCCAATGCATTCTCTTATATATGCGAGGCGACCTATGGTCGACTCGCATATATAAGAGAATGCATTGGCACAGGGCCGTTCTGTTGGGTAAAGGGTTAAGTGGCTGAAGAATGGGGACATGAACATTTAAGGTGTTTCGAAAAACTAGAATCCTGGTTCCTGAAGTAGTCTACCCCATCCTCAGTACTGTACCCACTTGTGGGCAAGTTATAAAAAGACAACCTATAATAAGCTCATAGTGTGCTACAATAACGCCTACAGGATGCTAATGAAATACGATCGATATTGCAGCGCTAGCGGTATGTTCGCATGGGATCAGGTTGGTTCTTTGCCTGAAGTAAGGAGGAGGACGATAATTATACAGTTTCATTCAGAGGGTATCCAATAGCACAAATTCTCTGGTTCAAGCAATATATGAACTGAGCGTTGTTTCGTCAGCGAGACTAATAACACTTTGGAATCTTCTGCTCCATGTATAAGTATTCAATACTTCTAACGTCTAAAAACCTATATATGGGCAATACTGCCTGAAATAAAAGAATACAATACAATAATGGGGAATTAGGAACGTACACAATTACAGTTAGGATAAAAACCCGCTACATTACTTATTGGGCAAAATATACTGCCCTCTTATGTTATATTATATCATGTATAATTTGTATTGTTAAAATGTTTCTAATAATCCATGGATAAGAGGAATACATGACTCCTTTAATATGATTGGTATGAGTGTTGTTTGAAAATCACAAACTAACAAATAAACAAGGATCTTGGCTCAACACTGACGCTGAATAGGTTTTGTGATAAAGTTACCCAGGTTCCTGAAATTGTGATAAAGTTACCCAGGTTGGAGAGGATTGTGATAAAGTTACCCAGGTTAATAACATTTCATGTTTAGCAACAAATTATTCATTTTTGCGATCAAAATGACGAACTACAGTACCAATATGTCTTAATTTATGCTTAATAAGGGCTATTACTGGCCAAAACTTAATAATATTTCCCTCAGTCACTTTTAAATCAAGTTCTTGTTGTGCGATTTGCTTAACCTGGGTAACTTTATCGCAATTTTCTCCAACCTGGGTAACTTTATCACAATTTCAGGAACCTGGGTAACTTTATCACAGAAAACCGGTGAGAGTGACCTATTCAGCAACACTGACTATTCAAAAAGAGTATGTACACTATGTACCAAAGAACTAGGCTACGAATATCACGTTATCCTGAAGTGTACAGCATTAAAAGAAGAGAGTGGCTAAAATGCAAGCTTGGCGCCATAAAAACTAGATGGAACGTGTTTTAGAAACGAGAAATTGGCTGAAATTCAACTTCATATTTTGATTTAAAATTCGAGCTTGGCGGTTCGGTGATCGGTCATCTAAAGGTCAAACATTCTCTGTATATAATGTTAAAAACCGCCAAGCTCGACTATGAGAGTGATGAATGATGACCATTCAACATGTTTCGAATAAAAAACTTGGTACAACTGGTGTTTAAAAAGAGAAATCGGCCAAACATCGACATGAAATCTGCGTAAAAAGACGATGTTTTGATTTTGTGACCACGCCCCCTATTAACCAACGGGAACATTACTGCCAATATTGTCGATTAATTTACGAATTTGGGCCATATAAGTAATTGGCTGGTGCTATTCCAACATAATTCACGCGAAAACAGCGTTTAAAAGGCTTTTAAAATTTTCAAACCGCCATGCTTGTCTGTTAGTCACCTCCCTCAAAAACTACCAAGCTTGCATTTTAGCCAATCTCCTCCCTTAAAAGAACTCAGATCGATATATTGGAACTCTATGTCGACAGAAACTCTCCCATAAACTTTTAGAACTCTTCAAGACTAGACATAAAAAGACAATTAGGAATCTGCTAACTTTCATAAGGAAAGACCAGGATATTTTCGGAAAGTCCACTTGACCTTATATTAAATCCCCGCTCACTGTGCCAACATCCTAGAGCATGCCACGAATCTCTACTCTGGCTAACGCCCGTATAGATCATATTCCACAAGTACAAAACCCGGGAACTTTTTGAAGTTTTGACAAGGAACCTTATAAAATCGAAAAAATAACACAGGGAATATATTTCTTTGTTATTATCTGTTTCTTATGTACTTCACTGTAGTTGAAGGTCCCAAAATTTCAGGATTTAAAGATGGATTATCCCTTTAAATAACAAATTTCAAATAGTTGCGTGGGTATAAAATAATAGATATGAACTGAAGACCCATGTCCGGAAAAGCTTGTATCAATTAATATTGATTTTATTTCGAATATTAAACCGGGACCGTTTATGTGTCTATTTTTAGAACAGACCATTCGGATGATACCATATTGCGATATAGAGCAGTGGGCTGTTCCTATGGCTACGCATCGAAAGTCAAATGTCCCAGATTGGTTGTTTGTATTGTTTTGTTCCACATATATAAGCGATAATGAGTATAATTAACGTTTATTTGTGACAAAATTGTACAATAAAATTTCTGGTCTCTGTTAACAGTAACCACTATTGTTCGTTAGCTGAACAAACATACCTATTTAGACCAGAAAATATTCGAAATAAAAATAATATTAATCGATAGAAGCATTTCCGGACAGGAGTCTTCGATTCAAATCTAATATTTTATACCCCGCTAACTATATAAAACATGTTTAAGTGACTTTTTGTGGGCGATTTTGCTTTGCTTTTCTGACAATTATAGATTTTTTCCTGGGTAATTAATTGAATGTTTGTTGCGATATCGGCTCTCAAAAGTCACAGAAAAGATTTAATTTTTGAGTTGGGACCTTCACATTTAGTGAAGTACACTTTCAAGGAACAGATAATCATTAAGATATATATTCCCCGTGTTATTTTTTCGACTTTATAAGGTTCCCTGTCAAAACTTCAAACAGTTCCAAGGTTTTGTACTGGTGGAATATGATCTCTACGGGCTTTAGCCGTAGTAGAGATTCATGGCATGATCTACCAACATCCCTGACCTTATAGTAAATCCCCACTCACTGTGTCACATCCCTGACCATACAGTAAGTTCAAAATCATCATTCGACCGGAAACTTGATACATATCTAAACACTCATGTATTCCTCGTGTGAAATTTATTGTTATATATTTGTACTAATTGAATATTTTTATGGCACATATATCTTGTACTAGCATGCACCAATGTACTCATGTAATAACTATATATCGATGAGCAGAAAATAAATTTAAATTTACATACTGAGTGTGATTATCACTAAATCCAGCATTCCGATTGGTCGGCGCCCACGTGACTAGTTGCAATTATTTTTCGGTGAACGCGCAAGAGGGTCATAATTGCAACCATAATTACATCGACGCGTCATTGATTTTGGAGAAGAAGAACGCGTAATGTTTTGGGCGCATTTGCACTCGCGCAGGATTGACTTAATATATCATCAGGTTTCAATATAAAGAGCCGCGTTTTGAAATTGTTCTCGCTGGTTTCTGGTCGGGTGCTATGGGATATTTTGGGCTGGTTTGTCACGATACACTTTTCGATTTAAATACATTTACAAAAGTGGCTTTTTCGCTAAATGTATATAAATATAAGGATTAACTGTTGGGTTTTACACAAGTTATGACCACTTACCTCACGGTTACGTCTCCATAAAAACAGTCCACGTGACAGTTAATCCTTAATTGAATTGAGAACGGGACGTATATAACTGACCAGAACGCGCTGTGACATCTAAAGCAGCATATGTTGATTGATGAGCATCGCCGTGTTGCATATGTCGCAAGAGTATGGGCGTAGTCCAGGAGATATTGGTCGACCTCTGCACCCCCCCCCCAGGACTCAACTTCACCCACTAATTTTCTTTAATGTCTCCTCTAATTTTTGTTCGGTAGTTAACAAGAAAAAACGGTAGCCGCAGAGACTCCAGTCAAGATGGCGTCCATCGTGGCGGCCATTTGTTTTTTATATGCAACAGGACTCTTTGATTGCCGTTATAGTAAAGATGTTATCACATGCGGTCTTATTTTCCGCTCGATTCGTTATATGCTAATATACAACCCTTACAAATTAGCCAAATATCGGACACCAAAATCCAATATGGCAGTCAAGATTGCCACCGAAATGTGAAAAATTGCTATTTTTATATTTCACCACATTTCGTTTGTGTCTGTGGGAAAACGTGGACATCTTGGGGTGATATTATATATTTATCGTATAGAAGAGTCATTTATGAACACAATGGGACCATAAAATACATTCCTTGTTAGATATATTTGTCTGATATCACGATTTCCCAAATGCCGTTATAATCCGGTCAAAGCCGAAACGACGCTAATAACGCAATGTCTGTTTCGAATCTTAGAGTGTTATTGCTATTATAACTCCACCCATTAATATATATGTGCACGAGATACCCGGGCTGGGATTCCTCTTTTACCTGAGTTGGGGAATATTTATCCAAATTCAAGATGGCGGCCAAAATGGCCACCAGAAATTGAAAAATCGCTGATTTTAACATCAGTGAGCGTTATTGTCACGACAACTCCACACCTGCTTACTATTGTGAGTTGGGAACACTGAGTCGAAGATCTGTCCTTATACCGCATCCAAATAGAAGTCCCCAAATCCAAAATGGCGCCCATAATGGCAGACAGATTTAGAAAAATCACCGAAAATCCCTCATATTCACATCATTGGGCATTATATTCGAGAAAACTCCACCCATGATTACAGTTGAGTTGGAAATACTGAGGTGAAGTAACTACATTACATCTCATGCAAGAAATTGTCTTCCAAATTGAAGATGGCGGCCAAAATGGCGACCGAAATTTGAAAACACGCCTACGTTCCTTTACTTTCTTACGATGGGCGTTATTGTTTCGCGAATTCTACCCACTATTACATGTTGATATGAAATATTGATATGAAGTATTCATTTGAGTTTGTCAAGGTGGCGGTTAACTGTCGGCCAGAAATTGAAAAGAAATCGATATTTTCACATACTAAATTCAACTTTTTGTCATAATATCGACATGTATGGACGAAAATGTTCATACACCATCTATTAGTTCAACTTAAAACATATCAAAACTCATAACATGGCTCGTGTCTTTCTGAGAGGATGAAAACCCACAATTAATATCGCGATGTGGCATTTCGAAATCCATTCTCCACTTAGCGCCGATAATGGCCATAACCGTAGGGCCGCCGAATAGATATATTAGAACAATACCTGATAACATATTCTGATTTGCCACGTCCATAATTACCTGGACCAGTTTCCATTTCTAGTTCGCTCACATCGACAAAGTTTTCAACACTTCCTGGGAGAAGGGTCCCTCTAATCATAACGTTTCACACAATTCATTGTCCGGTGTCTAGCTTACGATTTTAAATATTTGTTAAATATGGGATTGGTGTGTCATCTTGAACTAGAAAGCAATTGGTCGATGAGTATACAAGCTTACAGAAGGTCATCTCTATGTAATTGTCTCATACCCCATGGGGATAACGACATGTTCATCTGGCGAAATTCCCAGTTAGCTAGTCACTTCTCGATAGATGGTTCGTCAACTCACAAACTTAGCGAACTTCGGCAGTGTCTCGATGGTTGCTAGCTGTCTAATTTTCTTGGACAGGATGCCCATCTGCTAAGGAGAAGGCCACAATGTACCGACTACCCACACTTCTTGACCATGGTCTTAAGCAAACTGTGTGACGTCCCGCAGTAATTTCGTCGAATTGCTCCCATCAGAGAAGAACAATACTCGCGGTGCTAGTGTGGACATGCGCCATGATAGTGGGAATGAGATGGGCCACGGTATACACCACCCCTACACCAGGTGCATGTTTCAGATATAGAATGCCATGCGTCTCCGTGTTTTGGTGTGGTACTATTGTATTTCCCCATCCGTTTCGAAGCCGTTCTGAATCAACTTGATCAGACGTATATTTGTGTCTGGATAATACTATGCTAGCCTCCCCCAGAACAGTCGGGTGGCCTAAAGGATATTGTATTTAAAGAATCAAGGTATGCGTTGTTGTTGTTGTTGTTGTTGTTGTTGTTGTTGTTATCCTCTCTCAGGGTTAGTGTCAGTATGTGAGGGTATTATTCAAGAAAATGTCACGACTGTGGTGCATTTATTTCACTATGTGTTTAAAGAACAATTTATAGTCTCGACGGCAATGGCTGTGGACGTTGGGAAACGTGCCCTTTATGATCATATAGCTTTATATAAATAAGCATAGGAAGGCAGTGTAATTCATAGAATTGATGACAATGGTACAAATTTCAACTTAATGCATATTTTGTTGTGTTTATCTTTGGTTAATTTCACGACATGGTCAGTTTGAACCAGTATCTTGCCAAATATTAGCCATAGTATTACCCGTATAAAACCGACTGAATGGGGAAAGAACCGACTCGATCAGGAGAGAACCCAAACAAATATCAAAATTCGCGGTTTTCGTCGTTGTTATGACACACACAATGGAATGTTCGTTATTATTACGCTCGTTTGGGCCACCGATTGTGAGGGGAATGGAAACATTAATCGAATTATCAGCTCGATGGCTCCAAAATTGTGTTTTAACTGTCAAAAAGTCGCGAAAATGTATAATTTCTATCATAAGGAACCGTCACAAATCAGTCACAAACCGGCGATAGAACGACTTCCGATGTAACAGTTCCTACACAGTGCTTTATTCTCAACATTTAAATTCTTATAAGTGGCAAGGTATTTTATTTTTTTTGCACGAACGAGTCAATCAATTACTGTGCATGGAACATCGCTTTTACAATCTGTTTTATTATTACCGATTCCCACGCATTTGAGGGGACCTGTGAGAAATCTCCTAAAATTAAACGTGCAACTTGTCATTATTTGAGATGTCACCAAAACGGATTATATATTTCGCATTTTGACTGTTTCTGTTTGAATATATCTTTCGGACAGGTATGTACGATCTATCGCTATTGTATGTGTGTGTTCGGGGGAGGGTATATGTGTTTATGTGGACATGCAGGCCCAGATGAGAAGATGAGAAGGCATTGTGATCATGTATGCGTGGTCGTTTAGGGTTGAAATACAATCGTCACACTGGTATCTGATAAGTCTTGAAACAGCCAGACGATACGATATATGTATATCCGATCATATATAGGTTCCATTGTCGCGTTAAGGTCTACTCGAGTGGAACGAACCATAAAGTGTGTCAAACCATCATGACTATAACAAAGAATTGGCACTCTACAAACCCCAATTAGGTTAACACGAAGCTAATATCGGAATTATATCGGAATTATATAATATTGGAATTATTCCAATAATAAATTTGCAGAACAAGCTATCACGATATAATATTTATTCAGTAAAAACTTTACTTTCTGGAGATCCAAGTTTGTCAAACTCCAATAATGAAGAAATTTATTTTCAGGGCTGTCAAAAAAGAGACACATCTCAGGTGAGAACATACAAATTTTAATAGCAGATGGCTATTATGGGGAAATATACAATAACAATAATAATTCTGAAAAAAGGTGACAACTGCAGTCGAAAGCGCCTTATGAACTTAGCCACTGCATTTTCAACTTAAGGATGACCACAGCATATTTTAGCGCAAACAGATAGATACTTACGCTTCATATAATTTTTGAATAAGTTGTGAGAGACTAGCAGCAACAACAACAACCTATACCATTATCCACGTATAAATACCTTATATATTTGTTTAATGTCATGTCCATTTTTTTCGGTAAGGCGGGTAGGAATCGTGATTATGTGGCCATATAGCGACATCTTGTGCCACTAAATACTCAAATCATGCGAAATTTCCTTCAAACTTGGTCGATTTCTTATTTGCCATCCCCCAGTATATCTGTAGGTGGTCAACCGAGGGTCAACTGGTCCCAGTTTTCGGTAAGGCGGGTAGGATTCGTGATTATATTCGACATCTTGTGCCACTAAATACTCAAACTATACGAAATCTCCTTCAAACTTGGTCGATTTCTTATTTGCCACCCCCCCCCCCAGGATATCTGTATAGGTGGTCAACCGATGGTCAACTGGTCCCAGTGGATATGAATCGTCGATTTCTTATTTGCCATCCCCCAGGATATCTGTAGGTGGTCAACCGAGGGTCAAAAGGGGGCCTCGGTGGCTCAATCGGTTAGGGGTACAACTCCAAGCCGTTTCGCCCTCCAGCGCTGGCGATTAGGGTTCAAATCCACATGTTTCCATCGTGGACTTTGTAACTCGAAATCGTTATCTGGTGGAGTTACCAGTTACTCGCCGATGGCCGGTGGTTTGCCGCACATGGTTGACGAGTTTATCAGCCATTGAAATCACTGTTAGATTAGTCGCAAGTATGCGGATTTCCTCCACCACTAACACTGGCAATGTCGTGATATGGCCTTAGTTGCTAAAGCGACAATAAACCCCAATCAATCAAATCAACCCTCGTTACACTGGTATGCAGGGAAGAGTTCAGTCCCCTCGTTACACTGGTCCAGCCAATTTCCAAATAAATGCGGATATATAGTTCGGTTTATAAATATGGATATATAGTTCGGTTTATAAATATGGATATATAGTTCGGTTTCTCGTGCACAATAATGCAGAATGAATTGTAACCGAGAAAAGTCTAAAAATAAGAGATTTCCTCACATTCTTTGTAAGTGACAGACTAGCATAGCAAGAAACTGAACACTACCATCTAGTTTGTAGAGTTATCTCTCTTCCTCTATAAAGATAAACACAGGACTTTGTCCGGTTTCCCGTTTAAATAGGGTCCGCTGGCTCTGTCATTGTGTACTATTTGTGCGCGTGAAAATAAGCACAATACGGGCTTATTTTACAACTGCGCGAAATAAGCTCATATTGGCATTGTTTGAGATCTCAAATATGCTCAAATATGGGCCTGAACGCTGGTTACTAAAACAGCAGACCAACGTGGGACCAGTTTCTTTGAAAATATTTTTACGAGAACTGGTCTGAAAATAACGCGAACAAACCAACTCACGACTTACCCACATGCTCCTGGGGAAAATTACTAAAATACCAATATAGTATTTGGTATTTTAGTAATTTTCCCCAGGGACCTGTGGAAATACCATGCATATGCACGCATGCACGCTCTTTATAGTTTGTGCACACAGACTATGTGAATATTTAAGTCGAAAATTAATCTATTTGCACAGGATAGGCTGCAGATGAGTTAGGTCACACAGGGGCGCCGGAGATGACAAGTATTGGCAACCGCCCCTCTTGTCGACCATCAGTGGGGCACATGTTGAGGGGGCACATGAGGAGGGGACACATGGGGTGGGACATGATTAGAGGGACACGCGGGGAGGGGGCACATGGGGAGTGGACCAAAATGGGAGGGAGACACATGGGGATGGAACACATGGGGGGACACATGTGATTGGGAGATATGAGGAGGGGCACATGGGAGGGGCACATGGGAGGGGCACATGGGGAGGGGACACATCAGGAGGGGACACATCCGGAGGGGACACACCGGCAGGGGAACACATTGGGACAATAAAGTACCCTTTCTTTTTGCGTAGAATGGTAAGAAAATCTCGCATGCATATCAGCCAAAGAATTGCTATATGTTTCAAACAGAAAATTGATTTTTTTCATTATAAAACCAAATGGAGGTTTGCTCTCCAAAATACACCTAATAATATTCGCTATTAATGTTTTCCCTGTATCGAAATATAGGTCGATAAATACTTGAAATACATCTCTATGCGGGAATTATGAATATATGTCCCATTGAAGTAATCAGAAATACAACTTTGAACACGGTGTGTTCCCAAACAAATAACAGCCATGTGTACGACATGGAACAGAAAAGAGAATTCCGTGTTAGCCGAGTCCTGATATGATATACATAAAGAGCGTTCCTGTTAGGGTATTCCTGATATGGTAGACATAAAGAGCGTTCGTGTTATGGTATTCCTGATATGATAGAAATAAAGAGCGTTCGTGCTAGGGTATGCATGATGTTGTAGAAATAAAGAGCGTTCGAGTTAGCGTATTCATGATATGGTAGAAATAAAGAGCGTTCGTGTTAGGGTATCCTGATATGGTAGAAATAAAGAGCATTCGTGTTAGGATATTCCTGATATGGTAGACATAAAGAGCGTTCGTGTTAGGGTATTCCTGATATGGTAGAAATAAAGAGCGTTAGTGTTAGGGTATTCCTGATATGGTAGAAATAAAGAGCGTTGGTGTTAGGGTATTCCTGATATGATAGAAATAAAGAGCTTTCGTGTTAGGGTATTCCTGATATGATAGAAATAAAGAGCGTTCGTGTTATGGTATTCCTGATATGGTAGAAATAAAGAGCGTTGGTGTTAGGGTATATCTGATATGGTCGAAATAAAGAGCGTTCGTGTTGGGGTATTCCTGATATGGTAGAAATAAAGAGCGTTCGTGTTAGGGTATTCATCATATGATATAAATAAAGAGCGTTCGTGTTAGGGTATTCATGATATGGTATAAATAAAGGGCGTTCGTGTTAGTGTATTCCTGATATGATAGAAATAAAGAGCGTTCGTGTTAGTGTATTCCTGATATGGTAGAAATAAAGAGCGTTTGGTGTTAGGGTATATCTGATATGGTAGAAATAAGGAGCGTTCGTGTTAGGGTATATCTGATATGGTAGAAATAAGGAGCGTTCGTGTTGGGGTATTCCTGATATGATAGAAATAAAGAGCGTTCGTGTTATGGTATTCCTGATATGGTAGAACTAAAGAGCGTTCGTGTTACAGTATTCCTGATATTGTAGAAATAAAGAGCGTTCGTGTTATGGTATTCCTGATATGGTAGAAATAAAGAGCGTTCGTGTTAGGGTATTCCTGATATGGTATAAATAAAGAGCGTTCATGTTTGGGTATATTCCTGATATGGTAGAAATGAGGAGCGTTCGTGTTAAGGTATTCCTGATATGATAGAAATAAAGAGCATGTGTTTCACTTCTGTGCGAACAATTGAACACAGCTGGGAAATTGCTGTAACCATGGCAAGTATTTTCCGGAGCATATGAAGCCGGTATATCAATATTTCATGTATTTTTCAAACACCTTATACCTCCTTGCAAATTAAGTCTGGACACAATTTGGAAGCTCGAATGAGCCATGTCCGTTTAACTCTGTTGTTTTACTAAATATTCATTGACGAGTAGTTATCCATAAGGAAATGCTCAGATAATAAGTTCAACAAACCACCATGAAATTTTCCCACCAATGAATAGCAATCCTTCAGCGCTTTCTATCGTGTGCTTAATTAATAACCACCTGATTTTAGAGTTATCCATCTTCATCCGCATCTTCGTCCGATCGACCACGTGCTTATGATACACAAACAATAGAAATAGTTTATCAAAAGGAATTGTAATTTAGGGGTATACAACGTGATATGCATCTTTAATTATAGTAATTTAGGTGTTTACATCTGATTATACATCTTTAATAGTAATTCAGGTGTACACATCGGAATATGCATCTTTAATTATAGCTTGGAATTGGACAGCGCTCTACAAAGTTGTATTGTTAGCTAAATTTTACTGTTTCATCAGTTATACCAATAACCCCACCCCCAATACCCCACTGCTTCGTAATTTATACCAATACCTCTGACTGAAAAAGTGCCCTTTCTGGAATGTGTACCCCGCCCCACTGTTTTCTCCCTTGAAAGCTTCCGGCACCCTGAGGCCACCCACGACAAAGATAACTGATCACAAGTCAGATACCCACCGAAAACCTTCTTTCGACGTCCCTCGCCGTACCAATTAAAACAGACACAACATTTATAGTTGGAAATTGTTTACACCACATAGAGTTTGCAATATACCAAATCATTTACATAGGCCTCAGTGTTAACAAATCCCGCGGGCCTGTATTCGCAGGAAAGATTTGACCCTGCACGAGTATTTAAAATTAAAGAACGTCCCTTTAGACACACGGAAATGTGCCGAAAAGCTGGATCACACTGCAGCTTGACAAACGTCACACTACCCTTACAATTGAGAAAAAAATGACATCGAACAAAACACAAACACCTCCCATAAAGTATTCGCCATTTGCACAGCCATAACCGTTTACCATGTGGCTATATTTGATGTTTCTCGGCGGGAAACACTTTTGTGCATTTTTTCGTGCACTTTTCATCCATGTACCATTGACCATTCAGCTGCCAGAATTTTTTTTATGCTGATCCTAGCTTGGGGGTGCCAGGGGAAATCACTCTACTAATTTGTATTTGGTGTGTTGTAACCTAGAGGTTTAAACTGACATGACTCGCTTGAGCTTCCAATTTATGTCTACATCATTTAAGGGGAAAAGATAGGTTGACAAATATTGATGTACCTGCTTCATATACTCTGAAAATTCCTGGCCATCACTTGGATATTTTCAAACCTTAGTTGAGTGTTAGTTACACATTTCCAACAATTGGAAAATTGGTGGCACCAGTTGCAACGTTCCAACCCAAATGTTGAACAAATGGTATTTATCAGCATGGCCATGTTCAAGGGGGGCATGCGGGCGCAATTTGAAATTCCACCCACCACATCCCCGCCAACTGGGACCCTCTAGCCACGGTGGCCTCATATATAAGAGCATGCATTGGCCTAACAAATTTCATATTATTTTTTATAATTGTTAAAAAATGCAAGAATTTTTTTTTTAATGGTATAAATTGTTAAAGAATGTAAGAAATAATGATAAACAATGTTGTAGAATGTAAGAAAAATTTCTAAAAATGTTTTTTTAAATTGTTAAAGAATGTATGAAAAAATTATTAAAAAAATTGTTATGCCAGTGCATTCTCTTATATATGCGAGTCGACCATATCTTAACTAGGATCGACTCGCATATATACTATAAGGTATTTAATGTTGCGCCAGCGCAGCTCCCGTCATGAAAGTGTTAATAATACACTAACAATAATAATATAATACATAACAGTTGGAAATTTCACCCCCACCAACGGAGATCAACTAGCCACGGTCCTGTCAACAAAAGTTTCAAAAAGCTGACTCGTTGGACAATTGCAGTATATGTCGAAGTGTTGTGTTGAGTTTTATAAAACTGGACAACATGCTGTTTATATTATGTATCCATTCATGTGGAGTGCAAACTGAGAGTTAAAAATACATGATTTGTGGTCGAGTAAATAGCATGGTGTGTATTTAGCCTGAATAACATAGCATTCTACACGACTAGTCTGTCATGAGGTCAGTCCAGGGCGTCAATATCTTAACCCTTACATGACTCGAGCTTCCTGAATATTAGTGAAAACCCTGTACTAATTCATTCTCTTAATATGTGAGTGTCCCTCAGGGAGCCTCGCATATATAAGATAATACATAGGCCTAACAATATTTACCTTGACCTTGTAAGCCATTGCATTTTCTGATATAAAGCGAATATTATCAGGTGTATTTTGGAGGGAAAACCGAGTCTTTAATGCTGCACCAGCGCAGCTCCTATCATGGTAGGGCCATTCGACTGTTAATTACCATGTAGCGAGAGATATATCAGGGTGTGTTATAAGACCATCTTTAAAGTCTCCAATTAAACGCTGGAATTCATAAACATATTGTCTGTCCGTCAAGGGCGTGTCGATTGGGGGTTTGGTTACGTTCCCCCACTTCAACAACAACTTTTGTTCAGAACTTTATAAGTTGGAAAATTTAACAAAAACGGGGTCAAGTTGGTCTGGTTCAAGGGGCTGTCGTTGAAAATTCAAGTCTGACTCCTCTAAGAAGACCCTGTAGACACGTACCAACAGGGACGTGGTCATATGAGGTTTGGTGTGTCTACCCCCATCCCACTCCCAACTTTTGTCGAAATGTTCGTCAGTTGGAAATGGTTGTCACTGTTTGATTTTGTAATCAATAATTAGTACATGGGGTGTTGGTTGGGGAAAAGTAATTTTTTTATACTTTTGGTCAAAATTTTTGCCTGAAATGGCCATCAATTGGAAATTTTCCAATCTTAAGGATAGTTATTGAAAATTTCAAACAGTTGGGAAGCTTGATATGCGAACCCACGGAGTTTGGTCTTGTTCAAGGGGTGGAAATTTCAATGTGGACCCCCCCCCCCCAACAAAAGGGACCCTCTAGCTACGTCCCTGCGTTAGATGGTGGCATATACGTTATACGTAGAAGGCGATCGGCCTTTACTATGCGGCTCCTATTGTACCATACAAACCACAGAAGCGCTGCCTGTCTCGGTGGGCCGGGCGGAGATCAGGAGAACAAACCCTTTCGTGATCTGATAAGCTATTTAACCTCTAAATTTTATGTTGACTTTTCCCACTGCATTCATAAATCAAATATTTGCTAAGGCAGATGTCCGAGTCACCTGGTTAAAATTAATGGATATTTACACAAAACATGACTGATACATCAAGTATAATAGGTAGCCACATTGTATCAAGGGGTTATGGGGCAAGCGTCCATATAATCTAAGGATACGTCCATATACGCTCGTAAGTTTGCATGCTATCGAGGGGGCAACATGGTTCGCGCTGCATGTCACTTGCCAAATTTGCCAATGGCAAAAATAATTCACATTTGGCAAAAAATAATTTCATTTGGCAAAAGTTTTGGCAAGTCACTTTAAATTCCTCAATAAAGTTGAAAATACCGGTCAATCAATACCATTCATTCTAGGAACCTATTACAATAGAATTATATTAGTGGTGTTTTATAAAAGTTAACACCTCCATTAAGATGCAGTTAATGTTAGTAAATACCTGTATTTAGTGTGATAGTGCTGGTTCATAGCTGCATGTAATCCTATTGTGATGTTCCCTTCTGAAGTTCTGATGAAGCAACCCTTCTACCAGTTTATTGTTAGGTGATTGGTTTATTATTGTATGATAAACCACAATAGAAATGCGAGTATAACTAACTGCTTTCCTATCGATATCAAACGTCGTTCAAATCGTCGAAATATAAGACTCAATAAAGGTTGCAGAAAATGATACTATCAGGGACAGCAAATGGCAAAAAATATTTCCATTTAGCAAAAGTTAATTTCGGTCCAGTGCGGACAAGCGCAAGCTGCAAAATGGAGTTCAGTCCCCTCGCTATACGCTGGTCTGACAGATAGAGTTCAGTCCCATCGCTATACGCTGGTCTGACAGATAGAGTTCAGTCCCCTCGCTATACGCTGGTCTGACAGATAGAGTTCAGTCGATCCCCTCGCTATACGCTGGTCTGACAGATAGAGTTCAGTCGATCCCCTCGCTATACGCTGGTCTGACAGATAGAGTTCAGTCCCCTCGCTATACGCTGGTCTGACAGATAGAGTTCAGTCCCCTCGCTATACGCTGGTCTGACAGATAGCGTTCAGTCCCCTCGATATAAGCTGGTCTGACAGATAGAGTTCAGTCCCCTCGCTATACGCCGGTCTGACAGATAGAGTTCAGTCCCCTCGCTATACGCTGGACTGACAGATAGAGTTCAGTCTCCTCGCTATACGCTGGTCTGACAGATAGAGTTCAGTCCCCTCGCTATACGCTGGTCTGACAGATAGAGTTCAGTTCCCTCGCTATACGCTGGTCTGACAGATAGAGTTCAGTCCCCTCGCTATACGCTGGTCTGACAGATATAGTTCAGTCCCCTCGCTATACGCTGGTCTGACAGATAGAGTTCAGTCCCCTCGCTATACGCTGGTCTGACAGATAGAGTTCAGTCCCCTCGCTATACGCTGGTCTGACAGATAGAGTTCAGTCCCCTCGCTATACGCTGGTCTGACAGATAGAGTTCAGTCCCCTCGCTATACGCTGGTCTGACAGATAGAGTTCAGTCCCCTCGCTATAAGCTGGTCTGACAGATAGCGTTCAGTCCCCTCGCTATACGCTGGTCTGACAGATAGAGTTCAGTCCCCTCGCTATACGCTGGACTGACAGATAGAGTTCAGTCCCCTCGCTATACGCTGGTCTGACAGATATAGTTCAATCCCCTCGCTATACGCTGGTCTGACAGATAGAGTTCAGTCCCCTCGCTATACGCTGGTCTGACAGATAGAGTTCAGTCCCCTCGCTATACGCTGGTCTGACAGATAGAGTTCAGTCCCCTCGCTATACGCTGGTCTGACAGATAGAGTTCAGTCCCCTCGCTATACGCTGGTCTGACAGATAGAGTTCAGTCCCCTCGCTATACGCTGGTCTGACAGATAGAGTTCAGTCCCCTCGCTATACGCTGGTCTGACATAGAGTTCAGTCCCCTCACTATACGCCGGCCTGACAGATAGAGTTCAGTCCCCTCGCTATACGCCGGTCTGACAGATAGAGTTCAGTCCCCTCGCTATACGCTGGTCTGACAGATAGAGTTCAGTCCCCTCGCTATACGATGGTCTGACAGATAGAGTTCAGTCTCCTCGCTATACGCTGGTCTGACATATAGAGTCAGTCCCCTCGCTATACGCTGGTCTGACAGATAGAGTTCAGTCCCCTCGCTATACGCTGGTCTGACAGATAGAGTTCAGTCTCCTCGCTATACGCTGTTCTGACAGATAGAGTTCAGTCTCCTCGCTATACGCTGGTCTGACATATAGAGTTCAGTCCCCTCGCTATACGCTGGTCTGACAGATAGAGTTCAGTCTCCTCGCTAAACGCTGGTCTGACAGATAGAGTTCAGTCCCCTCGCTAAACGCTGGTCTGACAGATAGCGTTCAATTCCCTCGCTATACGCTGGTCTGACAGATAGAGTTCAGTCCCCTCGCTGCGCTGGTCTGACAGATAGAGTTCAGTCCCCTCGCTGCGCTGGTCAGACTGCTGCCATCATGTTTATTTTCGTAATTAAATCTAACATTTTTTAATTAAGTTTTTTGTCAGTTACACTTCATTCTGAATTTTCAGAGATAAGATAGGATAAGATAAGATAGGATAATATAAAATAGGATAAGATAAGATAAAATAAATATAATTGACAAAACACCCTTAAACGGACAGTATGTATACATATCACACATACATGTACACTGTGTAGTAAGCAGTCTACTATATATTTTGAGACTTCGTGTGTATGTCCATATATATATATATATATATATCACATTGCTAAAATAATTAATATATATATATATATATATATATATATATCTTTTATAGACTCGAAAACTGCCAGACGGATTTTGACGAAATTTTATACCTAGGGATACTTTTGTCCGGGGTGTGTTTTTGACGGGCCAAATCGTGACCCCGACCTGACCTTGACCTTCAAAATGGTCAAGTCAAGGTCAAATCGGGTAAAACGGACGGATTTCGACGAAATTTTATAACTAGGGGTACTTTTGTCCGGGTGTGTTTTGGACGGGTCAAATCGTGACCCCGACCTGACCTTGACCTTCAAAATGGTCAATTTAAGGTCAAATCGCGCGGTTACCTTGAAAAACAAAGATTAATGGATCGACGAAAGCCATGGGACCAATCCCGCCAGTGGCGGGCTAATCTGCTAGTATAATATATATGGACAATTAATTTTCTCAGAATAATGCAGAATGAATTGTAAACCACCATTAACTTAACTTATAAAATGAGTTATTTCTGCATGCTCTGTACATGACGGCAGTGTTTTCCGCCGGAGACTGAACTCTACATTGCAGTTTGTGGTGGGTGTCCAGCATAATCATGTCAGTCTCACCCAATCACACCATCATCAGGAAAGCGATGTATCATATCAGGCGATGTATCATATCAGGCGATGTATCATATCAGGCGATGGTTGGAATACCTTTACAGTGGTAGATTCGTCACATTGCTAAAATATCGCTTAAACATTTTCTGTCATACTATCGCACTGCATGATTGCAATGCAGATTTTTTTTTTAGCCACACAGAGCTACAGTTATGCCCTATGAATAGCAACAGGCCATATTTCCGACTAAATCCTGAAAAATTACCTATAATTCTGCTGTGGTTAAGGAGTCGATTATTTAGGGCATTACTGTAACTATTGCTGGTGGTAATAGATGCCCCCCACATTTACCCCAGACTCACTTCAGCATAGCTGTGGAATCTGTGTTTTAACCAGAACAGGTACAAAGCCAAACTCCAGGCAGAGTTATCTCCCATCCCTCCGCTGAGATACCACATAATGACATTAATTTGTAAGGAATCCTTACGTGGTTTTAGTTCTTATGTTTTAGGATTAAAATTGTCTGTGTCTGGCTCAGTTCATATTGTTCTTATCAATACCGAAAGAATTACCATTAATGCAAACTTTAAAAAAAATTGGTGGTCAAAACAAGATAATATGTGACTAAATAGTAGTAAATACAGTTCCGCGACAATATGTAAAAATAGATTTATCGTCTGCAAAGTACACTCATCGTGGCAGTGATATATCGCAGCGATATATAGCGTAGAGGGCGCTATATGGAGTTTGGTACAAAGCCTCTTGAATCTCGATGAACGAAGATTTGAAACATGGTGGATATATTTGTTATACGACCACCACTTCAGTGATGGCGCTGAATCAACATATAACTAGTTGTGATGGACGTTTTGTTTGACCTGTAGTCATGAGTTGGTCATGTTTCTCGAGTTACAAAGCATAAATCAAGCATGTCACGCATACGACGCATTCAATTATTGTTTAATATTTTGTTGGCGGGGGAATGATAAATGCAGATCAGAATCTATCGAACATGATGGGCAGCAGTTGTGCTCGAATGTTTTGAATATTTGAAATTACCGCTTAGCTATATTTAGTTCAACCAGCAAACTGGTGTGAACATGATTGTTCGGCCCAGTTTAGAACGGTTAGGCGCATAGTGATGGTACCACCACCCCCCCCTTCGGTACGCGGGATTCAGGGTGTTTTGAAGCCGTACGCGGGATTCATACCCCGGAATTAACTGGTATTCGGGTTCAAGCAAAACATCTTGGACGCAGGTTTTGATGGCGCAAATTAATATTTTGTGCTAGTTATCTGTGTGAATGAGTGGGTAGAGTAGCTTCTTGGGCATATGCGACCACCATGCCATCATAAAGTATCATTAATCGTATCATAACGGCCTCATAACGCCCATAATACTCTACTCCAATACCATGTCAGGTATAATGGATCATAATGTGTCTATGTAACCTTTGCTTGTATCTGTCTGATATTAAAATGTTCAGTCAATTTGTATATCATTTATCGCATATTATTTCTTAACATGTATTCAGGATTCACCCCCCCCCCCCAAAATTAACTAGTATTCATGATTCAGGGGGGGGAGGGGGTGATATCCTCCATATAGTATTATATGTATTCCAATACTTACGGTGGGGAATCGTGTGCTTTCGAGTTGATGAGTATCACGCATTCAAAATGGCCGAGGCAATCGCAAACCGGGAAACCTGGTCTCACTATTTAGTGGGTAAAATGTCGCCGGCGGCAGCGGTTTTATCGGGCGACATATTCGGGCCATCAATGGGAAGTAACCCCTGCATGAAGTTGGGTTGTCAGATTAAAAAGCAAAAATCAACACTGTGTTGCAAATATTGAGGTACCAGTCGTAACATTCCAGCCCAATTACCCGGATTAGGGACTGTCTATAATATGGTGCAATGGGTGCAGTGGGAAACCCTCTCTATACAAAGACCCATCTAGCCAAGTAAATGCTAACAGTTTACTGGAGAATATCCAAACATATATCATGCCATGAATCTCTACTCTGGCTGACGCCCGTTGAGATCATATTCCACCGCTACAAATTCTGTGAACTTTCTGTTGTTCTGAACTCTTCTGACAGGGAATTTATAACATTGAACAAACAAGGCAGGGCATATATTTCTTTGTTTATATTTGTTCTTCGATAATCTACTGCAGTTCGAAATTGCATGCTTTTTAGTGACTTTAGTGAGACTTTAGTAAAGCAAAAAAAAACATTGAATTAATAACCCTAGAGAAATGCCATTATTGTAAGTGGGCCAAAGCAAAATAGCTCACAAAATCCCTTAAATGTAATCTCGAGCTACTGATGAGTAAACTATTAAGCAACAGGTATTAACAAATAAATATATTCCCCGCGTTATATTTTCGACTTTATAAAGTTCCCTCTCAAAACTTCAAAACGTTCCAAAGATTTGAACTGGTGGAATATATTTTCTCTACGGTCGTTCGTGTCATGATCTAATCAAAACCTGGTTATTGCTCCTCTGAAATTTGGGTTAACCCTTTACCCAACAGAACGGCCCTGTGCCAATGCATTCTCTTATATATGCGAGTCGACCATAGGTCGCCTCGCATATATAAGAGAATGCATTGGCTTAACACATTAAAAATTATAAAATTGTTAAAGAATGTAAGAAAAAATGTTAAAAAGTGTTTTTTTAGGCCAATGCATTCTCTTATATATGCGAGGCGACCTATGGTCGACTCGCATATATAAGAGAATGCATTGGCACAGGTCATAACTGTAACTATCACAATGTGGTCAAGGAGCCGGTTCCAATGATATCCATATTTGTATGGTTCTATTGAGACAGACCGAAGATATTTTAGGCTGTTGAAGCTTTATTTGGCCGGTTTTGGCCGGTTTGTTGGGTAAAGGGTTAATGTTTCCGCAAGTTTGGAGTTTGGTATGATACCAGCAGCATATGGGCGTCTGCGGGTCCCATATGCTGCTCATACCCGGGAAGATTTGAAAGGGCCGTCGACCCTCTCCTACAACCCACTTTTGGATGCTGTAATTCCGCTTGAAGAGCGTTTGTATGGTTTGTGAGTTTGTTAGTAGATTGCTATCTACCAATGCACAGTAGGTGTTTGCCTACTGTACATGGGGTGGATGACACCACAGCAAGAAGCAAACCCTCCCATTCCGAACCTGGACCGGCGATGAAGACTTTTCTTTTATGAGTTTTGTGTGTTGATATATATATATTATTTTTAGTTATGGATGGTTGTAATTTAGTGTCCTATTTTGTGCTTGCTTGCATGGTCTCCAGCTGCCTGTGTATGTTATATTTCCGGGCTTGTACTACGGGCTCAACGCTATAAGAAGAGGGTGCAATGCCAGCCGGTTAACTTACGGTCGGTCGTGGGGCTCCTCAACTCTTGATGGTGCAATGCCCGCCTTTCAATCCTAAACGAATGTTGGCCTGGTTGTGCAATGCGGTCACGGACTGAGGAAGCAGCTGAGGCCAGAATTTGTTGCGGGTGTAATGTTTCGAGTGGTACTTGAACATGTATATGCTCACCAAGACCTCGCTCTATACATACCCTTCTAAGATTAGGCTTTCAGTGCCAGGTGCCGATCCCATTGGCCCTAATTTACGGTCTGTAAAATCGGCCCTAAAAAAATTAAAAATTAATTATTTTTTTTAGATTTTCTTGGGTTGAATTTTGTTTGGGTATGCTTAAGCATGCTATAGCAAATTTAAAAACAAACTGGATAAAACCTTAGGGGCATGTTATAACTCAAAACTATCACCAAGTATTCATAGTAATAATTTTGATGCCCATGAAAAACGTAAGATTCCCTGGCACTAAACCTACAAAATAAGTCTGTTAAAGAATATAAGAAAAAATTATTAATATTGTAAAACATTGTCAAAAATAATAACAATGGATGAAAAATTGTTAGGCCAATGCATTCTCTTATATATGCGAGGCTACCTATGGTCGACTCGCATATACATGTATAAGAGAATGCATTGGCACATGGTATATGGGTTGATACAAAAATCGGACCTGGCACTGAAAGGGTTAATGTTTCGAGTGGTACTTGAACATTTATATGCTCGCCAAGACCTCGCCCTATACATACCCTTCTAAGATTAGGCTTGTTCTCCTATAGTAAAACCCGGAATAAATGCCATCGGAAACAAAGCCGACATGGTGTCACATTCCGCACCCGAAGGCATATATACTAGATATAGAATAGAAAGTCAACACATTCAATAATCTTAATGTCTGCTCCACTATAGACGAGATAAAATACGACTCATTGATACTCGATTTTTTTTGTACCTCCCGCTATTTTAACACAATCGCAAAGGTTAGCAGACGACCGATATCAAACACGCATTATGTGCATTGTGACGTAAGGCAAACATAGATTTATTCGGGTTCTTGAAAGCGCGTCGAGGCTTAAATTGCTTCACGACCAGTGGTGGCACTGGTGGCACCATGCGATGGATCGGGGGAGGCATAACCCACTGTCACCCCCGCCCTGGTCGGGGATCGTAGCCCCTGCATCGATGAAATCATGGCCGACACCCCCCGCCCGTCGATGAAATCCTGAATATCATGGCCGACACCCCTGCCCGTCGATGACAAACCGGCAAAATTACGATGAAATCCTGAATATCCCATAGGAAATGTTCAGATAATAAGTTTAACCCTTTCTATACTAAAGCATCATTGATGAGTAGTTATCCCATATGAAATTTTCAATAATAAGTTTAACCCTTTCTATACTAAAGCGTCATTTATGAGTAGTTATCCCATAGGAAATGTTGAGATAATAAGCTTAACCCTTTCTATACGGAATACTCATTGGTGAGTAGTTATCCCAAAGGAAATGTTCAGATAAAAAGTTTAACCCTTTCTATACTAAATACACATTCTGATAACTGAAGCGGCATTTCAAAAATGTTGTTGTTGTTGTTGTTGTTGGACTATGATGATTTATCTTATGACAATATGTCCCGTTGTCCAGTGGTAAATGTGAATATGGCCTTGTACGGGAACAACAAAGAGTCCATGTAGAGGTTTAATACTTTTATGTTTCAATAACGTGTTCTGCCGGTAAGCAAAATACGCAGATGCACAGTATTGGTGGTTCAATGATACAAGCGTGAGTGAATCTGTATCTCTTTATAGACACGAGTTGGGGTATCATGCTGCCAAATCAGGTATCATGATACCCGTGTATCATACTATTGTTTAATATATAGGATGATACTAATTTGACCCTCCCTCGACTATACAATGGCTACTACCAGTCATAACCAATTAAGAATATGATCTTGTTTCCAGCACAGGATACATTTATTTCCATATAATTTAATAAGACTTCTGTGCCGAAACAACTCAGATACATGTCATATACATGTATTATAAATATGATATAATATTTCTGATTTAAAAATTAAACATGCAAATAATAGCTCTATTGCAACTGCAAATTTGTTATTTACATGGCATATTGTTGAATTGTCTTGGAAAATTCAGGTTGACTCAATACTGTCTACTAGGAATTTGGGATCATTTGGGCTTCTCGAGTTTGGGCGCCCATACCTGTAACAGGTATCAAGACAGCCCTGAAAATTTCCCTGGTTCTTGTACTATATCATTTATATCTCCCACGTATTGTTCTTACCTGTTAAAGTCATTGGCTTCACTCCCGGTGGGCATATATTTGATGTCAGACAGAACTGTGCCCGATATACCACAAGAAAGGTCATTAAAAAACTAGAAAGAAAACCCCAATGTGGCATATTATTAGTGCGGTACTCGCCCTGTATTAAATTGTTGAAAACTGCGATCAGAGTAAGAAATCTTCTCAGATACTAACACATTTTCGGAGCGAATCAGCGCGCGGAGTCTCATGGAATTATATTCGGAGGAAATCGGAACCACCCGAATAACGACGATCGGCTGGCACGCACGACTGGGAGAACAGCCAAAACAAACGCCGGCATGTCGATAACGAAAGTAGATTCAACAAAAAGAGAAAAAAACAAACAAAATAATAGGGGGCCTATCATAGTTTTTGCATTCAAGTTTTCTAAGTAAAATGTCGACAATTATTTGGCAACTAACAAAGTTTTCACACTCTGTATATATATTTATATATATATGGAATTTTTGCAAATTTAGGAGAGAATGAGTACGTATTCACAGTGTGCAAAAGACGATTGGCACACCTCCGAAATTATCCAGGTTCACCAATAATAAACAAATCTGGGAATTCTGTCTTCTAATCTAACGTCAACATATTTGGCCGAATACAAGGTGAAGTTATCTGCATGCGAATTATTGACTTCTGTAAATGTAAATTATAAGCAATATTTCAATAACATTTGACATCACAATAGACCAATCGTGCTGAGCTAGATCGATTGGTCTTCCTGACACTGTTGTAAGAGATTTCTTGAATATTGAAATTTTGTTTGCTTGAAGATTTGTTCAAATTTATGATGAATATACCAGCAAAAAATTATACATTGTCTTTCATTAGTTTCAAAATTGTCTTTCATTAGTTTCAAAATGAATAAGTATAATTTTTTTACAAAAAAATGGTTGTAACTTGAAAGAACAATTTAGAGTAGGCCTACTCCCTTTATCCAAGATTCATGCTGGCTGTGAAAGACCGATGGGATTATTTTAGCCCGATCGGTATATTTTAGCCCGATCGGGCTATTATTGATTGATCGGTGGTTCACCCAGACCTGTAGGATATGCGCACTATAGGATATAGATAAGGCGTTTTATGTATGGGAGGCCTATTTCACTTGAAAGAACAATTTATAGTAGGCATACTCCCTTTATCCAAGATTCAGGCTGGCTGTGAAAGACCGATCGGTCTATTTTAGCCCGATCGGTCTATTTTAGCCCGATCGGGCTATTATTGATTGATCGGTGGTTCACCCAGACCTGTAGGGTATGCGCGCTATAGTATATAGATAAGGCGTTTCATGTATGGGAGGCCTATTTCACTTGAAAGAACAATTTAGAGTAGGCCTACTCCCTTTATCCAAGATTCAAGCTGGCTGTGAAAGAACGATCGGTCTATTTTAGCCTGATCGGTCTACTTTAGCCCGATCGGGCTGTTATTGATTGATCGGTGGTTCACCCAGACCTGTAGGATATACGCGCTATAGCATATAGATACGGCATTTCATGTATGGGATACCCATTTTACATTTATTATTCATTTACGATCAAGCGCAAATATTTCGCAAAATAACATCTATCATTTGCGCTTCAGTGTAAATCATTTGCGCAAATAAAAATTAATATGCATTGATATCACCCCCCTGAATTAATTTTAAATGGCACAGACCCACCATATGAGGGAAGCACCCCCCCCCCCCCAGTAACCCCAATATCTCTTTTATGACCATGGAAATATCTCTTTTATGCAGGATATATCTCTTTTATAAAATATACTAGATCTCTGGGATGGATACACAAATTCTTGGGGACAGGGATGCTGATAATATGAAAATTGGGGTTTTCCCCAATTTCAAGTCAATAAGTACACCATATGAGGGAAGCGAGTCCCCAGTAACCCCGAATTCCATATTTATGGCCATGGAAATGATATATATCTGTGTAGGAGATGTCCCTTTAATAAAATATACTAGAGCTCTGGGAGTGAGGCACCAATTCTTGGGACACCAGGGACAGAGATGCTGATATATGCATATGGAAATATTTTTTCTTCAATGTTTCAGTATTATATGGGGCTACTACTATGGGTCCATGATAATATACTATGAGATGGACTCTATCATTCACAATCAGAGGGAAGTATAAAGGGAGTGTTAGGTATTTGCGCTTAAGTGCAAATATATTGATAGACATATACTTGCGCTTAAGCGCAAATGATTCATTTTCACATTTTATATTAACTAATTGCATTTAAGCGTAAATCAGTTACACTTAATGTAATCATTTACGCTTAAGCATAATTGACTTATGCGTTATCATAATACATTGGAATTATATTAAGAGCAATAATTTCATCGGCTGTCTTACCTTATATGTATATTTGTATAATCTGATGTATGTTAACTTACTGGCATTAGTAATGTGGTTGCATCCATTTCAGCTTGAGTATGTGGAGTTCAATGGGGGTGTATATGAATTACGGTTAAGCGCAACTCATTTACGCTTAAGTGGATTTCATTTACACTTAAGCGTAATTGAAATGAATTATGCTTAAGCAAATACATGTACCTATCTCCAACTGGTTTCCTCAGTCTGAACATCCATCTTAGTATGGGATCTGGGTGGAGTCCTCACCTATGTTTGAGTAATGTTTTATGGCCTGAGTTAATTTGAGTTTAGAGCAAATCACATGGGAGTCGTTTTTACATTTATTATTTATTTGCATACAAATATTTGCGCTTAAGCATAAAGCAATTGCGCTTACTTAGTGCAAATACACAACACTTCTTTACTTCCATCCAATTTTAACTGTCAATGATTGAGTCCATCTTATGGTATATTTATTTGGGCCTATATAAACTCAAAAATTGAAGAAAACATAATTCCATATGGATATCTATATCACTATCGCTGTCCCAAACAAATACGGTCTGTACTAGAATAGTGAATAGCAATATGGCACACATGTAGCATTTCACAGGTAATTAAACAGTTTGAAATACACATGTAAGACAACTCTTTCTGCACGAGACTGTACCTGCTGTAGTTCGATCATAAAATCGGTCAACGATCTGCAACGATTACAAATTTCTATAAATAGTAACATTTTCAACTGTTACCGTTGTTCATTGCTCGATCATGACCACTTTGATTATAATTCTTTCATAACTCGGTCAATGTTCTTCCGTTGGTGATTTCAGGCAATAATTCCTTTTATATCCCTCCCATTCGAATTGACTATACCGCTTGTTTTTCGTTTTATTAAGCTGATGTTACGCTATTCCAGCAAACGGCATCCCTCCACGGAAGCTATTTTCTGAGAACGAAAGCCGACTCAATCCCGACCAAGTCGGAAGTGTTCGGGTGTTTCCGCGACTGCACACGACAACTCGTTTGTGTATTTATTTCGCGTTTACAGTGGAATTATTCGTCCCGATTGAGGGAAAGTAAATAGTTAGTTACGTGGCCGTATAATTAGTACAAACTGATATCTGGTTAGGGCATTTCGTGTATGGGGGTTATTTTATTCAGTCTTTCCACAGAATAACGCAGGGAACTCAATTGTGAGGTTCAATTTACGTTTCACATCACTTTAACCCTATCAGTTACAATCACTGGGGACTGGAAGTTTATCCTAGATCCGGGAACATATCGAACTATAACTATACTATCTTATGTACTATCGGACACAATATTACACTTGATATAATTTGCCATTATATGAAGAATGAAAGGCCGTTTTGCAACCCTCTGCCCCTTCCACCCCCTCTATGCCTGATGAAAGTGTAGTTGTCCCAGCTGGTCCTAGTTCCGGGGCGCCTACATTTCATATCAGTTGTATTTATACCACAAGCACGAGGCGCCCCAAACTCCATGCAGGGTTTACCTCCGTTGATGTCTCGGTAAGACCGCTGCTACCGTCGACATTTTACCCATATTTGGTGGACTTCCGCAATATTAAGATATATACTAAGCGAGCAGAGCAACATGCTGCCCTTGTTAAGCACACAAAATATTGAACAAAATTTGTATAAATTATGGACCTTATGTTTGAAAATTCCCACTAAAACCGATGCTTCCCTATAGTGGCCCATATAGTGGCCATAAGCATATACCATTTCACATAAGTCAACCTTATATAATATATCATAAGAATGAGGTCCTCGTGGGGTTGTTGATATCGTTAGAATGAGGTCCCTATGGGGGGTTATTTACAGTACACTCAAACAACGGGTATCCATATAGCCACGTGGGCGAAGATGATAATAGAACGATCGAATACAGATCTCGAGTTGATGATATGTTTCATCAGAAGCGGAGCTTTGGTTTACATAAGTCTCGAGGTCTTGGTCTGTGCAACGAGTCTGTTTTCATTGGTTCCAATTCCAAGTTAAATATCGATATCTTAGAAGCGACGAGGAATGCAAAATCACTTATTATTTGTCTATTTTGGCATTCTGCCAATACCATCAACTAAATCTTAGTATATCCACAACAAAAGAACGAGTATGACTCAAGCCTTGAAATAGGGTGTCTGTCATTTGCAGAATGAGGTCCCCAGAGGGTGAATTTAGTGATGCTACCCCGCATAGCGGGCTAGCATCACCAAATTCACCCTCTGGGGACCTCATTCTGCTTACACCTCAGCAGAATGAGGTTCCCAGATGGTTAATTTGGTGATGCTAGCCCGCTATGCGGGGTAGCATCACTAAATTCACCCTCTGGGGACCTCATTCTGCAAATGACAGACACCCTATTTCAAGGCTTGGTAAGACTGTTTTTCTCAGACCTCACATTTTACCCTGGGCAAATTTCTAGATTTAGAATCGACGGTCGAGTTCTCTTCGTGTCGTTTTTCTTTGTTTGTCGAATTACTATAAGGTCCCCATGTCTAGACGGAAGTGGATCGGGATTACCGGCAAAACCGATCAATATCTCACTCATATCGCGGATATATGATGTCTGACTCTGCACATTGATTGGGTCGTGGTGCAGATATATACTCTCTCATTCTGTTTGATGATTCGTTTCGGTTAAATTGTCTTGTTAGTTTGATGGTGTGTTACCACCCCCACCCCCATTCCCATCCCAACCCTGTCTTGCCAAGCCACGGACTTGACAGTACAGAATTTCGGGGACTATAGAAATTTTGTCCGTCCGTCGGTGAGTTCGACCGACCGAAATGTTTGTTGTCCGGTTGATAACTTGAATAGTTTTCGACAAAATTTTATGAAACTCGGGTTTGTAGCCTTCAGGTGCCGATCCAGGGTGAATGTCCGACCTTTTTTGGAGTTATGTCTCTTTTAAACATAGGTTTTGTTGATTATTTTGTAGTCTCAAGTTATGATTATCCGATAGCTTTCAAATTTAGTACGGGGATTAATACAGGTCAGTCTCGAATTTCTCATGGAGTTATGCCATTCGACTTAGAATTTGCCGGTTATTATTCTGGTAAAACTAATAAAATATGTCAACAAATTTAACAATTATAGACAGTTGAAAGCAAAGTTTGAATCAATGATTGTTCCTAAAATCTTTTGTTTTTGCATTACTAAAAAAACAACCATTTAAATAAAGTCACCTTATTCATGGGGCCATGTGGCCCAGCGACTTGTTTTGTTTTATGTTTTATGCCATCATGGCAAATAAATCTGTATTGCCTCCTTCTAAGGAGATATTGAATATATTACTTTAATATGTACAGAGGACAGTATAAATAGTGATGTGGATTATGAGAAAAGAACAGGAATATTAAATGTGATGGACGCTTATAATGTGTTCATATGAGTCAAAGTATATCAGGCAATGCTAATCTTACACGCGACCGACTATGATTGATAAGTCGAATTTAGTGATAAATTTAGGCAAACAACAAAATGCGGCAGGTGTGAAAAACATTCTGGGAAAGGTAAATGAAATATATTTTGTTATGAAGATCGAGAAAGCAATATGTAAACTTTTTCGTTATAACGCCCTATGGGTGTTAACTGCCAGGCCGATATGTCCGTGTCAATGGAGCTTTGGGGATATCTCGCAGAACAACACATTTCGGGTTTCATGCGATGCGAGTTATTTTAGGAAATGGTAGTAGACCGAAGAGTGATGTCCTATTCTCACAATATATAGCACAAAAGGTGACATCCAATTTTTTTTTCTGGGTTTATTAATAGTAACATATATAATAAATGTATTGTATTTGCACTGTATTTTTATGAACTGTTTTCTGTTTATATATTCGCTGCTTGTCTTATTTTTGATGAATAAAATGTATTTTTTTTAAAGAAAAAAAATAGGAGCTATGGGGTAAACTTTGCTTAATAACGTATATTGCGTGCCGGTTATACTTTTTGCAGGATGTATGTATTCGCGGATGTTCTTTCGCGGATGTCTCACTGTTGCAGTATGTAACTTTTATGACCGCGATAATTGCTTTCGATATTTAGGTATGAACAATGGCTGGGCCACTCTTGAAGATTTTATTGCGGCAACACAATGCATAATACAACGGCTGACATTACTGATGAAGTATGTCCCAGGGGGAATGCAGACTAAATGTCGTATTGCGAAGTATAGGGAGCTGTATTTAATCTGATTAGTAGATTTTTGGTCCGCATCTAGAGGTTTTCTGATGTGATGAACGAGAAAACCTTGAGTGATAAGCCGTAGTTGTTGTGCATTCATGAAACCAATATGCTATTGTGTATTGGTGCTATGGTGTATTGGTGCTATGGTGTATTGGTGCTATGGTGTATTGGTGCTATATATGATGTATTGGTGCTACATATGGTGTATTGGTGCTATGGTGTATTTGCTTTTGCGTGGTACTAACGAAGTGTACAATAGCAGTTTATTACATGGAATATATAGGGAGAGCTGTCATGATATCATTCGGTTGATCTAACCTAGCATATCCTTTCGTATTGTATCGTGGAACAATCGGAATCATCAGTAGATGTCTGAACTCGTGTCCTTTCCTTATCATCTCATCGCTGTGTATCAGCAAGGTTAGAAGAGGGATCGGACGCCTCCACAGAAGGTATGCCTGTCTGATTGGTAAAGTTGATCCCGGTGCCAAAAAACAATATTATCGTCTCGTGTATTTTTAATCGAGAGAATCATGACACAGCCCGGAATGTAAAACGCGGATTTAAGATTTTCTTCAGCTGAGTGTCGTCGAAGATATTGAGTTGAATACATACGAGTTGAATACATACGAGTTGTGATTCATACTTCATTGACTAATCCCTGTCTGGTAAACTATGGGCACTTTCGACGCTCACCAAATCGGCGTCCGGTGAAGATGTATGGTCCCAATATTTGTATATTGTTCGGGTGTCTTTTTTTTTCTTCCCTCTCTATCTCTCTCGTTCTCTCTCTCTCTCTCTCTCTCTCTCCCAGCTCTTCCCCTCGAAAAATATGTCCCCTCCTCTCTCTCTTTCTCTCTTTCTCTCTATCTCCTTCTCTCTCATCCCCTACCATCTTACTTTCTTTAGCTCTCCCTCGCTGTATCTATTTAAAGTATCCTCTATCTACTCCCAATCTAACGCCCTCTTCCATCTCATTATTTCTCTTACACACTCCCTCCCTCTCTCTTTCTCTCTCTCTCTCTCTCTCTCTCTCTTTCTCCTACTGTCCCTTCTCACTTTATATATCTCTCCCTCTTTGAATATATTCCACTATCCCCTCTCTTCCTCGCTCTCTCTCTCTCTCTATCTCTCTATCCAATCCCCCCCCCTCTCGATCCCTCTCTCCACTCTTCCCTCATACTCTATATCTATATCTCCATCTTTGAATATATTTCACTATCCCCTCTCTCTGCCTCTATCTATCTCTATATATCTTTATCTCTATCTCTATCTCTATATCTCTATCTCTATCTCTCTATCCAATTCTCTTCCCTTCCCCTCCCTCATTCCCCGCCCTCGATGCCTCCATCCTACCATATATCTATATCTACATCTTTGAATACATTTCACTATCCCCTCTCTCTCTCTCTCTCTCCCTCTCTCTCTCTCTCCCTCTCTATCTCTCTCTCTCTGTCTCTATCTCTCTCGGTCTATATATCTCTCTCTCTCTCTATCTCTCTCTCTATCCAATTCCCCTCCCTTGCTCCCCCCATTCCTCCCTCCTACCCTATATCTATATCTCCCTCTTTGCATCTCTCTCATCACTGTGATGTATATAAGCAAAGTTAGAAGACGAATGGGACGCCTTCGTGGAAGGTATGCCTGTCTGATTGGCGAAGCTGATACAGGTGCCAAACAACAATATTATCGTCTCGTTGATTCTAATCGAGAGAATCATACGGCAGCCCGGAATGTAAGCAGCATGTTTGTGAAACGAATCTCTTCATTTGATGTCATTGAAATTTATGAGTAGATAATAATGTCGCATCATGTGTGTGTGTAAAATCCATTATCATTTCCCTAACTTTTAACCCAGAGTATAGGCTTCTCGCAAAAAAAAATCTTGATTTTTCCAACCCAGAACACATATATAATATGGCATATATTTTATATAGCAATATCTGGGGGTTCGAAAATTAAGTGGGTCTTTATGTCTGATGAATAACCAGTAATGATCGAAGCATTGGCGTAATGTGCGCATTCTTTCTTGACGATAACTTTAAAGGTACTCAATCCGAATTTACGCTCATAAATTACAAATTTCCTTGGCTTCGGGGGTAAAAAATATTGGATTCCAGTCAAGGAACCCACCCATCAAAGTTCAGAGTGATCAGATATCGATGCTTTAAATCTATTTTTTTTTATTTCTAGAGGCCCAGTAAACAGTCGACGAGAGGAATTTCTCTGACCAAATTGCGGATGAAGATGGATAACTCTAAAATCAAGTGTCGTTTTTGTGTCAGATATTTGACAAACCGGCAAAATTACGTCGACCAAAATGTTGATAAATAACAGGTTTTGGGCAATTTTATACCATAGTTCAATGTGGTTAGCATTATTTTTGGGCAATTAATCGATTCTGATTGAAGCGGCATTTAAAAAAAAAATGTTGTTGTTGGAATCTGATGACATTGGGACCATCGAATCGGATTGAGTACCTTTAACATATGTGTGGAATCATCACCGGACACGCCGTGCGCATATGATTTGCGTAATATACAATGTATGTCTACAATCAAAGTATATGACTATATATGTGCAGTCTATAAATCGTGTACAGGTAACATGTGTTGACCTTAAATTACCTCTATCATTGCTTGAGTCATATGGGGCATGGGAATTGAGAAGTGTGAGTCGCGTATGCTTGGGAAGCGAACCAGCGCTTAAATGTGTGGTCTAACAGCCATGATAATCCATCATCTGGCAAAAGAGCAGCACGCGTCCTATAAATTTATCATTTACACACACTGTATTCAATCGTGACGATGATAAAAGAAAATAATGATATTTTTTCCAGTGTTCGAATATAACTTTCACATATAGGTGTACTTGTGCGCGACAGTTTTCTGAAACGCATCTACACTCCATTTCTAATCGATAACGATATGATTTAATATCAGGCCGATATAAATGGATATAATGGAGAAATAACATAAGTACTTGAAATAGGCTCCATTTGGTGTTGAATTTCGGCAGCGTTGAACAAATGTTAAAGGTACTCAGTCCGATTAGACGCTCCTAAATTACTATTTCTTTGGCTTACTGTTAACAATAATAACTACTTGATTTTAGAGTTATCCATCTTATACTCGCAATTTGTCCGTTTTGAGCTCGTGGTTCTGCCAACTTGTGGCTCACATCTCCGAAAATTAATAGATTTCAAAAATCGATATCTAATCACTCTGAGCTTTGATGGGTGGGTTCCTCGACTCGAATCAAATATTTTTTACCCCCAAAGCCAAAGAAATAGTAATTTAGGTGCGTCTGATCGGATTGAGTACCTTTAACCGTGAATGGGACATATAACTACCGAGAACCGGATGAAAAGCATCGAACCGCGTTCAAGTGATCACAGAGTGTGATTTAATCGTTAAAGTGATGTTAAACACTCCAGTAGGGTGATCAAATAGAAATGGTGAATAATCTTCCTCAAAGTAATTATATTTTACAAATATTATATCCAAATTGACAACACACACCGTCATTCTTATATATTAATGAAATGCAGTGACTCTCGATGGCGAGTTTATCGCCGACAGTTGCGTCCCGAATCTATAGAAGTATATATTTACAATTGATCGTAGTTCAGACGATGTTTTCTTTGGAGTGGTACGGTCGATTTGCTTCAGCTTTTCGGCTATGTTAGTAGAGTGCAGGGGCGCCGGAAGAGGGGGGCAGAGGGGGCAGCTGACCCCCTGCCCTTGACCAAGGGGGGCGAGCGGGGGCAGGACTTGCCCTTTTTCTGGAGACAGAAAATAATTTTTGTGTGCTTAATCTCGTGTTTTTATAGCAAAATGTGACTTTTTTGGTCCAAATACCACCAATTTCACAAGGAATATTAATTTTTTGTCAATTTTGTCACAAAACGGCCATAAAAACCGAAAAATACCATTAAAATAGGGATTTTTGCCACAATGAATTTATGGTTATTTTCCCGAGTTTGCGGAGAAAATGCCCTTTTTGCGGAAAAGTGCCCTTTTTGTAGGCTCTACCCCCCCCCTGCCATTTGATGCTTCCGGCGCCCCTGGTAGAGTGCTACATTCCCCCAGTTTGTATGGCGCCTGAATACTAACTTACAAGTTTCACGTACCCGAACAAGTACCGGAACAATATAATGTCTTTAACTTGTGAGATGGTTCTTACTGGTGTTGGTATATATCTTCGATGTGAGGACAAATCTTGGACCCCCTCCCCTTCACTATAGAGCCCTGCTGCGAAATCCATGCATTATAAACTAATTAGCCATCATAATCGCTGCTTGCAGCAGTTATCATACAAATATGCCCTCGCGCAATTGTTAGCCACCTCATGGAACAGATGGTACCATAAAAGACTAAATACCATACCACAACATACGCACTCAACGAATTAAGGGTGCATTTAAATTATTATTATGGTATAATTGTGATACAATTTCGAAATCTGCAGGATACTTCAGATTCAAAGACGCGATATCGCAAGAAATTCAGATCGCTTCCAGAAATAGATTTCTCGTTGTTCGAGGCACTTATAATGACCGAACAAACACCGATGATAGCATCTGTATAACCATTATAGAATTCTAGTTATTAAGCTAATCTGAATAATAAACACCGAACAATCTATTGTATGTTTGAAACAGACCACAAGTTCCCGTAATTTGTGTTTGCTCGCGAGATTTCCCATCGAATCTATCGCCAAATTGCGCGAACCTTCTGCAGTTTTCGTTGGTTTTATATTGAATTAATTATATTGATCTGTTTGGTCGAACGAACGTTTGCGACAAAGTCTTTCTCGATTTTGTTACATCCCGATGTGGCTCCGGGGATCAACATATGTCGATAAATTTAAATACTTTCCTTGTTAGTACATGTATATATTCAAGATATGATTAACATAAAGAGCATCACCCCTGGCCAAGTGGTCCTGAATAGAGTTACCACCCCTGGCCAAGTGGTCCTGTTAAAAGTAGCGTTATTGTTTTTCTAAAGTTGTCATTTTCGCGGTGTTTGGCTAATCCGATCGATAGAGAAAAAAATGGTGTGTGTATGAAACATTCAAGAACATATATATTTTTGAAAAAATAAATAATACCCGCGCTCTTGTTTCTAAAACGACATGAATAACAATCTTGATTATACTCGATTTTCAACAACTAATACAACCAGTATTAAAAATATTTCGCAATAAATATGTTTTTGAATGTTTGATACGCATAATGGCTTTTCTTGGATATGTTTATATAGATTATCGGAACACCGCGAAAATAACAAATTAAAAAAAATATAACGGTACTTTTTGTTAACAGCATCAGTTTGCTCTAACAGCATCATAAGCACATTAGCAGGACCACTTGACCAGGGGTGGTAACTCTATTCAGGATCACTTGACCAGGGGTGAGCATGTGTATCACTTGTGCATAGTACCCATTGACGAATCTATCGCTAAATTGAGCGAACCGTCCTATAAATTATGATTCATTATGAGTATATATAAAGCACTATGGACTAAAGGGAACTGTTAAAGTGATGTGAATCACTCCGGTATGGTGATCAAATATAAATTGAGAAAAATCTTTCTCAAAGAAATTATTTTTACGAATACTAATCCAAATTGACAACACACACCGCCATTTTAATATATTAATTAAATTAAATGACTTTCCATGGCTATTGTGTTAGTTTATCGCCAAAAGTTGCGTCACGAATCGAGATCTAGATGTACATGTAAATAATTACAATTGAGTGTAGTTCAGACGTTTTCTATTGAGTGGTATGATCGATTTCTTTAAATTTTTCGGAGAAGTTACTAGAATGCTTCATTACCCCCTCAAGTTGCAATATCGCATAATTATTAACTTATCAGTTTCACGGACCCGAGCAAGTCCATAACATGTCGTTAATAAAATATGCGACATAATCCGATCACCTGAGCCTTCTTTGTAAAAGGATAAACATATAACTAAAAGTAGAAGCGACATTATTGGTATATATATATATATAGCGAGAATTCTACGATACATATTACATATACATAATTATATATGGATGTAATGTATATTCATATCATTTGTAGTGCTCATATAATTTGTTTAGTCATTATCATCATTGTGCAACTGCCCAATGAGGTGTATTGCAATAAATACCTTGTACAGACACATGTAGTTTTCATTAGATTTATATTGAATTAATTATATTGATCTGTTTCGTCGGACGAACGTTCACGGCAGATTATATAGTTCTATAAAGACTCAACACACCGCCGTAATTAATAAGAAACTCGTGCACTATGCAAAGTATTTATCGAGATTTCCCGCCAGTCAGGGCTAGTTAACGTCTGCACAGCAATGCTTTTCGTATAGTTTTTTTTTCGGGGGTGGTTGAGAGGTTTCTCACCTAAACAGTTTAAATTTCTTGAGTGACAGAATAGCAGTTGGAAAGTTCATATCAAAAGTAGGTTTTAATTGTTCTCATATATAAAATATATATAGAGGATCTCACATGAGTTTCTATTTTATACGGAACTTATCAACCGAGTTCACTAAATTCGATTTGAGCCGAGGTAGAACGAGTTTGAGATACCTTTTATCACATGATCAAATAAACGCGAAGTATCATCGAAAACAACAATCATAAACTTCAGCAATCGCAAGTAATTTAAATAATGGTGTGACGTCACCGCACGAGCTAATATTACACGTGTGTCTTACCCATAATTATGAAGCTGGTTTTGTGGTTTAATTATGTGATAAAATTGATTTTCCAACATGATTGTACAGACATATTTAGTCTGAAATTATTGTTCAGATCAAAATCCGAATATTGTCCTTCTTTTGTCAAATGTTGAGACGGAAATGGTCATCAATTATAGAAAAGTTCGAGAAAAAGAACCGTATGGTACTGTTTCCGAAAATCTCTATCGCTCCAAGACTGTATATGCAGACATGTCAAGACTCAAGATCACGCAAACCATCAAAGACAAAATTGCAGTTGGGCATCTTCCCAAGGCTCTGTGTCGTAAATTGTAGAATACCGATCTAAAGTCAAACGAGCAAAATATTATTTGACATCATTATGCACTGAGCATTCTCACTGGGACGGCGATCTGTCTTGGTCTGTTGTCCGGCAGTTTTGAAATATCAAGAACCAATTCGTTTCGTTTCATTCGTTTGAACTCGTTGACCGTTCCTGTCTGGTTTTTGACACGGCTTTGGTCCGTCTTAATGTTATATAAAGAACAGGAGGCTGATTTGTGTTATCCAGGGTCAAAGGTTAACGATTCAATCACTCATCCTGTGGAATCGATATCTATATAATCTTGCTCATTAAATCGATCGCGTTAATGAGTTAGCCATTGTTAACCCTTCCTTTGCCAACACAAACAGCCTCCATTACAAGTCAAAGATATAATGTGTACGTGGTGCTCAACGAAACAGGTTGAACATTGTTTTTATGAAATGTGATGCTTACCAAAATTTACGCGAAACATATTTTACACAGTTAGCCAATGCTTTTCTTGAGTTTTTAGATCTTTCAGATTTTGATAAATTTTTATTCATAATGAGTAATGTGAGAAAGGAAAATATCAATATAATCCGAGCTTTCTGAGAAGGGAAAGAGAAACTTTCAGCTGAAATTAGAAAAGACTCTCATGCTTATACGTGCGACAATACTGCACATACTGTACCGTGAATGGTACATATGTATGCAACTGCCCATTGAGGTGTATTCACTTTATTGCAATGTATCTTTACCGAATACTCATTGACGAGTAGGAAATGTTCAGTTCACATTTCTCAACAGAGAGAGAGAGAGAGAGAGAGAGAGAGAGAGAGAGGTTCTTTATTGCCTCCTTGAAGGAGAGATATTTGTACAATTATATACATACATGTAGATATAAATACAACAGTGAAGTGTGAGCATAATTAATATAGTGATTACATAAAACGTGCATGCGTATTATCAGGCTCACTTTGGTACGGGTGAGTTGCGTCTTATCTGTTGAACTTTTATCGGAGTGAGAAAGGTTAAATGAATTACAATTATAGTAATAAGAGTAAAGTAAGTGGGAAGAAAAAAAAATGTATTTGCCACATGGAGAAAAAAAAAATGATAAAATTGTCAAAGAATGTAGAAAAATATTATAAAAAATGTTAAAAAATGTTTGAAAAAATTATAAAATTGTTAAAGAATGTAAGAAAAAATGGTAAAAAGTGTTTAAAAAGATTTTTTTTAGGCCAATGCATTCTCTTATATATGCGAGGCGACCTATGGTCGACTCGCATATATAAGAGAATGCATTGGCATAGGGCATAACTGTAACCATCACAATGTGGTCTATGAGCCGGTTCCAATGATATCCATATTTGTATGGTTCTATTGAGACAGACCGAAGATATTTTAGGCTATTGAAGCTTTATTTGGGCGTTTTTGGCCGGTTTGTTGGGTAAAGGGTTAAAGAGTTCCTTAGCTTTAAAGGCCCGCTTAATTTTTGAATGTTCAGTTCACATTTCTCACCATGCAATGACTATGAATCATCATGCAATTGAATTACATGCGTATCTAGGTGACGCCAAATGACGTGCATGACAGTCGCCTAAACCATGACGCCGGAATTATAAAATAAAAGCATCATCACGCTTGACAAAACAAGCTCTGGGTGTTTCTAAATAAACCTTATAAGCCTGTATTTTTATTTACGGATTCATTCTAAGGACGGGTGACCTGTAATAAACATAGAACCACACGTGTGTTAATGGGTTTGTTGCACCTCTCGTTCTATCCTTCCGCGCTAATACTCGTGCCGTCTAGCAGGGAATTCGCATTTAAAGCTTGTGTTTTCGTAACTAGTGTGAGACACGCGCTATAAAAATAATGTCGTATTTTAGACCATACCACAAAATTCAAACTTCACTACAACGGGTTAATTCCTTTGCCAATGGCTATTTTACCTATGGGATATCATAAGGAAGTGGTGTGATGTATTTTTCATGCAAAAAGACACACAAGGCTATCGACCAATCAAGGCCCAGTGTCTATTTTATTCTCTCCTCATCCGCTAGATGTCACTCCGAACCATATTTACACCAGTGTATTTACACCATAAGTTCGGGCCATGTTGTTTTAATTGGACGGTATCATTGGGAGACTTGCATATATAAGAGAATGCATTGGCACAGGAGTTACGCAAAAAAGTCAGGAAGCTTATTCAGAAATATTTTAATACCGGTTGTATTAGTTGTTGAAATTCGACAATAATCAAGATGGTTATTAAGTCATTTTAAAAACTACAGCGCAGGCATTATTATCTTTTTCAAAAATATATATGTTCTTGAATATTTCATGCACACGCCAGGGGGGGGGGGGTCGGAAAAAAATTTCAGGCACGTATGGCATTTTTTCCCTTTCGATAATTTTTTGTACCCACCCACCGCCAATTTTTTTTCCGTTTTCGGCAGTTTTTTCCGACCATTTTTTGACACCCACCCACCCCCCCTTTAACACTAAAACAGAGATTTGCGAGGGGAAATTCACTGTAAACAGCTGTATATGAATTTATGTGCATACTATTTATCATGGATGTTAACATGGACATGTAAATAGGAATGAGTAATTTTGAGGTCATTCGGCCAAAAAAACATGGCTGCCAGCGGCCATCTTGGATTTCAAAATTTGCAACAAAATACAACACGATAACTGCCTGCAGTCAGTTTACCAGTTAGAATTACATTATTTCTCTCATTCAAACTGATTCAAAGTGATTTTGAAGCCCAACTCATTGCCAAAACACTAAAAACAAGCAGGAATTTTTTTTTTTAGTTGCGGAAAAAATTGCTTGTTGGTGGCTTTGACCACCCACCCACCCCGGCATACGTGCCGGAAGAAATTTTTTCACTCCCCCCCCCCCCCCCCTGCACACGCTGGTTTTTTTTTCCTCAAATCACTCGGATTAGCCAAACACCGCGAAAATGACAACTTTAGAAAAAATTAACTGTATTTGTTCGTAACGGCATCAGTTTGCATCATATCGAATTCAGCAGGACCACCGGCATCATAGCACATTAGCAGGACCATTTTACCAGGGATGGTATCTAAGAGAATACACTGCAACAGGATGCTTAATGCTGCACCAGCGCAGCTCCCGAATTGAAGGGTCAAAGCAACCATGCATCAACGAGTTAACTTGAAGTTCGAACTAATTATTGTTAGGCCAATGTATTCTCTTATATATGCGAGGCTCCCTACATGTTATGTGAGACTCGCATATATAAGAGAATGCATTGGCACAGGGTTTTCGCAAAATTTCAGGAAGCTCCAGTTATGGAAATGTTAACACAGCCATGCATCAATGAGTTAAATTGAATTTCGAGCTAATTATTGTTAGGCCAATGTATTCTCTTATATATATGAGAGGCTCACTAATGTTATGTGAGACTCGAATATATAAGAGAATGCATTGGCACAGTGTTTTCGCAAAATTACAGGAAGCTCCATTCGTGCAAGTGATAACGCAACCATGCATCAATGAGTTAAATTGAAGTTCGAACTAATTATTGTTAGGCCAATTTATTCTCTTATATATTCAAGACTCCCTGTGTGAGACTCGCATATATATGAGAACGCATTGGCACAGGGTAGCGATGCATCAATGAGTTAAATTGAAGTTCGAACTATATATTGTTAGGCCAATGTATTCTCTTATATATGTGAGGCTCCCTACATGTTATATGAGACCTGCATATATAAGAGAATGCATTGGCAAAAGGTTTTTACAAAACTTCATGCATGCAGGAAACTCCAGTCATGGAATGGTTAACAGGAACCATGCATCAATCAGCATCAATGAGTTAAATTGAAGTTGGAACTAATTATTCTTAGGCCAATGTATTCTCTTATATATTTAAAGCCCCCTGTGTGAGACTCGCATATATAAGAGAATGCATTGGCACAGGGTTTTTACAAAATTTCAGGAAGCTCCAGTTATGGAAGTGTTAACACAGCCATGCATCAATGAATTAAATTGAATTTCGAGCTAATTATTGTTAGGCCAATGTATTCTCTTATATATATGAGAGGCTCCCTAATGTTATGTGAGACTCGCATATATAAGAGAATGCATTGGCACAGGGTTTTCGCAAAATTTCATGAAGCTCCAGTCGTGCAAGTGTTAACGCAACCATGCATCAATGAATTAAATTGAAGTTCGAACTAATTATTGTTAGGCCAATGTATTCTCTTATATATTCAAGGCTCCAGTGTGAGACTCGCATATATAAGAGAATGCAATGGCACAGTGTTTTCGCAAAATTACAGGAAGCTCCATTCATGCACGTGTTAACGCAACCATGCATCAATGAGTTAAATTGAAGTTCGAACTAATTAACATATTAATCAAAATCAACTCGGGAGCCCATTTCAAAATTATTATTAATTTGCGCAGACGTTAAATTAGCACTGATCTTGTCCGGTGTTGTTTAGCGCGTCATTACAGTCCACCGCTTTCGCTTGAGGCAGATTACACACCAACGCGTATGCACGGCTTGAATGAAATACGACTGACTGACTGATAAAAAGTGCGATTCGAACGAGATATTGTGTAGAAAGCCATAGACTGCTCTGTCCACACAACCTCTCTTTATCAAAGTTACCGTTTGGCAGCCAAATTTAGACGTGCCTGCACCACTGTCCCGTTCTGCACATAATTTCGTCGTCGTCGGAGTTAACCCGGTGCACTGTAGCGTGTGTCCGTTGTTATTTGTTTCTCCTGCTGTCGTCTGCCTTGTTAACCCGGTGCACTGTCGCGTGTGTCCGTTCTTATTAGTTTCTCCTGCTGTCGTCTGCCTTGTTAACCCGGTGCACTGTCGCGTGTGTCCGTTCTTATTTGTTTCGTCTGCTGCCATCTGCCTATTTGTTCATTGATGATCGATTTCGGATAGACAGAGCGTTGGAGTTTCGGTTGGAGGAATGCGTTCGACGGGATTTAAGTGGTTTTTATCTTTTCGAAAACTTTCTCTTTTATTGATTGGATTATATTTAACCGAGGTATGTATCTATCTTTCTTTTTTTTATTTCTGTTTTTCTCTCTTTCTATTTTTTTGTTCGAGGTTAAAGGGGTACTGTACACTAAATCCGGCCATTTATGGGACCATCTCCTTTTATACTCTATAGAGTATATGCAACAAATGAATGAATGGATGAGTGCAAAATACACACATGTGTTCTATGAACGATGCAAACAACATGGTAATTATAATGAAAATGATTTTATTACTCCAGCCATATATGAATTTTCTTTATAATTACCGTCGTTCAGAGAGGACGTGACTCCGTGAATGGATTTCGCACTAACCCATGGCTCAACTTCTTTCATGTCTTGCATATATTCTATTGGGTATAAAAGTAGATGGCCCCATAAATGGCGGGAGTTGGGGTACAGTACCCCTTTAAGTTCACGGGAAATAGAAAATACTATATTATTATTATTATTATATAAAACGGGCCCAAGTTACATCATTGTGATGCTTAGTGCATATATAGGTGACTACTCTTCAATAATTATACACTTTAATAGATTAATAGAATTATATCCCGAAAGCTACGGCTACAACCACCCACCCAACGCCAACGGCTGGAAAAGGACATAATAAAAAAATAGACAAGTTTTTAACATCATTTCAAAAATATTGAGCACCAACTATCTCTCCATTTAACCCTCTATCGAAATCGAAAGTTATGCCATTAACACCCCGAACGTATATGACCAGTGTGACTGTAACATTTAAGAGGGTGACCAATTTTGAATGGGGATTTCCATGCAAATCTGCTGAGCAAAAGTTACAGAGTTGCACATACTTCTGAGTGTGATTTGACAGCTATTTATCTGGCGGTTCCTCTTGGAACTTGTTCCATTATAATGTTGTGGTATTTATTTTTGAATTTTATATTGACTTTTCAAATGTAGGTCAAGTGATGTAATTCCATAAAAATATTCTCAAAAATATATTTATTGCATAATTTTATAATTTACCAAGCGGACCCGCCAGATAAATATATGTTGTTTCCAATACCACATCAAGTCACACTCAGAAGTATGTGCAACTCTGTAACTTTTGCTCCACAGATTTGTATGGAACTCCCCTTTCAAAACTGTTCACTTGACCCCCCCCCCCCCCCCCCCCCCTCCGTAATTATACGTCACCTCATCCCAGTCCTATTTACACAGGTTTCTCTAATTACCCATCACCCCTATTTAAATATAAAGTTATCACAGAATTGTAACCACCCCTCCACTGTACACACGTACATATCTATGTTTCATTGCACATGTATGCATTCTTCACTATCAATTCGAAGCAGTTATGTGGGTATCAATATTTGCTTATCATTCACATGTAAAATATGCACGCGTCAGCATTGTGTTGTATTTATCTCATTCCGATGTGCGATTTTCCCTGCGACTGTAATGTCACTTGTACTCTTGGCATGTTCATTTACACGGCCCCCTGGTCAAGTGGTCGTGCTAATGTGATATGATGCGGTTGGGTCCTGCTGAATTGCTCTGATGCTGTTAAGGCAAACTGATGCTGTTAACAAAAAGTACTGTTATTTTATTTATTTTTTTTGGTCTTTTTTCGCGGTGTTCCGAAAATCTGAACATATCCAAGAAATGCGATTATGGGTATCAAACATTCAAAAACATATTTATTGCGAAATATTTTTTATACTGGTTGTATTATCAAGATGGTTATAAGATACGTCGTTTTAGAAACACCAGCGCAGGCATTATTATATTTTTCAAAAGTATATATGTTCTTGAATGTTTCATGGACACACTGTTTTAGTTTTTGTTTTCTCAAATCGCGCGGATTAGTCAAACACCGCGAAAATGACGACTTTAGAAAATATAACGGTACATTTTCGGCATCAGTTTGCCATACCCGCATCACAGCAATTCAGCAGGACCACCAGCATCATAGCATATTAGCAGGACCACTTGACCAGGGCTGAACGTTGAAACAAGTTATTTTAACCCTCTCTTATCAAAATAATCACTGGCGAATAGTTACCATAGGAACTGTTCAGATACTAAGTTCACAAGAGACAGTTTGTTGGACTTATTATACCAACATCCACCGATCCTTACAATGTTATGCTCCACAATCGTAAACATGTTTAAAATGTTAGGCCATGGCAGCGCTAACACCCTACCCGTACACTGTTATGTGCTCCAGCGTAAACCTGATTAAATGTTAGGCCATGGCAGGGCTAACACCCTGCCCGTACACTGTTATGTGCTCCAGCGTAAACCTGATTAACTGTTAGTCCCTGCAGCGTTAACACCCTGCCCGTACACTGTTATGTGTTCCAGCGTAAACCTGCATGATTAACTGTTAGTCCCCGCAGCGTTAACACCCTGCCCGTACACTGTTATGTGCTCCAGCGTAAACCTGATTAACTGTTAGTCCCTGCAGCGTTAACACCCTACCCGTACACTGTTATGTGCTCCAGCGTAAACCTGATTAACCCTTTACCCAACAAAACGGCCAAAAAACGCCCAAATAAAGCTTCAACAGCCTAAAATATCTTCGGTCTGTCTCAATAACACCATACAAATATGGATATCATTGGAACCGGTTCATTGACCACATTGTGATGGTTACAGTTATGCCCTGTGCCAATGCATTCTCTTATATATGCGAGTCGACCATAGGTCGCCTCGCATATATAAGAGAATGCATTGGCCTAAAAAAACAATTATAATATTCTTTGACAATTTTATCATTTTTAATATGTGTTAAGCCAATGCATTCTCTTATATATGCGAGGCGACCTATGGTCGACTCGCATATATAAGAGAATGCATTGGCACAGGGCCGTTCTGTTGCGTAAATCTGATTAAATGTTAGTCCCTACAGCGGTAACAAGATCTGATCTTTGGATACCTTGAAATCCGATCTCTTTCAGCTAACACCGCTAAGATTGTTAACATTTTAAAGAGCGTCTTTTACAGAGCGGTTTTTAAAGAGTGTTGTTTTTTTCTCTCACAGAAGTCATTTTAAAAGCTTGTAGTGTTATAAAATGTAAGAGACAAATCAATTATTTAGTCGAAAGTATACGTTAAGTTAACGGTACCAGCAGAGACTAACGGAGAGCAGATTTCATGCCGTTTTTTTTTTGTTTTTTCTTTTGTGTTTGCGTCTGGGGACCCACCACCACAAAAACATGTTTTACACCGAATTTGTTCACATCCACCCCCATATTTATAATTAACAACTAACTGTTATCTAAAACCGCATAAAACCCTTCTATAATATCACTCATATTACTGTGAAATTATCTCCTTTAGTTCAAATGGCAGTTTAACCCGTTTCAGAAGCTGTTTTAATTGAAACAAAATTGTTAATGTGACAATTATGAAGATATTTTTCAAATACTGGCTGATAGGAATTTGACTACCACAGACATGCATTGGAATTTCCAGGTCAGTGTGTGATGGGAGTATGATAGGTCTACCTGGGTAGTCAAATACCATACTGCTAAATGAAAATTATAATGCATCAATGTAGTTAGCAAATACAGCAACCATCAGAAGCTGATATGTGCACAAGAAATACTTTTATAAGGTGTGTGCATCCAATTTTACAAAAACAAATTATGCATATCCCCTGCACGATCAGTGAGATATAATTTCCCCTGCAAGCTATTACACGAACCTGTTATATTAGTCCCAACATGAACAGAACATGCGTTTTTGCTATTTGGCTGTAATACATTTTACGCTGATAACATCTCAGGACAATGAACTCAATCTTGACTGTCGAGTCACTGTTAACATCCCATGACATATTAGCAGTTAAGCTCAAATTCAACTGGAGTTGACATTATGTTACCCGCCATATCAAATCCAGTCGTAAGTCGGTATTTGTTTTACCCTGTGCCAATGCAATCTCTTATATATGCGAGTCGACCATAGGTCGCCTCGCATATATAAGAGAATGCATTGGCCTAACAATTTTTTATCATTTTGTTTAAATAAATATTTCTGACAATTTTTAGGACATAAAATAAAAAACATCCATTACCCTGCAGGGAGCCCCACACATATATAGAAGCATATAGAAACATATAGAAGAGTGTCGTCTGCTCATGTTTGTCTGGGGCTCTGTATGGGTGAAATTATAAAATACAAGAAAAAATTATTAAAATTGTAAAAAAAAAATAGGCGAATGCATTCTCTTATATATGCGAGGCGACATATGGTCGACTCGCATATATAACAGAATGCATTGGCACAGGGTAAAACAAATCCCGACTTCCGACTGGATTTGATATGGCGGGTCACATATATTGAAAATAAATACATAGAGTGGATACTTACCAGGCTGCAATTGGAAATATTATTTTATAAATTGCTGATATATGCAAACCTAGGTCATTGTGCAGGATGCACACACTTCCAAATTTTATAACTAGTTCCTGATTAGTATGTCAACCAGCCCGTTATCTAGCATTATTCCATACCACTTTTGTTAGTCGACTGCGGCAACTGTACTAACTAACAAGCAGTGACTTTGCCAGACTAGGATACTTTAGGTATTGTGATAATAACATATCATCTGAGTTGATACACATGAAAATATGTCACTGATTAGCTCGAAGCATTGCTGACAATTATTCTGTAGCCATTGATAATCACATTAATGTTTGAAACAGTTGCTCGAGATTTTTCCAAGCACACAATTATCTAGGCTAAAATATCTTAGTTACATCAGGACAAGTTTATTTATTTCAGTTTTACATTTCTCGAAGCTTTTCTCCGAAGGGTGCCGAGAAGGAAGTTTTCCCCTCACCATCCCATAATGCAACATGCCATAGCTCAATATCCACTAAGGCCCATATGAGATTCCAGTAACATAAATAAGGTGCTTTCGTAGTTATAATATGTTTTAAACTGTTACAGATGTCAAATATGGGCACAAAAGGTCTTTAGTGAAAACTTGTTGTAAAACATAATTTTGTTCCTCTCGGACCCTCTGACCACCCACTCACCTTACTGAAAAAAATATTACCCCCTCCATTGATATATGTGAGTCTCCCATAGGGAGCCTCGCATATATAAGAGAACACATTGGCCTAACACGATTTACCTTGACCTGGCATTATCTTATATATGTGAGTCGCCCATAGGGAGCCCCTCATATATACGAGAATGCATTGGCCTAAAAATATTTACCTTGACATTGTAAGTAATGCATTCTCTTATATATGTGAGTCGCCCATAGGGAGCCCCGCATATATACGAGAATGCATTGGCCTAAAAATATTTACCTTGACTTTGTAAGTAATGCATTCCCTTATATGTGACCCGCCATATCAAATCCAGTCGTAAGTCGGGATTTTTTTACCCTGTGCCAATGCATTCTCTTATATATGCGAGTCGACCATAGGTCGCCTCGCATATATAAGAGAATGCATTGGCCTAACAATTTTTTATCATTTTATTTAAATAAATGTTTCTTACAATTTTTAGGACATAAAATAAAAAAAACATCCATTACCCTGCAGGGAGCCCCACACATATATAGAAGCATATAGAAGAGTGTCGTCTGCTCATGTTTGTCTGGGGCTCTGTATGGGTGAAATTATAAAATTGTTAAGGAATACAAGAAAAAATTATTAAAATTGTAAAAAATTGTTAGGCCAATACATTCTCTTATATATGCGAGGCGACCTATGGTCGACTCGCATATATAAGAGAATGCATTGGCACAGGGTAAAAAAAATCCCGACTTACGACTGGATTTTATATGGCGGGTCTATTAACCCATAGAGAGCCCCACACAGCCTGGAGCAGACGACACTATGTAGTGCATGCTTCCATCTGTGTGAGGCTCCCTGTGGGTGGCGGGTCACATATATGCGAGGCTGTTGAACTTATAAGATGAACATTTCCTATGATTATGTAACATTGTCCACAGTGTCCCTTTAACTTATAATGTGAACATTTCCTATGATTATGTAACATTGTCCACAATGTCCCTGACATTCCAACATAGACCTCATGTTCCGCTTCTTTGCTTCAGACTGTTTATATTATTTCTATTTTCTTTACAATTAATTGTCCCATATGTCGAGCAGACAGAATTAAAACGGATTTGTCTGCAATGTGTGTCATAATGGCATCGGATTTCTTCAGATTAATTATTTAACGAGTGTATAGTTACTATAGTTACATACTCGTGTCTTCACGGGCGGTCGCGATCTTCATCCTCCTAAATACCTACTCAAAATACTGTATCTCCCACCTGGCGACGACGACGACGACGATGATGATGATGATAATGATGATGATGATGTTGAATATGATCATGATCATGATGACGACGATGATGATGATGATGACGATGATGATGACGATGAAATATCATGATGATGGTGATGATGATGATAATGATGACGATGACGATGACGACGAAGATGATGGTAGTGATGATAGTGATGGTGTGCGGTGATAATTATGATGGTGATGATTATGATGATGATGATGATGATAATGATGATGCTGGTGATGATTACGATGATTATGATGATGATTAGCATGATGACGGTGATGATTATTATGATGACGATGATGGGGATAATGATGATGATGATGATGATGATGATGATGATGATGATAATGATGATGCTGGTGATGATTACGATGATTATGATGATGATGATGATGATGATGATGATGACGATGACGATTGTGATTATGATTATGCTTATAATGATGAAGATGATTATTATGATATGACGATGATGATGATGATGACGATGATGATGACGACGACCACGAAGATGATGGTAGTGATGATGGTGATGGTGTGCGGTGATAATTATGATGATGATGACGATGATGATTATGATGATGATGACGATGATTCTGATTATGATGATGATGACGATGATGGTGATAATGATGATGCTGGTGATGATTACGATGATTATGATGATGATTAGCATGATGACGGTGATGATGATAACCCTCAATATTTTGGCAATAATCTTCATAGTTTGACATTCCATGCTGGGGGGGGGGGGGGTTGGAGTTTCAGGAGTTTGGAAATTTCGTTGTGCTCAGAGGTGGGTGTTCGATTGTAAATTCTAAGGTGGACCCTAAGCGATCCAACCCCCGACGGAGATGACCTAGCCACGTATACGTCCCTGTTACCGCTGCTGATCGACGCTTGTCTCAACAGAATACCAATGATTCATTCATCTCCTCTTTATTTCCGTCGATCGCCGGCTTTTTCTGTTTGGCACTCACACACAGGGGGCTCCTTTAGTTTCACTTTTGGCCGGGTATATCTCACTAAATCAGAGTCCTAGTCGTTATACAAGCGATCAAAGTTTAACCCAGTTCGGTTCGGTTCGGTTTTGTTCGTGCAATTAGTGTCAGAAGTCGCGGTGTACTTCGAGTTCATACACTACTTCCCATACACAAGACTGTCTGTATTACACGCCTGAGTTTAGTGTGCCTGTCATTTGCAGAATGAGGTCCCCAGAGGGTGAATTTAGTGACGCTATTTTACCCACATTTGATACACTTCCGCGATATTAAGGACTTTGCTAACCCAATTTCCCCCATATTTGATGGAGTCAAAATAAAGGTTTATTATGTTAACTTTTGTTAGTAATCACAGTTACCAAACACATGAATGCAACATTTTAAGAGTATTATTCATGGTGGAATATGTTAGAAATAATAAATGTGAATTTTTTTTTAATCTATTTTGTCGAACCCAAAATCAATAAACACAAAATCCATATCAAAGAAAAAAATATGGCAATGTGTACCGAACACTGTGAAGAATGGTGAACAATAAAATAATATTCATATTTATCAAGCGTTCTTTGATCAAATTACTAAGAACCAATTGTTTACAAATAATTGAGTTACTTTCCTGACATCGCTTGTAGTGAGGTGGCAGTTAAATAAGGATTAACTGTCATGTGGACTGTTTTATGGAGATGCAACCGTGAGGTAAGTGGTCATAACTTGTGTAAAATATTTAGCGAAAAGGCCACTTTTGTAAATATATTTAAATCGAAAAGTTTATCGTGACAAAACCAGCCCAAAATAACCCATAGCACCCTTGGCAAAAGTTAACAGGAACAATTTCTTTATATTGAAACCTGATGATTAATTTAAGTCAATCCTGCGCGAGTCCAAATGCGTTACGCGTTTTTCTTTCCGGTATTGATGACGTATCGATGTAATTATGTGCTTGCAGTTATGAGCTGTTGCGCGTTCACCGAGAAATAACTGCAACAAGTCACGTGGGCGCCGACCAATCGGAATGCTGGATTTAGTGATAATCACACTTAGTATGTTAATATCTGTGGAAAGTAGTGTGTTGTGAATCTCTTGACAAAAGAACTGTGTAAACCCCAATCTGGGGTACCCCATATCCCAGAAACTAGATCACCAATCAGCCTGAATCAGGATATAGTATGTTCATGGTTCAGCACTGGCTGGTTATAATCCCAGCTGGCTTGAGTGAACATTATCTTGACCCATCAAATTCAGTTCCCAAATAGCTTTTCTGAGCAATGAAATCTACCATTTGTAAACAACTGCTTCCAAGTCAAAACTCTTAATAAAACTGAAGAAATGTGAGTATATTTTTATTTTTCATCATTCTTCACAGTTTTCTGTACACATTGCCATATTTTTTTGTTAGATAGATAAACGATAAAGATAAATTTATTGACAGATACGCCCACTCGAGGCCGATGTCAAACGAGTTACACAAATAAAATGTTATTATAAGTATAGTAACATAAATATATTAATGTTCAATGTTTGGTGATTCACACCGTTTATGTAGAAAGAGTTGGACCATGTTGCAGATGATATTACATGTTTTGGGTTCATCATTTCTCAAGATTATTAATAATTTCTGTTGATCAGCCATAGTATTAAAGGTCTGAATATTGTCGCTTATTTCCGCAAATAAACGTTTTCTTAGATTTGTATAAATGGGGCATCTCATAATGAAGTGTTCTTCGGTTTCTACCTCCATTCCACACTTTTTGCAAATTCTCTCATCAGTGGCTACTTTAGGTCGTTTGTGTCTGCCTTTCTCAATTTCCAAAGTATGGTTGCTGATCCGAAGCATTTGTGAAAGATAATCTGACGGAGAAATTTTTAACAAGGTTCAAATATGGTTCTATCTGGTATTTGATTTTCGCCATTCTATAGGTTCGCAACTTGTTTTTACCTGATGGTTTTTCGTCGTTGAATATATCTCGTCTAAAACAGCATACATGATCAATTTTTAAGTTATCACAAATTTTTCTAAATGATCTTTGTGTTTGTTGAATTTGGGTTCGAAAAAATAGATTTTAAAAACTTATATAAATTTCACATTTTGAATTTCTAACATAATCTACCATGAATAATACTCTTAAAATGTTGCATTCATGTGTTTGGTTACTGTGATTACTAATAAAAGTGAACATAAACCTTTATTTTGGACTCCATTAAATTTGGGGGAAATTAGGTTAGCAAAGTCCTTAAGATATAAACTAAGCGAACGGGGCAACATGTATTAATATTTTGCGAAAACCCTGTGCCACTGCATTCTCGTATATATGCGAGTCGACCATAGGTCGCCTCGCATATATAAGAGAATGCATTGGCCTAACAATTTGTTAACATTTTTTTGTTACAATTTTTCTCATTTTTTTTCTCATTTTTTTCCTCACATTCTATAACAATTATTATAATTTTTTAACATTTTTTCTTACATTCTATAACAATTTTTATCATTTTTACTTATATTCTTTAACAATTTTATCATTTTTATCATTTTTTCTTACATTCTTTAACAATTTTTAACATTTTTTCTTACATTTTTTAACAATTATAAAAAATAATATAAAATTTGTTAGGCCAATGCATTCTCTTATATATGCGAGGCGACCTATGGTCGACTCGCATATATAAGAGAATGCATTGGCACAGGGTTTTCTCAAAATATCAGGACACTCTAATTCCACATTCAGTCAAAGATATTAAGATATATACTGAGCGAACAGGGTCACGTGTTGCCCTTTATCAAGCACAAATTATCGAAAACCAATCGTAAAATATCGTACCTTAAGTTTGGAAAGTCCCACTAAAACCAAAGAACTATGTCGCGAAACGGTGTGATTTGGTTCTCCGATCATTTTATCATAATACAAGTCTGAACGCACATGGACGACAACATGCACGGTAAACATCAGTCAAGTCAAACACAAGAGTTCTGATTTGATGCCATTTTGCTGAGAAGCGTCATCAAGAATACCACTCTAATTGTCCATTAGACCCTGTGCCAATGCATTCTCTTATATATGCGAGTCGACCATAGGTCACCTCGCATATATAAGAGAATGCATTGGCCTAACAATTTGTTATCATTTTTTCTATCATTTTATCTTACATTCTTTAAAAAAAATTCTCATTTTGTTTATCGCATACTATAACAATTTTTATCATTTTTTATCATTTTTTCTTACATTCTATAACAATTTTATCATTTTTATCATTTTTTCTTACATTCTTTATCAATTTTTATCATTTTTTCTTACATTTTTTAACAATTATAAAAAATAATATAAAATTTGTTAGGCCAATGCATTCTCTTATATATGCGAGGCGACCTATGGTCGACTCGCATATATAAGAGAATGCATTGGCACAGAGTTTTCTCAAAATATCAGGACACTAATTCTCCATTCCGTCTATAAGTTTATAGTGCGGGAATTGACTTTGGGGCGATCGGTTCTGCCATTTTGGCTTGAAAAACCAGCACTAAATATAGAAAAACACAGACTAGTACCCAGCCGGTGACAGAGTCTGAAATGAAGTATGACTGTTGCGCTCTGGTAGAGATTGATATCTTGCGTCAAACTGCAGACAGAGTTATCTCCCATCGCTCCGCTGAGATACCACTGCCACAAGCAGGGTCCACGCTGGACCGAAATTTACTTTTGCCAAATTTTTTAGAATTTGCCAAATGTTATCCCTGATAGTATCATATTCTGCAACCTTGATTTGATATCGATAGGAAAGCAGTTACTTACTAATTATACTCGCATCTCTATTGTGGTTAATCATACAACAATAAACCAATCACCGAACAATACAATGGTAGATGGGTTGCTTCATCCGAAGGGAACATCACAAGAGGATTAGCTGTATAAACACCACCATCACACTAAATATGGGTAATCCCAACACCCATCGATACTAATGATATCGAATCCCGGACATTTCCCCACCGGACATTTCCCCACCCGCCCTTGAAATGGCAAAGCGGACATTTCCCCACCCGGACATTTCCCCACCGGACATTTCCCCACTTTCAAAATATCAAAGCGGACATTTCCCCACCGGACATTTACCCTGCACCTTTGACTGTTACTAGGGCCGTGTGGTATATTGACTCATACTATGGGTATGTGTTAAAATCAATGTTTATTTCAATGAACGAAATTATATACATATACACAGCAATAACAGTAAATAGTAACGATACACTTAACAACAACACTTAATATTTCTTGAATCTGATCGAATGGCCAATGATGTCGAGGAAATCTTTCATGCTCTTCTTGCCGCTGTCGAAATCCACACACAGCTTATGAAGTTTGGTCTGAAGGGCCGACATCTGTCGTCGAACTCTCTTCGATGGCGGCTCACCCAGTCTCAATCTCTCGATGTCAGTCATACATTCATTATTTGAGTTTTTACATATTATTTGATAATTAACTAAGAACGCTCTTTATATCTGTTCTTCAGAAAAATATCAAATTAAATGTTCATTATAGAAATTTGCACACATATTATATTGGATAATTAACTAAGAACGCTTTTTATGTTCACTCACTAGAATTCATACTGTGACCATAATTGTCACAACATTGTTTCAACGGCGTCGATGTCCCAAACTATCGGAAAAACACTCTTTCATGTTTGTCAAAACATCGCTTGAGATGGCCTCACTGACCAGGCTTCACTGATCAGTCAAAACACTCTTTGATGTCCGCATTTTATTAGCAGGGTGGGGAAATGTCCGGTGGGTAAATGTCCGGGTGGGGAAATGTCCGGTGGGGAAATGTCCGGGTTGGGAAATGTCCGCTTTTGAAAGTGGGGAAATGTCCGGTGGGGAAATGTCCGTATACCAATGATATCAGATTAACTGCATCTTAATGGAGGTGTTAAATTTTCCGAAGACATATAAAACACCACTAATATAATTCTATTTAAATAGTTTCCTAAAATGAATGGTATTGATTGACCGATATTTTCCAACTTTATTGAGGAATTAATAAGTGACTTGCCAAAACTTTTGCCAAATGAAAATATTTTTTGCCAAATGTGAAATATTTTTGCCATTGTTGTAACAATATAGCGATCCAGTGTCGAAAAGCGGTGGTCTGTTGTTTAAACACTCCATCACCAGGTACATAACTGACGACGATTCCAGTGAAATTTAGCATTTTACTTCAGACTTACACCTACACTTACATTCCACAACTGCTTACTCATGTACATAACTATAAATTTCAAAATTAACCCTTTCGAAAACTCGCGGCCTATGCTTACGTTCCTAATTTCTAAATTTGTAACACCTAACTATGTACCACGCTCCCATGTTTTACTGAAACTACCGGTATGGGACAATCATGAAACTTAAGAATATTTTAATACTCTACGTATAACTAGTTCATTTATGATAGTGCGTGATTCTACGATACTGGTACGCATACTCTGTCATATGTATACCTATATTTTCCAAATTTCAAAACACCAGGCATACCTCTATTATGCTCCTGTTTTTAATTTTACTGACTATGGAATTGTCCAAGTGGCGCTTCGGAATGTGTACCTAGATAATGATCACCTTTGTCCATGCATGTTACCGAAGACAGGTTTACCCTTGTATTCTGTGGTGTTCCCAGCCCCCCCGGATCTCTATATTTTACAACATTGGCAAATTTGACAAGTGGCAGTGCGAACCCTGGCATCGGACATTTTGTAAGGATTTATTACATGTTCTTAGTTTATGTCTGGCTCAGTTCATTTTGTTCTTGTCAATACCGACAGAATTACCATTATTGCAAACTATCGGTGGTCAAAATAAGATAATAGGTGACTAAATATAGTTCCGACGATACGTAAAAATAGATGGAAGGTACCATCCTTCCGACAGTGATATCGTAATGATAACGTAGAGGCGCTGCGTGGAGTTTGATCTTGCGTCTCCCCCGCTAATGCACCGATCAACCGATTCCGACTTAGAATGGTCGTCTGCCCAGATGGTATCGGCGGCAGTTGGATCTTTTCGAATGTCGACCTGTTGCATAATCTTTGAACAAACCTTAAAGGGACCCAAGCCACTCACAGTGGGTAAATGTGTAAAAATATATAAAAGTCTGCAAAAACCCTGCACATCGTCACTAAAGGGACCCAGAACACTCACAGCGGGTAAATGTGTAAAAATATAAAAGTTTGTAAAAACATCATCACCACTAAAGGGACCCAAGCCACTCACAGTGGGTAAATGTGTAAAAGTATATAAAAGTCTGTAAAGGCATCACCACTAAAGGGACCCGAGCCACTCACAGTGGGTAAATGTGTAAAAATATAAAAAAAAGTCTGTAAACGCATCACCACTAAAGGGACCCAAGCCACTCACAGTGGGTAAATGTGTAAAAATATATAAAAGTCTGCAAAAACATCACTCACGGGGACGATCTATATATCCATTTCCTTGCACATATATTACTGCCCCCCCCCCCCCCCCCACGCTCACGGAGACGATCTATCCATTTCCCTGCACATGTATTACTGCTCCCCCGCGATTGCACCGAGCAACCGAGTCCAGATATCGTCATGCCCAGATGTTATCAGCGGAAGTTGGGTCTGTTCGAGTGTCGCCAGAGTGCACCATCTTCAAACAAACTTTAAATGTTAATGGGCCATCAAACAAACACCCAGGTCGCTTTTATCTCCGGGCTGTTAAGATGAACTGCGGGTTGCTGCACCGTGGTTTATATTGTCAAAGCCCCGGACGTAACGACAGGATATCAAGGTGTCTCGCCCCTCCAAATGTCCACCTATACTTTCAAAATTTGGAATCCAAGCGTTGGTTGATTGGATTAGAGCGTCCTGTCAGCCTTTATAGTATACCATTATTCTATGTTTGATTTGTAAAATGTTACCCCTACCCTACACACACTTTCAAGCAAACATTAAATGTTAATGGACCATCTATCACCCAGGTCGCTTTTATCTCCGGTTTGTTGAGATGAGCTGCGGATCGTTGCACCATGGTTTAGATAGTATCAAATCCCTGGACGTAGTGACAGGATATAAATGTGTCTCTCCCTCCTGAATGTCCTCCTATATTTTCAAAATTTGGTATTTCAAACGTTGGTTGATTGGATTCTAGAGCGTCCTGTCTGCGTCTATAGTGCATATAACATTATTCTATATTTTATTTGTAAAATGCTACGATAATTACCAGTTATTATACTTCTTGATTTAACCACGTCCATTTATACATCGCTTATCTTACCAATCCCCGGCACACATTCGAGCAAACCTTAAATGTGAATGTGTCATGCATCAGCAAATACACAGGAGGCACTGCACCTCGTCTGTTGAAATAAACGCTGGTTCGTTGTATCATGGCAGTGTCGCGATGTCGGGCGTAGCGACAGGATATGAAGTTGTCTCGCCCCTCCATGCAAATGGCTGCCACGGATTTCAAAAGTTGGACATTCGTGTGTCAGTTGATTGGGTTCGTTTCTCCTGTCTGTTGAAATGAACTGTGTATGTTGCACCACCGTGGTGTCGCCGCACTGACGTGGCAACATGAATATGGGGGCGTCTCACCCCTATACATGTCCATCCGCACCACATCCGAACAAAGTTAACCTTGTGTGTTGATGTTCCATCACCCAGACTGTTTACATGCATCTGCGGTATGTTGAAAGGAACTGTGTCTCGTGCAACACGGTGGTGTCACATCCCTGGTGGTGCACATGGTGACCTGGATATTGGGGCTGTAAATGTCCACCCCACGCCACATTCGAATAAAGTTAACATTGCGTCTTGGTGTACCACAAAACAAACACCCAAGCCGCGTTTACATGTATCTCATGTCTGTTGAAATGGATTGCGGGTCGTTGCATCACAATCAAGTGACAGTACTAGTTCTTCACAGAAATGAGGTTTCAACATAAGACATGTGAGGTATTTATGTTTGTACATGGATACCAATTATCATAGTGTCTCGCCCTCCAAATGTACACACAGAGTTTCGAAAGTTGGAAATTCAAGTGTAATTTGATTTTTCCAATTGTTGGTGCATATTTCCGGTCTGTTGAAATGAAATGTGGTTCGTCGCATCATGTTAGTGTCCCAGTGTCGCAGCCCCGGACATGGGGGGGGGGGGCGGTCTGTTGAAATGAAATATGTCGCATCATGTTGGTGTCATAGTGTCGCAGCCCCGGACATGGGGGCGATCTGTTTAAATGAAATGTGGCTCGTCGCACCATGTTGGTGTCATAGTGTCGCAGCCCCGGACATGGGGGGGGGGGCGATCTGTTGAAATGAAATGTGGCTCGTCGCACCATGTTAGTGTCGCATGCAGGGTCGCAGCCCCGGACATGGGGTGGTCTGTTGAAATGAAATGTGGTCCGTCGCACCATGCTAGTGTCACAGAGTGGCAGTCCCAGACATGGGTACGCAGTGTGTTCTGCTTGATTTTGTTCTGGCCTGTTACCTGTACTGCCAGTTTATTATTCTCAGTGGAAGGGGAATAACTCTATCTCTTAGTTTTGATTGTGTATGCATTCTGAGTAAATAAAGAGGCTTGGACTGAATCTCAGCATCTTTATCATTGGACACTCCTAGGCCACAGCTCTTCTGTATCCTTGTAGAATATATATATCTGATTTTATGATTCTGCCATTCAGCCAATCAGAACACACTTTTTGTCAACAAACCAATCAAATTATCGGAAGGTGATATGAACTAGTAGTTCATATGAAATTGATTTATGACATACTTTCCAACGTAAATAATGATTGAGTAATATGATAAATATATATATCTGATTTTATTTCATACCAACAATAGTCAAGAACATTGACTCTGTATAGAAATTATCGGGTACTCAAAGATTAAGTGGACCTTTAAAAAAAGTGGATGACTTTAAATTCCAGAGGCGACATATAATTATAGCTCGATTGTGAATCGGGAGCACTGAGTACAATATTAAACAACAAACAAGTGAATCGAACGACTCCTAATATGAACCATATATGCAGGACGGACGCTGTGGTCTCAGATGAAGACATATCGGATCATCACCTCAATGCCTGTGCATCAAAGCGACCGCATACGGACCTCCACGAGTGAAGTGCCCGCGGTTGGGTGACCACAAAGCGTACAACAGCTTGAGTTAAAGCTCTCCCTAACCACAGCTAATTTCTAAATTAAACTCGTCTATTGAAAAACTTAACGCGTAGTTAACGCTTGACTCCGATGATAAAACGTGTTTATTTTTTAAAATTAGACTTCAAATGGAATGTTTAATTACGCGTGAGCAGATAAGTCTATTGAACGCACAATAGATAGGCGATTCATCATTTAATACATCAAAGGATTTAACATGTTATCGAGCCCTATTTTGTAGGGGAGATCTTTGGCCTTTCTTTGTTCGAGTATTTACATGTTCCTAATGCAGGCCAACCAAGGACATTACGTTTTGCAATATTTAGAACTGTTCGTCATCGTTATGTATACAGATGTGCAACATAATTCATCGTTTGGATATGTAGACTAGTTATAGCCACCCCTAGTCACGTGGTCCTCATCGTTTGGATATGTAGACTAGTTATAGCCACCCCTAGTCACGTGGTCCTCATCGTTTGGATATGTAGACTAGTTATAGCCACCCCTAGTCACGTGGTCCTCATCGTTTGGATATGTAGACTAGTTATAGCCACCCCTAGTCACGTGGTCCTCATCGTTTGGATATGTAGACTAGTTATAGCCACCCTAGTCACGTGGTCCTCATCGTTTGGATATGTAGACTAGTTATAGCCACCCCTAGTCACGTGGTCCTCATCGTTTGGATATGTAGACTAGTTATAGCCACCCCTAGTCACGTGGTCCTCATCGTTTGGATATGTAGACTAGTTATAGCCACCCCTAGTCACGTGGTCCTCATCGTTTGGATATGTAGACTAGTTATAGCCACCCCTAGTCACGTGGTCCTCATCGTTTGGATATGTAGACTAGTTATAGCCACCCCTAGTCACGTGGTCCTCATCGTTTGGATATGTAGACTAGTTATAGCCACCCCTAGTCACGTGGTCCTCATCGTTTGGATATGTAGACTAGTTATAGCCACCCCTAGTCACGTGGTCCTCATCGTTTGGATATGTAGACTAGTTATAGCCACCCCTAGTCACGTGGTCCTGATCGTTTGGATATGTAGACTAGTTATAGCCACCCCTAGTCAAGTGGTCCTCATCGTTTGGATATGTAGACTAGTTATAGCCACCCCTAGTCACGTGGTCCTCATCGTTTGGATATGTAGACTAGTTATAGCCACCCCTAGTCACGTGGTCCTCATCGTTTGGATATGTAGACTAGTTATAGCCACCCCTAGTCACGTGGTCCTCATCGTTTGGATATGTAGACTAGTTATAGCCACCCCTAGTCACGTGGTCCTCATCGTTTGGATATGTAGACTAGTTATAGCCACCCCTAGTCACGTGGTCCTCATCGTTTGGATATGTAGACTAGTTATAGCCACCCCTAGTCACGTGGTCCTCATCGTTTGGATATGTAGACTAGTTATAGCCACCCCTAGTCACGTGGTCCTCATCGTTTGGATATGTAGACTAGTTATAGCCACCCCTAGTCACGTGGTCCTCATCGTTTGGATATGTAGACTAGTTATAGCCACCCCTAGTCACGTGGTCCTGATCGTTTGGATATGTAGACTAGTTATAGCCACCCCTAGTCAAGTGGTCCTCATCGTTTGGATATGTAGACTAGTTATAGCCACCCCTAGTCACGTGGTCCTCATCGTTTGGATATGTAGACTAGTTATAGCCACCCCTAGTCAAGTGGTCCTGAAGTTCTCCACGATGCATGGCGGTGGGTCATGATGATGATGGGTCCTGCCGAATTGCCATGATGCTGATTGTTCCTGCTGAATTGCCATGATGCTGATGGGTCCTGCCGATTTGCCATGGTGATTATGGGTACTGCCCAATTGCCATGGTGATGATGGGTACTGCCGAATTGCCATGGTGATGATGGGTCCTGCCGAATTGCCATGGTGATGATGGGTCCTGCCGAATTGCCATGGTGATGATGGGTCCTGCCGAATTGCCATGATGATGATGATGGGTCCTGCCGAATTGCCATGGTGATGATGGGTCCTGCCGAATTGCCATGGTGATGATGGGTCCTGCCGAATTGCCATGATGATGATGATGGGTTCTGCCGAATTGCCATGGTGATGATGGGTCCTGCCGAATTGCCATGGTGATGATGGGTCCTGCCGAATTGCCATGATGATGATGGATACTGCCGAATTGCCGCGATGATGATGATGGGTCCTGCCGAATTGCCATGGTGATGATGGGTCATGCCAAATTGCCATGGTGATGATGGGTACTGCCGAATTGCCATGATGATGATGGATACTGCCGAATTGCCACGATGATGATGGGTACTGCCTAATTGCCATGATGCTGATGGGTCCTGCCGAATTGTTATGATGACGTGGGTCCTGTCGAATTTTCATGATGATGATGGGTCCTGCCGAATTGCCATGATGATGGTGGGTCCTGCCGAATTGCCATGATGATGGTGGGTCCTGTCGAATTGCCATGATGATGGTGGGTCCTGCCGAATTGCCATGGCGATGGTGGGTCCTGCCGAATTGACATGATGATGGTGGGTCCTGTCGAATTGCCATGGTGCTGGTGAGTCCTGCCGAATTTCTATGACGGTGATTGGTCCTGCTGAATTGCCATGTTGATGATGGGTCCTGTCGAATTGCCATGATGATGGTGGTTCATGCCGAATTGCCATGATGATGGTGGGTCATGCTGAATTCCCATGATGATGGTGAGTCCTGCCGAATTGCCATGATGATGATGGGTTCGGCCGAATTGCCATGATGATGGTGGGTCATGCTGAATTCCCATGATGATCATGGGTCCTGTTAAATTCCCATGATGATGGTGGGTCCTGCTGAATTGCCATGATGATGGTGGGTCATACCGAATTGCCACGATGATGGTGGGTCCTGTCGAATTGCCATGATTCTGGTGGGTCCTGCCGAATTGCCATGATGATGGTGGTTCATGCCGAATTGCCATGATGATGGTGGGTCATGCTGAATTCCCATGATGATGGTGGGTCCTGCCGAATTGCCATGATGATGATGGGTTCGGCCGAATTGCCATGATGATGGTGGGTCCTGCCGAATTTCTATGACGGTGATGGATCCTGTTGAATTGCCATGATGATGCTGGGTCATGCTGAATTCCCATGATGATGGTGGGTCATGCTGAATTCCCATGATGATGATGGGTCCTGTTAAATTCCCATGATGATGGTGGGTCATGCCGAATTGCCACGATGATGGTGGGTCCTGCCGAATTGCTATGATGCTGATGGGTCCTGCCGAATTGCCATGATGATGGTGGTTCATGCCGAATTGCCATGATGATGGTGGGTCATGCTGAATTCCCATGATGATGGTGGGTCCTGCCGAATTGCCATGATGATGATGGGTTCGGCCGAATTGCCATGATGATGGTGGGTCATGCTGAATTCCCATGATGATGATGATGGGTCCTGTTAAATTCCCATGATGATGGTGGGTCCTGCTGAATTGCCATGATGATGATGGGTTCGGCCGAATTGCCATGATGATGGTGGGTCATGCCGAATTGCCACGATGATGGTGGGTCCTGTCGAATTGCCATGATTCTGGTGGGTCCTGCCGAATTTCTATGACGGTGATGGATCCTGTTGAATTGCCATGATGATGCTGGGTCATGCTGAATTCCCATGATGATGGTGGGTCATGCTGAATTCCCATGATGATGATGGGTCCTGTTAAATGGGGTCATGCCGAATTTCCATGGTGATATTGGGTCCTGTTGAATTGCCATGGTGATGGTGGGTCCTGTTGAATTCCCATGGTGATGGTGGGTCCTGTTGAATTGCCATGGTGATGGTGGGTCCTGTTGAATTGCCATGGTGATTGTGGGTCCTGTTGAATTCCCATGGTGATGGTGGGATCATGCCGAATTGCCATGATGATGATGGGTCCTGTTGAATTCCCATGGTGATGGTGGGTCCTGTTGAATTGCCATGGTGATGGTGGGTCCTGTTGAATTGCCATGGTGATTTTGGGTCCTGTTGAATTGCCATGGTGATGGTGGGTCCTGTCGAATTCCCAGGGTTAAAGTGAGTTGAGCTGAATCAAAGAGATACACGAATCCTAAAAAGATGCTCAAAAGACATCTGTAGTTAAAAGTCTGATAATGCAAATCATAAAACAGCCATTAACGAAGAGATTAAATCAGTTGACTCTATGTGCGATTTTAAAAAGGTAAGTCTTTAAAAGTTTGCGGAATTCCATCGTCATTCGTAAGTCTGAGATCGTCGGGAAGATTGTTCCACACTGTGTAGAATATCTAAAAAATCTAAACACTGGGCACCACCCACACAATCTCACATCACGATCCACGCAATCTCACATCACGTCCTGTTTCGTGATATGACTTTTCCTCGGAGATGTGCATTGTAAACCCCATTCAAAACGGACAATACTTGACTTCCCCATTAAATATCATTTCATCGTGCGTTCCTTTCTTTTACAAAATGGGTTCACAATCAAATATCAGCAAAGTACCCAACTATTATGTACTCATGTAATCTGAGGGGGAAGAGGTTATCAAACATCGATTAGAGTTCAGTGCTAATAAATCACCCACACCATGCATACAATAATACAAGCTACCACCCACCTATGTATACACGTGGTTGGTGCGCTCAAATTTATAGCCGATCCGTACAAGCCTGCAAATAGTGTGTCTGTCATTTAACCCTTTACCCAACAAACCGGCCAAAACCGGCCAAATAAAGCTTCAACAGCCTAAAATATCTTCGGTCTGTCTCAATAGAACCATACAAATATGGATATCATTGGAATCGGCTCATTGACCACATTGTGATAGTTACAGTTATGCCCTGTGCCAATGCATTCTCTTATATATGCGAGTCGACCATAGGTCGCCTCGCATATATAAGAGAATGCATTGGCCTAAACAAAATCTTTTTTTAACACTTTTTACCATTTTTTCTTACATTCTTTAACAATTTTATAATTTTTAATGTGCTAAGCCAATGCATTCTCTTATATATGCGAGGCGACCTATGGTCGACTCGCATATATAAGAGAATGCATTGGCACAGGGCCCTTCTGTTGGGTAAAGGGTTAACCCATAGAGAGCCCCACATAGACTGAAGCAGACGACACTCTGTAGTACATGCTTCCATCTGTGTGAGGCTCCCTGTGGGTTAAACATTAACCAGTCAAGTTTGGAAAGGAAGTCATACATTACAGGCCAAGCCTGCAAATAGTGTGTCTGTCATTTGCAGAATGAGGTCCCCAGAGGTTTAATTTAGTTACGCTATCCCGCTATCTTAGCGTCACCAAATTCACCCATTGGGGACCTCATTCTGCTCAGGCCTCAACTGCTATGGGAGACCTAGAATCAGATTGAAGTTCCCCGTGCAGTTGAAGTTTGTGATTTTCACCCATTAGTCACCTCAATTATGCATTTTATCTTCTGCAAATTAGGGCATACAGAAACTTCCCAGAAGGGAAAAAGTAACTAAAAACAAAGTTAATTTTAGACTATAGTACTTCCCAGAAGATGAGACCTAAGCAGAATGAGGTCCTCAGAGTGTGAATTTGATTATACTAGCCCGCTGTGTGGGATAGCTTCAATAAATTCACCCTCTGGGTACCTCATTCTGCAAATGACAGACGCACTATTAACTTGCATTTTTGCTTGACATGATATCGCATTTATTTCACTGTAAAATATATATGATTTATCTTTAACGCCTTCGGTAGTATACAATTATATCGAATTACTTTCGTTATATCGCGTTTGTTGTTTCAATTCTGCGTTTATTATCGGTAGAAATACATTTTGGGTTAACCCGTAGCCGAAGGAAAGATACATGAATGTCGGACGACATCCGTAGACACCTTTCGCATCAAGCTGCAAAACAGAGTTCATTCCCCTCGCTACACTATGTCTGGCCGTTGCAGGCATGTATATTTTCTTAATTAAATCTAATATATTTCATTGAAGTGTTTTGTCAGTTACAATTCATTCTGGCTTGATCTAGTAGACAATTTTCAAATGAATATGGACAGTTCAGATTTTCAGAATAATGCAGAATGAATTGCAAAAGTCTCAAATAAATACATGTGCGATTTCTTCACATTATGTGTAGGGGAGACCCGGGAAAAGCCGATCACCTTTATTATTTCAATACTAGCAAATTATTCCGATTCTATCCGCATTTTAGGATAAGGTCGTTTCGTGTTGGGTTAGTTTTTATACATTTTCACAGAGAACCAGCTATATAATAAACTGTTGTAGCCCAGTAGAACATTTTCGTCGACATTTTACGATTTTACCAAATTTACGATTATTGTACATGTATCTGAATACATCCTACGTCAAATGTTATGCCAACATGATTAGAAACTGACAGTGCTAATATTTCTGATTGCCGGTTGCAATTGATACAAGAAAACCTTACTGGTCCGCTTTGCCCGGGTCTCCCCTAGCGGTAATTCCTGCGTAGCAGGGGACTGAATTTTGCATGGAGCTTGCTTTCGCATAATGATCGATGACAGATAATTATTACGAATAGGGTACGACGTCATTATAGAAATATTTGCACAGTATGGAATTAGTCGCTTTGTGACCAAATGTTCTCTCTGCATGATGTCGACAGTTTTGTCTTACAAGACCGCGCATAAGACATTCTTTTAGAATGCAGTGCTTATAATACCACACACCGCGTCTCGAACTCATAAACATTATGAAGACATAGTTCCCAGACTTTGAAAGCATGACCCAAACTGAACAGCTTGTCAAAATCTTATCCAACAATATTTCAAATACATGCACTTCAATTTGTCATATAATCCGAAGATTATTCTCCGCACGCGATGAGCATCGTATCAAAAATCAATGAATAAATGCAGACGATACGATTATATAATGCACATTTAGAATTTATACATTACCATCATTTATTATTGTTCAATACACAATGTACAATTATATGTTATTATGTATGCATACTGTCCTTATAAGGATGTTTTGCCAATTAAACTTATCTTTATCTTATCTTAGACTAATTAGAGCTATGCATTACACATAATACATATATCGGTTCCCACAATTCCTGGTGGGAATGTTCCCTTCAGCATGCTTATGTGGATCCATAATGTGGATCCATAGCACATGTGGATCCATGTGGATCCATAGCCCATAACCCTCAAGATCATATTGTTAGGCATATATATAAATTATAGTATAAAATGTATTAGTTTCATGAATGCACCACCTCAGAATTCCGTTAAAACAACTAATCCTTCAAATTATTACAAACACTATGGCTTATTACTGCAGGTTTCTCATTCACCACACCGGAAGCCTCTAAATTCGGATCAAAAATATACTAATCGGATTAAACACACACCCGATACTTCGCAATACGACCTTTATTCTTAATTCCAACCCAGACGTACGTCATCAGCAAAGTTAGCTGTTATATTATGCATTGTGTTCCCGCAATAAAATCTTTAAGCGTGGTCCAGCCATTGTTCATACATAAACATCGAAAGCATTTAACGCAGTCATAACAGTTACACCAATGAGACATCAGCGAAGATACATCCGCGAAAACCCGAAATGTGTTGTACTGTGAGATATCCCCATCGCTCCATTGACACGGCCAGATCACTAGATCAGTTTTAATACAATTTCCTAAAATAACTCGCATAGCGTGAAACCTGAAATTATTTGTTTATTTGTTTATTAACCTCCAGTAATGAAGATAATTCACAACAATATGTGACCCGCCATATCAAATCCAGTCGTAAGTCGGGATTGTTTTACCCTGCGCCAATGCATTCTCTTATATATGCGAGTCGACCATAGGTCGCCTCGCATATATAAGAGAATGCATTGGCCTAACAATTTTTTATCATTTTTTTTAAATAAATGTTTCTTACAATTTTTAGGACATTAAAAAAATAATTTATCCATGCATTACCCTGCAGGGAGCCCCACACATATATAGAAGCATATAGAACAGTGTCGTCTGCTCATGTTTGTCTGGGGCTCTGTATGGGTGAAATTATAAAATTGTTAAAGAATACAAGAAAAAATTATTAAAATTGTAAAAAATTGTTAGGCCAATGCATTCTCTTATATATGCGAGGCGACCTATGGTCGACTCGCATATATAAGAGAATGCATTGGCACAGGGTAAAAAAAATCCCGAATTCCGACTGGATTTGATATGGCGGGTCACATATAGGGCGTATTGATTGATTGATGGGTTACTCCACGTATATTACACGTCTTAGACTAAATTTAATTCTGTCTGCCATTGCTTGTACATAATGTTGTTGATATTTATAGAAGTCCGTATTATTTACTTAAACAATGATAGGGTTCCTATTCAGATCACTGTCGTTAACATGCACCTTTTCACTTCACTTCACTATTATACAAGCTGACAAGAAAGTTTTGACAGCGAACATATGTATACAGGGTGATTACATTCATAGCTAAACAAATACATACTAATGGACCCCATGTCGATGTTCATTGATACAAGGCGCGAACCCGTAATTGTAAAATCAGGTAAATAGGAGGTCGAGATAATTATAATGTTTACTGGTCGCGGAATTAATTATTTCATTAATAAATTTCAGTTCCATTTCACGGTGATTATTCTTGGAGGAATTTTACCGAAAAAAGTGCACCTTATGAACTTGTGCAATACACCTTCAATATCGTAACACGTAATCGCCCAATCCGGTCCCAATGTGGTGTGTCCGCCGGCAGTCCGGGGCAGTTATAATTGGCATTGGACTCTCGAGCAAGCTACGCGGTTCAGAGTCTAGAGAAAATAGTGGGGCTTTCCATTATCACCCATAATCATTACGCTAGTGTCAGCCAATCTAAAGAAAATAGTGGGGATTTCCATTACCACCCATAATCATTACGTTAGGGTCAGCCAATCTAAATAAAATAGTGGGGATTTCCATTACCACCCATAATCATTACGTTAGGGTCATCCAATCTAAAGAAAATAGTGGGGATTTCCATTACCACCCATAATCATTACGTTAGTGTCAGCCAATCACAACACTTAACAGGAAAGCGCGATGAATTCTTCGACTCCCCAGTTTCTCGCGACATATAGCTAAAAAATAACATAATAATTTCCTGTCACATTGCTAATTTCGCAGTGTTTACTCAACTAATTAAACACTAAAATGCGGTTATAAAGATTCAAGGATAACACCAATAATGCCTAACAAGTCGAATATAATTAACTATTTCCAAGACTTTCAAAGCTAACAACCCGTTTTGTAATAAAATTCGTCAAAACGAAACCGAAAGGAGACATCATTCTGCGAATCGTTAAAAAGAATGCGTGCGCTGTGACGTCATACTGCACGGATTGCACGCATAAGCTATTTATAGCGACAGTAGTGTGAATATAGTGAAACTATTTAGACTCTGTACAACGTATAGCTTGTCAGAGAATCGAATTTTAATTAGATTGGTTTTTTTTCTTTCAATATTTCCTGCTATTTCAGGATTGAAGGAGCGCGTTTCGATTTAATCTAATATCTCACATATTTGCGTGTGTTGCACTGAACCATGTTCGTTGAACTGCCAACTGCCAATTGGGTCGTGCGTTTCATATCCAAAATAAACAGACCATAACACGATCCGATGTAACATCCTGTTGACCTAGATGACTAAATACAGTATAGATAGAATAACTGGGCGTGTTTGAGTGCGCGGCAATTGCACATAGACAAACCGATCGATACTTTATATTGGGCTAATTTACAGTGCAGCATGGTATAATATGGAAACTGCAGACCTATTTCAGAAACATGCAGCTGAGTTTAAAGGTCCACTTAATTTTCGAGTCACCGAATATTTTTACAGGGCCTTGATATACGGTTTTAATAGCAATCTATGCCATAAAATATGATTAAAATACTATAAATCATCACCATTTGTGTCTCAGAAGATGCCCATAGAGAAATAGAAAACAGCTGAAATCATAGAAAGATTTCTTAAGATATAGAGTTATTCCCCTTCCATTGAAAATAATAATGAAACTTGAGCAAAGAACACCAAGTCGGTATCTCAACAAAAACAACATGTTCACATAAGGATTAACTGTCATGTGGACTGTTTTTATGGAGATGTAACCGTGAGGTAAGTGGTCGTAACTTGTGTAAAACCCGAAGGGTTTTACAGACAAGTTATGACCGCTTACCTCACGGTTACATCTCCATAAAAACAGTCCACATGACAGTTAATCGTTACATTTATATACATTTAGCGAAAAAGCAACTTTTGTATATGTATTTAAATCGAAAAGTGTATCGTGACAAAACCAGACCAAAATATCACATAGCACCCTTGGCAAAAATTAACAGGAACAATTTCTTTATATTGAAACCTGATGATTTAATTTAAGTCAATCCTGCGCGAGTCCAAATGCGCCCAAAACATTACGCGTTTTTTCTTTCCGGTATCGATGACGTATCGATGTAATTATGGGCTTGCAGTTATGAGCTGTTGCGCGTTCACCGAGAAATAACTGCAACTAGTCACGTGGGCGCCGACCAATCGAAATGCTGGATATAGTGATAATCACACTTAGTGTGTAAATATAGTTTATTACACCGAATAAGTTGATAATAAAATGTTTTGGAGCTTCCTCTTTCAAATGGTATATAATATGGCATATATTTTATATAAAAAGATCTGGGTGTTCGAAAATTAAGTGGGCCTTTCATATGAATATGAATTATGCGACCCCCCCCCCCCCACGGGAACAGTCTAGCGACGTCCCTGGTTGGATCCCTAAAATTGCCAACGAAATGTATAATTATACCCTAAACCGTGTTCGTGACAGAATCGCGCAACCCACGTGTCGCCGTTAGTTAAACTTTTCAAATCGTGCAGCTTCCACAAAAGGTTATAACTTTATGTGCGAACTTAAGAATTCTCAATCACTCCCCGACAACAATCCAGTGCCAAAATACAATCATGATTTCATGTTATGTGAATAATTTATAGTCGATCTGCGAAAAACAATATTTTATAGAGATGGTTGCACGAATATTTCAGATATTGGATTTCCCATGAAACTTTTGGTATGGACACTTCGTTTGTTCTGATTGTTACGACGTTCACGCGATTTCTGTTCAATCACATGCACTCACATTCACACATTGCTAAATCTGCCTGAAATTTTATTATTTTTGTAGTATTGCTTTTATTCTCAATTTCTCAGCCAATATAATGTATGGTACATGAGAAAACAAAAATGCAATATGTGCAAATGAGAACATTCCGGTCTAAATATTTGAAAATACCTACCGTATGAAAACAGTAAATAGAATAAACAATCATCACACACGCACACACATTACAATACACACATAACACAACAACGTTATGTAAACGGCCATGTAATCGTTATATAGCGTGGCACACCGGACTGCGGAGAGAATGATCGGATATGATCCAAGTATACAAAATAATAAACGACCTAGAGGAAGTCACAAAACCTAAGGGATGACGATAGACTAAGGGTGCATTTACATTGCTATAGAACTGTACACAGATCTACACGCATACTAGTGTAAACGGGTTGATATAGAAATGCACACAGAAAGAAAACGGTATTAGTTCGTGTGAGCGAAAATCGTGTCCGCTATACGTCACGGTCGTCGCCGAAGCATTGCGACAGGCAAATCTGTTTTTTATTAATTGTTACTCGGGCTTGGCGAATGTGTTTTAGCGTTCGTTGTCATTTCAACCCGTGTATTTCGAATATTGAACACAGACAGGGATGTGGACACTTTGGTCAAAGTTTTCAACAGTTGGAAATTTCATACCTGACACAACATTAGTTGTAATTTCCAAACCAACAATAGGTTGAAAATGATCTTGTAGTTTGATTTTCAAACATTTTATTGGGGGGGGGGTATTGTTTTCGGACCAATATTTGCATAATTTCCAACTTTTTATCAAACGTTTGGGTTGGAATGGCCATCAGCTGGAAGTTTTCCAACCTTATCATGGGGGCGGGTGTCAGGTTGGAAATTTCCAACACTTGGAAAGATTGTGTCCTGGTCCCTCCTCGTGGCCAATCAAAAACGGCTAGTTAATTTAAGAAAACAATATTGTCCTACATTAGGCCAACATTGTCATTGGAATTGTCATCAGTTGGAATTTTTACTACATTTGGTCAAATAAAGGGTGTTGTAGGGTGGATACCCATTCCATACAGATCCAAAATGGCCACCGCCCAGATGGTGTCAAACAGGAGACCTATAGATATATAGATGATCACCTGAAATCCTAAATATTGGTGGAATCGCCATCTAAAGCTATATGGGTGCTCTCTAGTCTCTCTATTTGTGCACACGGTTGTTTATTGTGTATTCCTATGCGATTTGCATTCTTTCTTCGAACCATTATCAAGTGGTATAAGGATACACTTCAAATACATGCGGCACATACCATATCGCTGTTGTCTGCTGATAGTTGATCCATTTTTATGTCTGGCCTATAAAACTGAAACGACTCGTAGTGAATTGTCAATTACCAGAGTACTGAACAGCGCGCGTTCACTATTAGTAATCATATTGTGATCACAGTAATGCGCGACACGTGACTTCATACAGATCTGTATACAGTTATATATCAGTGTAAATGCACCCTTAGAGGACACAGGCTGACAATAAGTAGACCAAGATACAACAAGAAGTTTACCCAAAACACGTTACCGACGGGGGAAATGTTTTCCGGCACGTATGCCGGGGTGGTTGGGTGGTCGATGGGACCAACAAACAATTTTTTCCGCAACTCAAAATGTTTTTTCCTGCAAGTCTTTTTGAATGTTTTTTTGCAATGGGTTTGGCTTAAAACACCTTAGAATGTCAATATTAACATAAATGAAAAATTTCATGATGATCAGACACAGTATAGGCTGTAGCCCATACTAATGGATTGCATTTTGAAATCCAAGATGGCCGCTGGCAGCCATGTTTTTTTGGCCGAATGACCCCAAAATGACTCGTTCCTATCTACATGCCAATGTTAACATCCATGACAAATAGTATATACAGCTGTTTACCGTGAATTTCCCCCCGCAAATCTCTGTTTTAGCAGGTTTTAGTGTTAAAAGTGGGGTGGGTGTCCAAAAAAGGTCTGGAAAAAACGGACAATATTTTGGACCGACCGACCGGACAATAAACTCGTGGAACCAACTGTCAGATCTCTGCTCTATATATCAATTTAAAATCATATCTAAATGACAGCTGGAGACAAAAAAACTAATTTAGCTACACATTTTAACCGTCAACATGCACACTACAATACAGTAGCTCAATTAATTTTCGAACCCCCAGATAATTCATATAAAATATATGTCATATTATATACCGTTTGAAAGAGGAAGCTCCTAAACATTGTATTATCAGTTTATCCAGTGTAATAAACTGTGAACATGTTGTTTTTGTTGAGATACCGACTTCGTATCCTGTGTTCAAGTTTCGTTATTTTCAAAAGAAGAGGAATAACTGTATATCTTAAGATACAGAGTTATTCCCCATCCATTGACAATACATTTTTAATTTGAATTCTGTTGCATTTTGGGAGCCATAATGGGGGAAATCTTTCCATGATTTCAGCTGTATTCTATTTTTCTATGTGCATCTTCTGAGACACAGACGTTTCAAATGGTCATGAATTCTTTAAGTTATAGTATTTAAATAATATATTATGGCATAGATTGCTATTAAAACCGTATATCAAGGCACTATAAAAAAAACATCTGTGACTCGAAAATTAAGTGGGCCTTTAACAGTTTTTCCCCACGATTTCTTGTGACATGCGTTCGATAACAGAACATAATCGATTCGATATACTGAATGGTAGCTTCCCACCAGACGTACACTATACAGATATACTGAATGGTAGCTTCCCACCAGACGTACACTATACAGATATACTGAATGGTAGCTTCCCACCAGACGTACACTATACAGATATACTGAATGGTAGCTTCCCACCAGACGTACACTATACAGATATACTGAATGGTAGCTTCCCACCAGACGTACACTATACAGATATACTGAATGGTAGCTTCCCACCAGACGTACACTATACAGATATACTGAATGGTAGCTTCCCACCAGACGTACACTATACAACATAATCGATTCGATATACTGAATGGTAGCTTCCCACCAGACGTACACTATACAGATATACTGAATGGTAGCTTCCCACCAGACGTACACTATACAGATATACTGAATGGTAGCTTCCCACCAGACGTACACTATACAGATATACTGAATGGTAGCTTCCCACCAGACGTACACTATACAGATATACTGAATGGTAGCTTCCCACCAGACGTACACTATACAGATATACTGAATGGTAGCTTCCCACCAGACGTACACTATACAGATATACTGAATGGTAGCTTCCCACCAGACGTACACTATACAGATATACTGAATGGTAGCTTCCCACCAGACGTACACTATACAGATATACTGAATGGTAGCTTCCCACCAGACGTACACTATACAACATAATCGATTCGATATACTGAATGGTAGCTTCCCACCAGACGTACACTATACAGATATACTGAATGGTAGCTTCCCACCAGACGTACACTATACAGATATACTGAATGGTAGCTTCCCACCAGACGTACACTATACAGATATACTGAATGGTAGCTTCCCACCAGACGTACACTATACAGATATACTGAATGGTAGCTTCCCACCAGACGTACACTATACAGATATACTGAATGGTAGCTTCCCACCAGACGTACACTATACAGATATACTGAATGGTAGCTTCCCACCAGACGTACACTATACAGATATACTGAATGGTAGCTTCCCACCAGACGTACACTATACAGATATACTGAATGGTAGCTTCCCACCAGACGTACACTATACAGATATACTGAATGGTAGCTTCCCACCAGACGTACACTATACAGATATACTGAATGGTAGCTTCCCACCAGACGTACACTATACAGATATACTGAATGGTAGCTTCCCACCAGACGTACACTATACAGATATACTGAATGGTAGCTTCCCACCAGACGTACACTATACAGATATACTGAATGGTAGCTTCCCACCAGACGTACACTATACAGATATACTGAATGGTAGCTTCCCACCAGACGTACACTATACAACATAATCGATTCGATATACTGAATGGTAGCTTCCCACCAGACGTACACTATACAACTGCCAAGAATGATTTTGTTATGGTAAGAAAATCTTTCTTGGCCTAAGAAAATCTTTCTTGGTTATACTCCCTAGAAATAGGCACTGTCACTAACTCGTGGCCATATTGGATCCACAGGCCCGGTTCCGTGGTGTTAGTGCTACGTCGTGTCAATGTTCTGGAGTAGGATTTCCATATATGGAAGTATTGAATATTCAAAAGCTCCATATATCGAAATGGTACTCCAGAACTTTGACCTGTAGCACTAAAACCACGGGGCTGGATGAATTCAATACGGCCGCGACGCAGTGATCTCGTTTATTAAATTTCTTGACTTTTTCTTAACATTTACTTTAAATAAGTAAAATATTGAGAAATGTTTTTAGAAATACTCAGAAATATTTCCTTTCATCAGAAATAAATCCTTAATTGTTGCAAGAAAATATTTTATTGAAGATGATATATTTCTTCAACAAGAATGTGTTTCTCATCAAAGAAATTATTTTAAGGTTATGAGTTATAACCTGACAAGTTTGAAGATAAATTATATAACGCGCGTTGGGCAGTTATAGAAAATTTATCTCATAACCTTAATTGAAACAAGAGTTATTTCTTATAATTCAATCCGTCATTCCATAAGAGAACCGCCATACTTAGAGGGTAAGTACAAAAGGATCGTAAAACTTTGAAATTATTGCAGACGCACAACAGTTGAAATTGACATGAACACTGCAATCAAACATCCTATTATCGAATGATCGAATTATGTCGTGCATTCGTCGCTTTTGATTTGCTAGCGAACAGTGTACACGCCCTGATCAACTGATCACTCCACTGTGACAGCATGTGTTCGAAAAATATTTCGCTTGTTATACTGTGCCACGAGTTGTCAGTTTATGAAACTTCATTTCTTTGGAAATGTTATCATTCTTTGGAAATGTTATCTGGATCTCTGGATCGAGTCTTGTTGATTTTTCTACTTCTGCACCTAAGTACTGATGGGTAATTAGCAGTAAATTTAACCCTTTACCCAACAAAACGGCCAAAACCGGCCAAATAAAGCTTCAACAGCCTAAAATATCTTCGGTCTGTCTCAATAAAACCATACAAATATGGATATCATTGGAATCGGCTCATTGACCACATTGTGATGGTTACAGTTATGCCCTGTGCCAATGCATTCTCTTATATATGCAAGTCGACCATAGGTCGCCTCGCATATATAAGAGAATGCATTGGCCTAAATAAAATCTTTTTTTAACACTTTTTACCATTTTTTCTTACATTCTTTAACAATTTTATAATTTTTAATGTGTTAAGCCAATGCATTCTCTTATATATGCGAGGCGACCTATGGTCGACTCGCATATATAAGAGAATGCATTGGCACAGGGTAAAGGGTTAATGGAAGAGCAGTACTGCCTGAAGGATTGTTGATGCAGCATCAGAATCCCCGTTTATATCGCAGAAAGTATTAGATAGTTTTCAGGTACATTTTAGGCTCGCGGTATATGTAACCTGAGTGGTCTTGTAGCACAATGCTGCTATGAGTGCTGTCATATCAATAGCAGAGAGAGAGAGAGAGAGAGGTTATTTTTAGGTTATCGAGAAATAACTTTAATGGCTAAATGTGTGACAACCAATGTTTTTATAGTAGTATGTGGACAGACAGCTTATGATTAAATTATATCTGATTATTTCCAAAGTATTTCTTAGTAGTTTTCTTATTTTAAGTAAAAACTTAAGAAAGATATAAGAAATTTTATTTCTAGGGAGTATATTAAGAAAATTTTCTTAGCCAATAAAATTTTTCATAAAATAACAAAATAGCTTTTGGCAGTGTCAGCTAGCGAGCTAGTATTATATTCTGTCGGGGGCGATTCCATTCATTACGCTCGGCTACAACGAGTAAATTACCCTGGGTTAAAGTTAATGGAATGATTTTAGTGACGGGACTAATCTAAAAAATATATAGTTAAAACTGCAAACAAAACCTAATTTTTAATCCAGGAAATTTGACAAACTCACACTGGGCGTGTCGAATGGATGAAGACTTAAGTAAATGAGCAAAAATATCTGATATTCACAAAGAAACTTAACGAGAATTTTGACTTTTATCGAACAAGCAAAATACCTAATTTTAAAACAAGTATCTAAAACTTTGGATAAATAATTTTAACTGTCATTCAATTGAATTATATATTTCTGAATTATATATTACATATGTATAACAAATTATTAAAAATTAAATTCATTTAATCCATTACATAAATATTTTCCATGTGCTTTCTCAGTTGACAACCGATCTTTTCGCGGAAAGTGACGTCACATTACAATACTCTCGAAATTACACTACCTCGGCCGTATGTGTAGCCAGGGGAACATGTCTCTATTCCGAAGGTTCGCTATTCCGAAGGTTCACTAATCCGAAGGTTTACTAATCCGAAGGTTCACTATTCCGAAGGTTCACTATTCCGAAGGTTCGCTATTCCGAAGGTTTTTGTTATTTTAAAAGTTAATTCTATATTCTAAAGTATATTGAGAGGGTTCTTTAGTACGAAGACTCTTTTTATGAAGGAAATAACTTAAAACATTAAAAAAATAAATGTGATTTTTGTTTTCGTGGGTTTCCTTGAGATTTAACCCTTTGGCGAGTAGAACGACATATATGTCGTCTATCGGCTGAGGACTAAAACGACATATTTTAGGAAGTGTTATTTTACGTCTATATAACTTCAATAAATCATCTGATTTATAAATGATTTACATAGGAGTTATTTTGATTAATATAATGTCCCAAATGCTAAAGGCGGACTATAACAGTGTGGCTCTTACGGTCAATCAATACTGGAGCGCTATAACTTACTGTATAGCAGAATACCGCTGAATGGACCTAACTGCAATTCTGACTTTGTATTGATTTTAATGTTGATGTTTCTTTCAAGTACAGATTGCCAGTTCGGGTAGAATGCATCTCTAACTCGTAGTTTATTTCAGTCATTGTGTTTTCAACTTTCTATAATATTAAAATGATAAACTGATACTGTCTTCTTGCTATTAATAACCGACATCTGGGACAAATTATATATTAGATTGGGGTGTATAAATGTACGGGGGCGCAAATTTGGATTCATTTCTGGCTAAAAACTCCCATAATAGAAAACCTTCGGAATAGTGAACCTTCGGAATAGTGAACCTTCGGATTAGTGAACCTTCGGATTAGTGAACCTTCGGATTAGTGAACCTTCGGAATAGCGAACCTTCGGAATAGAGAACCCTACCCGTAGCCAGCGTATACTGAGTATTTACGCTGAATTTACGCCTGATCATTCCATTCATTGCCCATTGTAATTCCATTACTCGTTGGAGCCGAGCGTAATGAATGGAATCGCCCCTCGGTGATTTTGAAGCTTGTCGTCCTCTAACTAAACCTCGTAAATTGCTCAAACTTTCGCAGGCTAACTTCGCCCATGTAGAGACTCAAGCATGACATAATACCCATTCACGATAGCTCGATCATTCTCCAGTATGCTATCTATTCGAATGGCATATGCCTTTATTTACAATCTAACTGTTCGAGGATATTCAACCCTTCGTGATATTTACTCGGCCCATACATCCCCGCTCACAGACGGCGCGGGTCGATATTCATATCACACACAATCATATTGTTTTCACCTTTCTTCACAACAGAGAGTCAAACGCTCTTTATTTTTACCATCAGGAGAAAGCAGCAAGTGATAACGTTTGACGGATATTCGACTGGTCATCACTGTAACATTACTTCGCGGATATTCGACTGGTCATCACTGTAACATTACTTCGCGGATATTCGACTGGTCATCACTGTAACATTACTTCGCGGATATTCGACTGGTCATCACTGTAACATTACTTCGCGGATATTCGACTGGTCATCACTGTAACATTACTTCGGATATTCGACTGGTCATCACTGTAACATTACTTCGGATATTCGACTGGTCATCACTGTAACATTACTTCGCGGATATTCGACTGGTCATCACTGTAACATTACTTCGTGCTCAACAGACAGTCCACATAATGGAAATCTGATTACCTTATTCTAGCAGAGAATATGGACACCAACAACAACATTTGGGTACACCCGAAGAGACCCGAGTATCTCTTATCACTGACTTTTATACTAATCATATGACCACTGCTATACGTCACAATAATTGCAGTACCCCATTAACACACAGTCTTGGTTTAGATTGTTTTGTACGATTGACAGTCACATATAATACGGAATATACGATAGTACGTTTCAGTATCACTTTCAACTAAAGAAACATGTGAAAGCTATTGAACAGACCCCGTTTTGTAATAGAACATAGTGGTCTCATTACTGAATAATATATATACTTCTAGATTCCCGTTACAGAGTGGTATAGTCTGTCGGTGTTTGGAGTTTGACGTTTACGATTCCTCAAACTAAACTAAACTAAACTTTAACAAAACTAACTTCACCCATGTATCTAGAGACTCGACATAATACCAATTCGCAACAGCTCGCTCATTTTTCAGAATGCCATATATACGAATTTGGCATATGTCTTTATTTACAATCTAATGGTGTAGGATATTCAGCTCTTCGCGATGTTTGCTCGGCCTATGCACCTCCGCACGGGTCGATACTCATATCACATCAACTGACTTTCTGACTGTGTTGATACACCTCTCATGATGTGGCGCACGCGATGTTTGCACATACAATAAAGTGCTGATTGTAGTTTCGTCTACTGCACACACGGTAAACGTTATGGGAGGGCGTAATGTTAACCCATTATTAAAGAGGAGGTCATTTGTGTGATGGACGAAATCGCACAGGCGCGTGAAGTCGATAGCTTGAGTGGAAACGGCACTGTTAACCCCTAACTTGCGGTCGGTTCCGTCAGATACGCAAAATCCAAAAAGGCACCGACCGCACCTCTCCCAGCTGCCTGACCACGGAAAAGGACACCAGAATGATCATACAGCGAATACCCATCTGCATTCACGGGCGATCGAGCAAGACGTTAGCTGTATCGGAGGGGGATAAATTAACCCATACGCTGTTGTCGAGTTCGCTATGAAGGTACGTAAAACTCCGAAAATAGCACCCTCCGACCGCACCGCACCTCCACCAGAGGACCGAGCGAGAAGAGGCATGCATTATCGCACAGAATAGACCTGCCTGTACCAATGTCCCAATATCCAAGTCGATAGCATGAGCAGCAACGCCATAGTTAGCCCCTAACTTGCGGCGTGTTCCGACAGGTATACGCAAAATCCATAAAGGCACTGACCGCACCCCTCCCCCAGCTGCCTGATCACGGAAAGGGACATCATATCATGCAGCGAATGCCCCTCTGCATTCATGATCGATCTGGAAGGTCGCTGGCTGTAGCGGAAGAGAACAAATTAACCCATACATACGCTGTTGTCGAGTTCGCTATGAATGTAAGCAAAAAACGCCGAAAATAACACCCGCCGACCGCACCGCCACCAGGGGATCGAGCAAGTTGGGGCTTGCATTTGCAGAATAAACCTGTAGGCTATGTACCAAAGTTCCATCCCCAAGTCGATAGTTTGAGCGGAAATGGCACTAAATCCCTAACTTGCGGTCGGTTCCGTCAGGTATGGAACATCCCAGATGCCATCGACCGCACCTCCCCTAACTGCATGCATGACCACGGAAATGGACATCATTTCATGCATCGAACACCCCTCTGCATTCATGGACGATCGTGCAAGTCGCTAGCTGCATGTAGCGGAAGTGAATACACTATACCCCATACGCGGCTGTCAAATTCGCTATGAATGTACTCAAAAAAAGGCCGAAAATAACACCCGCCGACCGCACCGCCACCATGCAGGGGACCGAGTACGATTGGGCATGCATTATCATGCAGAATAGACCTGTATGTACCAAAGTTCAAATCCCAAGTCGATAGCCCGTGCGGAATTACTATAAACACTATTAGTACATGCATGGCATTGGTTATAATAATTAATATATCATTATACCACTATTATCAACATATGATATATATATCCATCAAGACCGTCGTTTATTTAAATTTCTGCATGCCATAATATATGACACTTTTCCACAAATTATTTAAGTGAGAACTCTAAAATGTGTGAGGTTGGGGTGTCCATATGGGGTCAAGTTTCGCAGGCAAGTTTGTCTCACAGACAGGTTTGTATTTTGTCGTCCTGTGGTATTTACTCGTGCACGCGCACCGAAATTATATCGGGCAAAAATGTTAATGCCTCGCTCGAGTCCGAATTTTAACCCATTTTATGTTGACAACGACGACTTATTATAAGTCGGACTTACATATATACTGGCGAGTGGCGAAGAGTCTATGGTCGTCCTGATAGATCAACACCTGCTAGATCCCAAAAGGTGTACATCACCATATTAAACATTTGGGAACTTCTATCTGAGTCTGTCTCCCATGCAGAATGAGGTCCCCAGAGGGTGTATTTTCTTACGCAAGCCTGCTATGTGGGATAGCATCACTAAATTCACCCTATGGGGACCTCATTCTGCAAATGATAGGCTCAGGAACACGCCGAGCACAGATTTTCTAGCCAGATAGCCAGCCAGCTTGTATTTCCTTTCATGGAAAGGCTGACATTCCGGCATGCATCCAAGTTGGCGGAGCTGCAAACAAGCAACACAACCGATGACTCCAATAAAAGTGGCTATCCTTGGTAACGAATTGGTCGTATTGTCTATAGATTGGCTGTCTGTGCTTCTGTGTTTGATTGTCTATATATTGGTTGCCTGTGCTTCTGTGTTTGATATATTGCGTGTTTCTCTAGACATTTCCTTGTATCAATTTGTCAGATCTCCGATAGCAAGATCTTCGGTTCTAATGAACGCGATGAATTCAGGCATGCTGGTACATGGGGCTTGCATTACGCACAGGTGTACCCACCCTCTCCTATGCTGCCATTAGACCCTATATAGCCAGAGGCGGACTGGCCGATCGGGAGACCGGGAAATTTCCCGATGGGCCGGAGGCGGGAAAAATTCTGATTCCACGTGATTTTCTATCAAGCGAGAATCCGAGGGGTTTTTTTACGGTTTGGGGGGGGGGGGTATATGTGGTTGGGCCGCCCAACCACAACTTGGGCCGCAAATGAAACCGACGTGGGACGCCACATGTGTTGTTTAACCAGCCGTGTATCCAATAAGATGGTACTCTTCTCACATAAATTCATGAGGGCAGAGGCGGACTGCATGGCCGATCGGGAGACCGGGAAAATTCCGGACGTGGGCCGCCACATGTGTTGTTAACCAGCCGAATTGGCTAATCGTAATTTTGACATTAAATGAACTTGTCGGCATCATATAACACCACGTAAAGACCCCATTAATCTCGAGATTTTAACGGTAACTCCCAGCTGTAAAACCCAAAACAAATCTTACGCACCCCTCCCCCAATTGAAATTTACAAGAAAATAGGAACGCTTCAGTTGATGCCAGTCTAGTTTATCGGATTCGAGATTTTCTTGTATAGTTTTCAAAATGTTCTCACCCCGGGCCGAACAACCATGAACAGCCCGGTGTGTCCTGGTCTCTTATCCGTAGCCGTGTGCATTTGTCTGGAGTTAGACCGCTAGATGTTAGATTTTATGCAATTTTTCAGGTAAAAATATCTGAATGGTCTCATACCGGGAATATATAGAACCATGGTTTATGAATATATATGATATTAGACCAGAGGTGCAAATGGAATTATGCAAAAACATGTATTTGGTCTGCATCTGATTCAAGGGGGGGGGGGGGGGTGCAAATGGATTTATGCAAAGGGCCGGTATTATATTAATTTCCCGGGCCGGTTTCTTGGCCCAGTGTGCCTCTGTATATGGGTGTATAACATAGACCCTATATAGCCATGTGTGTATATCCCTGCATATTGCATGCACTATAGAAAGTGTGGTGGAATCAGATAATCTCAAAGTACTGGCATTCCGGATTGCATCAAAGTTGGCGAGGCTGCAAACAGGCTTCATATAAGCCGATCATTCCAATAAAATTGGCTATACCTTGTAATGAATTGGTCTTTATAGTCGCTTGGGTGTCTGTGTCTGATGTACTGGAGATGTTTCCTTGTATCTCCTTGTCAGATCTCCGATATCGTGATATCCAGTTCTCAAGAACGCGACGCAGTAAACATGGTACAGGAGCTTAACCCTTTCATGCCGGGAGCTTCCTGATTTTTTTGTGAAAACCCTGTGCCAATGCATTCTCTTATAAATGCGAGTCGACCATAAGAGAATGCATTGGCCTAACCAATTTAATATTATGTTAAAAATAATTATTAAAAAATGCAAGAAAAAATGAAAACAATGATAAAAAAATATTAAAGAATGTAAGAAATAATAATAAAAAATAATAAAAATTGTTAAAGAATGTAAGAAAAAATGATAAAAATGATAAAATTGTTCAAGAATATAAGAAAAAATTATAAAAATTGTTGTAAAATGTAAGAAAATATTATAAACAAAAATTATATATGCGAGGTCACTTATGGTCGACTCGCATATATATAAGACAATGCATTGGCACAGGGGTCTTTAACCCTTTACCCAACAAAACGGCCAACAACGCCCAAATAAAGCTTCAACAGCCTAAAATATATTCGGTCTGTCTCAATAACACCATACAAATATGGATATCATTGGAACCGGTTCATTGACCACATTGTGATGGTTACAGTTATGCCCTGTGCCAATGCATTCTCTTATATATGCGAGTCGACCATAGGTCGCCTCGTATAACACTTTTTACCATTTTTTCTTACATTCTTTAACAATTTTATAATTTGTTCTTACATTTTTTAACATTTTATCATTTTTAATATGTGTTAAGCCAATGCATTCTCTTATATATGCGAGGCGACCTATGGTCGACTCGCATATATAAGAGAATGCATTGGCACAGGGCCGTTCTGTTGGGTAATGGGTAATGTTGCGCCAGTTCAGCTCCCGTGATCAAAGGGTTAAAGTAATGCGGTCCGCTACCCGTTATTAAAATAAAGTTAAGTGCCGACACAATATACTACAATAAGAAATTCACCTATATATTTCTCACCATTTTGATCATTAGTTAATGCACAATCTGTTCCCACATTTCCTCATAACTAATGGTCATGTGGCACGCTTTGCCAAAATGCCCTGGAATTTCAAAATGGATGCCATCTGGATTTAAAGACCCACTTAATTTTCGAACCCCCAGATAATTTTATATAAATATATGCCATACTACATTGTATATACCATTTGGAAGATAAAGTACCAAAACATTGTCAACTTATTTGGTGTAATAAAACTGTGAACGTGTTTTGTTGAGATACCGACTTAGTGTTCAGCGGTCAAGTTTCATCAATTCCAATGGAAGGGGAATAACTCTATATCTTAAGATGTAGAGTTATTCCCTTCCATTGCAAACACATTATAAGTCGGAATTCTGGTGCATTCTGGGACCCGTAACGGGGGAAATCTTTCAATGATTTCAGCTGTTTTCTATTCTCTATGGGCATCTTCTGAGAGAGTAAGACGTTTCAAATGGTGATACATTATAGTGTTTTAATCAGATTTTATGGCATAGATTGTTATTAAACCCGTATAAGGCACTATAAAAAAAATGGTTGGTTACTCAATATTTAAATGGACCTTTAAGTGTATTTCGACTATAACATTGTACATGTGTGAACATTTACTGTTTCTGTGTCTTATTTAATTTCTAATCATATTATTCAAATATATGATGAGCATTTATAGAAGATGTCATTATCATAATGGATGCTCGACACACCGACGGACGCACGTTGCTGGATGTGGGCTGTTACTTGTTTGTATTGATGTGATTTACTAAGACAGGCGCAAGTGGACAAAAAGCATATTTGGGATCGCCGTTTGCCCAATGTTAGGGATAGCGAGAATGATGCATCATCCGATGGATTCTGTGGGCATCTATTTGCTTTGAAGCTTTGGTAGATGATAAATCAACGAGAATATAGTGTGGTTCAGTGTTCATGCTGTCATAGGCAAATTTTTTTTTCGAAAATGGCAAAAAAAAATTTCATTGGGCCAAACTTTTACCAAAGTTTTTTTTTACCTTAAAATCGGAAATCTAATTCAAAAGCCCAAATTCATTTTGTAGCGTCATGAGAATCAAATTTATAGTATGATAATCTTCCAATTGATTAAGTGATACAGTCTAATGGGTAACACAACTGTAGGGAGAATGATGCATCATCCGATGGACTCTGTGGGCATCTATTGTCCAATTACTATAGCAGGTTGTCGTGGTGACATCCAGTGTATCGGTTCTCTATTGCCCAATTACATGAAGGTTGCCGGGTGACACATCAATTGGTGATACGGCACTGTTCTATATCACCCTGGTGGTCAAGTGGTCCTGCTAATATGCTATGATGCTGGTAGAGCTAACTGATGGCGTTACGATATTGTAGCGTTATTTTCGCGGTGTTTGACTAATCCGAGCGATTCGAGAAAAAACAGTGTCTGTATGAAACATTCAGTAACATATATATATTTGAAAAATAAAAAAATGCCTGCGCTGGCGTTTCTGAAATGACTTGAATAACCATCGTGGTTAATTATAGTCGATTTTCAACAATTAATATAACCATGCAGTATTAAAAATATTTCGCCATAAATATGTTTTGAATGTTTGATACGCATAATGGCTTTCCCTGTATACGTTCAGTTTATCGGAATACCGCCCACAAAAGACAAATTAAAAAAATGTAACGGTACTTTTTGTTAACATCATAGCACATTAGCAGGACCACTTGACCAGGGTGTATATGACCTGAACATTTCTAAATGTACATGTATAGATTTTTAACTATAATTATGAGCGTTTTTAATCGTCTGTGCGACCATGACCTTCAAATCGAAGCCACAACTTTCCAATTCACCAAAATAATACAACGGTCAACATACATTATCCGGATCGAAATTCGCCTCAAAGTAACGATATAATCACGACGATTATACTAATTAGTATCCCATAGAGAGCCCCACATTGACTGCAGCAGATGACACTCCACAGTGCAAGCTTCCATCTGTGTGAGGCTCCATGTGGGTTAATTTTTATTTTTTATGAAAGTTGGAAGAATAGTAATACCCTGTGCCAATGAATTCTCTTATATATTAAAATTGTAAAAAAATTGTTAGGCCAATGCATTCTCTTATATATGCGAGGCGACCTATGGTCGAATCGCATATATAAGAGAATGCATTGGCACAGGGTTTTCCGGGTCTAAATTCGCCTCAAAGTAACGATATAATGACGACCGATTATACTAATTAGTCTCGATCCATCCGCCCGTGTAATACCACCATCCGCCCGTAAAACGCCACACAAAGTTTGTATTCTCCTTTAGTTCGAAGGCGACTGAAAGTGTATTAAAGTATCACTTATAAAACAGCAGGATTCAACTGAGTCGTGGCTTTAACTCAAGTGTGAATATATCCTCTCGTTGATGCATGTTCTCAATGGTCCTGCTTTGTGTATTAATGGTTGTTGCACAGTGGCGCGCGCGGTGCCCATTGATAAACGCTTTGAAGTCTGTTCTAAGCCGTCCATAGAAAGGATTAAGGACATCAAGTGCGGCTCGTGTGGTAAGAGTAAGAGGCAGTCAATGTGGTTTCTGTCACGGTTAATTTGAACGCAACATCCCACGTGACCTGTGTAACCCATTGTATACTAAATAGATTCTCCCACCAAGTTAAGAAAATGTACATCGGAATGGTCTGCTATTTATTTAGAGGGATGTGCAGGTAATATAAGCAAACGGCAGATAATACAAGTGCAGAAGGAATTTTATTATACGCTCAACAATATCTAGATTATTAAAGAAATTACTGACAGATAATAATTGTTGTCCCCACATCCGGTTGTAACTAGCAATCTGATTGGCTACAACGTCACGGTTAAATCACCATGTCCCCCGTCACCCTTGACAGCGGGGTATAAGAGAACGTGCGCCAAACATCGGGGGTATATGAGCACGTGAAACATCGGGGGTATATGAATGACCCTTGAACTGGCAGTTTCCACCAATCGTGACGTTGCTCTCGCACGCCGAATTTGACGTCACCTGACGCCGGGTCCTTAGGTCAGCTACCGAATTGTTACGTGCGCTCGCGCAACAGTATGGCGATCAGACAGATTCATACGTAGCTTGGTGTCACCCTACTCCGTTTCACTCCATGACGTCACCAAAAACGACGTAAAACCTCGTGGCGTTCTGACATTTTTACTGTGCCGCGTTTTTGCTATGTTTATTTTATGTGTTGTTTTCGATTATTTGTTTGTCGCCGATATCGCCATTTGTCGGGATTCCCTGTTTCTATATTTAAAACTGGCATGCTCGTAGTGAGCCTCGATTTCGTTTTTTTCTCCCAGGTCAAAATACGTCAGAGTTATGACAAAAATAGATCTACCTACATTTTCTCCATCAGAACTCTACATCAAAGAGTCTATAGACTCCTTCGGGACCTACATAGACTCCTTCATTTGGATATTTTTACTTATAATTGGGAAGTTTTATAATTTTTTGGTTCGTGCGAAGACCTCTTTTTATCGTGCGGGAAAAGAGAGACATTCAAAACGAGATTTCGTAATTCGACGCAATAGGCTGAATAGCCTAACCTTCAGCCGAGTTCCGGGTCAATTACGACGAATGACGTAACACAAAACAACACGCATTTGTTGACACAAACACCGTTTGAAGAGTTTATTATTACATAAAATGATCGTTATTGATTAATTATTGATATTTATTGCTGCATATTGGCTGCTATCAATATTTATACCAATGGCATTAATTATTTCTTATAATTGCTCCTTTGGTCAACTTTGACTATCGGAAAATGAAAATCAAAATATGCCGCTGAAAAAAAATGTAATCGATATTAAAGTTTCATCCTTTCGGCAACATGGAATTGGTTTTAATTACTTAAATGATTAATATAGTAATTTGCCTTTTATCTGTGATGAAATGAGAAATGGTAATTGTCTTTTTTTGCTAACATTAAATTAAATTAAATAAATTAAGTAAAATAGAGTGAAATTATTTGTTAAATTATTGTTTATTACATTTTTGCGCCCGTTGGCATCTCTCTGAGTGCATTCTAGTTCTTATTGGTGTGAATTAATCGGATAACCTATGAAAAACACACGTAAATTAAGGAGACATTGTTATTGTTGTGGGGACAAAATCGTTATCTCCGGCAACATCGTGGGGTACGTGGAGATTTAATACCTGGATGTCTCTTTTTGAACCCCTCGGCTCCGCCTTGGGGTTCAAAATCGACACCCAGGTATTAAATCTATCTCCATGTACCCCCGATGTTGCCGAAGATAACTAATATTATCCACTCCACCGCTAGCAGAGAAGATATTAGAAAGTTACACTTTCATTGTAGCTTTGCCTGTTCACGTTTCGGACGTCTATGATGTAACTGAATTTCTTGAATTTCATCGAATTTTTAAATGTTAACCATACATAGTAGCATTAGTATAATTATATTATGCAGTATTAGATTTGAGTGTAACCGGTTTATTATGGGCATGTCCAAAGCATGCGAAAAATAAAAATAAAATCTAGTGTTTTTGAGTGGATACCGAAAATTAACTCATTTGTGTCCGAGACAAATGTTTATTTTCGGTCACTCATTAGACAATTTTCGGTATATCCACTAATACACACTAGATCTATAATCTATATATTCATGGGATTGTTCAGATAATATGTTCAACAAACGACCTAATGGCTGTGTGCCTAATGGTCCAAATATTTAGACTGAAATGGTCATCAGTTAGCCTAATGGTCGTTTGTTGAACTTATTATCTGAACATTTCCCAAGTTATAATGAGTATTCACAAAAGAAAAGGTTAATACGTACGAACACACTTATTTTTCGATCACCGATTATTTTTTATAGTACCTTGAATTACGATTTTAATAACAATCTATTCCATAAAATAGAGAAATAGAAAACAGCTGAAATCTTAGAAAGATTTCCTCCGTTATGGCTCCCAGAATGCAACAGAATTCAAACTAAAAATGTATTTTCAATGGAAGGGAATATAACTATATCTTTCAGAAATAGAGTCATTCGCCCTCCATTGAAAATAATACACTTTGCACTACAATCCATATGAAACTTTAGCACACACACACGTTGGCAACTCAACAAAAACAACATGTTCACAGCACTAAATTCATCCTCTGGGGTCCTCATTCTGCTTGTGCATCATCTTCTCTGGATAGTTTCTTTATTATCAAATTTCTATAGAACCTTCTTCACTTAGATTCTATTTCTTTTTTAGTTTAGTTTCTCTATATCCCCAAATTGGCAGACGACACATTGCATAATCGAGGTTCCCAATGGGTGTACATAAGAGTATTCACCATTTGGGAACTTCAATCTGAGTCTATGTCTCCCATAGAAGATGAGGCATAAGCAGAATGAGGTCCCCGGAGGGTTAATTTGGTTGTGTTAGCCCGCTATGCGGGATAGCATCACTAAATTCACCCTCTGTGGACCTCATTCTGCAAATGACAGGCACACTATATTAAGGCATGTTTACTTCTCGTGTTTATATTTCTCACCCCCTTCCTCTATTAACCCTTTACCCAACAAACCGGCCAAAAACGGCCAAATAAAGCTGCAACAGCCTAAATTATCTTGGGTCTGTCTCAATAAAACCATACAAATATGGATATCATTGGAACCGGCTCATTGACCACATTGTGATGGTTATGCCCTGTGCCAATGCATTCTCTTATATATGCGAGTCGACCATAGGTCGCCTCGCATATATAAGAGAATGCATTGGCCTAAAAAAACATTTTTTCTTACATTCTTTAACAATTTTATCATTTTTAATATGTGTTAAGCCAATGCATTCTCTTATATATGCGAGGCGACCTATGGTCGCCTCGCATATATAAGAGAATGCATTGGCACAGGGCCGTTCTGTTGCGTAAAGGGTTAATGAGTTAAATCTCGTGCTTATATTGCGTGCCCCTTCCTCTAGTAATGAGTTAGATCTCGTGTTTATATGTCTCACCCCCTTCCTATAGTAATGACATAGTTATTTGTTTTACCGATTGTTTGTGTTTCTTTAGTTTGTTTTTATTTCTTCTTATCACACATATTATACCAACAGATTACGCTTTATATTACCACACTTATACCTTTGATAGCCCTAGCTTAGCGGTAGGTCCGTGCAGGTATCAACAAGCCTGCAAATAGCGTGTCTGTCATTTGCAGAATGAGGTCCTCAGAGGGTGAATTTAGTGATGCTATCCCGCATAGCGGGCTAGCATCACTAAATTCACCCTCTGAGGACCTCATTCTGCTAAGGCCCTCAACTGCTATGGCAGACCTAGGATCAGATTGAAGTTCCCCAGTTGAAGTTGGTGATGTTCACCCATTGGGCACCTCAATTATGAATTTTATCTTCTGAAAATTAGGGAATATAGAAATTTCCTAGAAGGGAAATGTAACTAAAAACAATGTTAATTTGATACTATAGATACTTCCCAGAAGATGAAGCCTAAGCAAAATGAAGTCTCCATAGTGTGAATTTGGTGATGCTAGCCCGCTGTGCGGGATAGCATCACTAAATTCATCTTCTGGGGACCTCATTCTGCAAACGACAGACACACTATTTGCAGGCTTGGGTATCAACGTGTCATACAACTTTTTATTTGAAGTGAACATGATACAATTATCACGCCATGTATTATTAAAGTAAAAAAAACTTTGGTTCATGCAGCTAAATGTAACCCATAGAGAGCCCCACATAGCCTGGAGCAGACGACTCTCCGTAGTGCATGTTTCCATCTCTGTGAGGCTCGCAGTGGGTAAATGTAACCCATAGAGAGCCCCACATAGCCTGGAGCAGACGACTCTCCGTAGTGGTGGGTAAATGCGTAAAAATATATAAGTCTGTAAAAACATCGCCACTAAGAAGAACATGAATAAATTGTTAAACCTTGTTCTTATATTAAAGACATGTTATGTATTTGTTCGGGTGCGTGAAACTGATAAGTTAGTATTCAGGCGCTATGACAACTGAAGGAACATTCTACCAACATCGCCGAAAATTTAACACGGCATGTATTATTAAAGTAAAAAAAACTTTGGTTCATGCAGCTATATGGAATGTATAAAGGGTCCTAAGGCACTCGCATTGGGTAAATGTAACCCGTAGAGAGCCCCACATAGCCTGGAGCAGACGACTCTCCGTAGTGCATGCTTCCATCTCTGTGAGGCTCACAGTGGGTAAATGTGACCCATAGATAAGTCTGTAAAACATCACCGCTAAGAATTTAAGAACATGAATAAATAGTTAAAATTTGTTCTTATATTAAAGACATATTATGTATTTGTTCGGGTGTGTGAAACTGATAAGTTAGTATTCAGGTGCTATATATGACAACTGAAGGAATGTAACATTCTACCAACATCGCCGAAAATTTGAAGCAAATCAACCGTACCACGCCATAGAAAAACATCGTCAGAACTAAGATCAATTGGAAATATTTACTACTCGATTCGGGACGCATCTATCGGCGATAAACTAACGAAAGCGATTTCGCCATCGAGAGTCACTGTATTTAATTCATATATAAGAATGACGGTGTGTGTTGTCAATTTGAATATACTATTGGAAAACATTACTACTTTGAACAAGATTATTCTCCATTTCTATTTGATCACCATACTGGAGTGTTTCACATCACTTTAATTATTGAATGTTTTCTAATAACGAAAATTCGCGTCATGAAATCATTGTTATGTAAACAATACTGTGATGACCAGGGTGGTGGTACTGAGGATGGTGGCGATGATAACAATGTGGTTGATGAGGAAGCATATAATAGAATAGAATATTTATTGCAATACACCAGATATATAGGCAGTTACAAGTTACAAATAAGGATTAACTGTCATGTGGACTGTTTTTATGGAGATGTAACGGTGAGGTAAGTGGACATAACTTGTGTAAAACCCGAAGGGTTTTACATACAAGTTATGTCCACTTACCTCACCGTTACATCTCCATAAAAATAGTCCACATGACAGTTAATCCTTATATTTATATACATTTAGCGAAAAAGCCACTTTTGTAAATATATTTCAATCGAAAAGTGTATCGTGACAAGATCAGCCCAAAATACCCAATAGCACCCTTGGCAAAAGTTAATAGGAACAATTTCCCTTCATGTTGAAACCCGATGATGTATTAAGTCAATCCTGCGCGAGTCAAAATGCGCCCAAAGCATTACGCATTCGTCTTTCCAAACCTAATGACGTATCGATGGTGTTATTAGCTTCGTGTTATTAGGCTTTGCGCATTCACCGAGAAATAACTGCAACTAGCCACGTGGGCGCCGACCAATCAGAATGCTGGATTTAGTGATGACAACACTTAGTGTGTAAATATAATGAATTAAAACTCAAAATATGTAAATACAAACGAAAATAAATTGTGTTCAATATAACTGTTTGATGCAATGCATCGTCATTCAACTACCACCAATAACTTCTCATGTTTATCACTATAATATACTAAACTTTCAAAGACCCCTTTCTGAGAAAGAACAACCGGATCATGTTGCATACGGTATTTATAATCTTTGCTTCATCATTTCTCATAATCTTTTGAAATTGTTCACTATTAGTCCAGGAGATATTGGTCGACCTCTGCACCCCCCCCCCAGGACTTAACTTCACCCCACTAATTTTCTTCCTTAAGGTCTCCTCTAATTTTTTTCACTTGTTAACAAGAAAAATAAGTGGCCGCAGAGACTCCAGACAAGATGGCGTCCATCATGGCGGCCATTTTGTTTAATGCACCAGGTCTCTTTGATCGCCATTATAGTAAAGATGATAGCACATGCGGTCTTGTTTTCCGCTCGATTCGTTATGATAATATACAATCCTTGCAAATTAGCCAAAAATCCGACACCAGAATCCAATATGGCGGCCAAGATGTCCGCCGAAATGTGAAAATATGCTATTTTTCTGACATGTTACCACCTTTCGTTTGTCTCTGTGGGAAAATGTTAGAATTTTTGCGTCATGTTATATATTTATCATATAGAGGAGTCATTGGCGAACACATGGGGACCATAATATGCATTCATTGCGGGATATTTTGTCCGATATCACGTTTTCCCAAATGCCGGTATCATAGGTCAAAGCCGAATCTCCGTTAATAACGCGATGTTATGTTTCGAATCAATGAATGTTATCGCTATTATAACAACACCCATGAATATATATTTGCAGGAGATACTCGAGCTAGGATTCCTCTTATACCTGAGTTGAGGAATATTTACCCAAATCCAAGATGGCGGCCAAAATGGCCACCAGAAATAAAAAATCGCCGAAAATCGCTGATATTAACATCAGTGAGCATTATTGTCATGACAACTCCACACCTGCTTACTATGTAAGTTGGGAACACATAGGCGAAGAACTTTCCTTGTACCATATCCAAATAAAAGTCCCCCAAATCCAAAATGGCGCCCACAATGGCGGACAGATTTTGAATAATCACCGAAATTCCCTCATATTCACATCATTGGGCATTATTGTCGAGACAACTCCACCCATGCTTACAATTGAGTTGGAAATACTGAGGTGAAGTAATTACATTACATCTCATGCAAGAATTTTTTCCAAATCGAAGATGGCGGCCAAAATGGCGACCGAAATTTGAAAACAAATCTACATTCCTTTACTTTCTTACGATGGGCGTTATTGTTTCGCGATTTCTATCCACCATTACATGTTGATATGTATGAATTATTCATTAGGGTTTGGCAAGTGATACTCACAGTCAATATGGCGGCCAAACTGGCAGAAATTGAAAAGAAGCCGATATTATCACATACTAATTTCAACTTTTTGTCATAATATTGATTTGTATAAACGAAACGGTACATAACATAAGCCATATATTAGTTCCAATGTAAGTCGTAGCCTTTTGGAAGGATGAAAACCCAAAATCGCAATGTGGCATTTAAAAATCCATTCTCCACTAAGGGCTCATACTGGCCGTAACCGTATATAGGTGCGCCGAATAGTCATATTATGACTTCCAAGAATCAAAACAACAGTACCTGAGCTTATTCTGAATTGCCACATTCAGCATTATCTAGACTCGTTTCTGTCTCTTCGTCAGATTAATCTATCTCACTCACAACAACAGTTCACTACTCTTCTTTGTAGGAGTGTGCCACTACTCGGAATGTTTCAAACAATACATATGCCGGTGTCCAGCTCACGTGTTGGTTTCGAAAGCTTGGAATTCTTAGCGAGCTTCATTCGTGGTATAGCTTATGGTATAATGCAGATGCTACATATGGGGTATATGCGTCATCTTGTGCGATACACTATAAAGGTATTCGGTCGATGCGTATACTAGCTTTCAGAAGGACCTATATATCTGCGTATTGTCAGCTTTGGTGACCTAATGGGGATAACAACGTGTACACCTGGTGATCTTCCCAAACAGCCACTTCTCAATATATGGTTCATCAATTCACATACTCATCTAATGCACTGACGTACCCGGACAACTTCTGTATATGGCTTCGAATGTTGAAAGCCCGACATTTGACGGATGCATTTCTGCTAAGGCGCAGAAGACCATAATGCATAATATACCCAAACTCCGTGAACATGATCATAAGAACAAGCTTGTTGGCGTCCAGCAATGGTCTCACCGAACAGATCCAAGCAGATGATAACAATACACACGGTGCTAGTTTGTGGGTATGTGTCATGATAGTGGAAATGAAATTGGACCATGACTGCACCGCCCCTTATTTTGTTATGTTTTAGATTCAGACAGGATCTCATGTGTGGCTTTGCTTTCCTTGTATGCTAAGATTGTATGTTCCCATCCGTTTGGAAGCCGTTCTTAAACAACTGGACCAGGAGTATGTCATTGGCTACTGCTGTATAAGCCCCACCAATACTGGGGTGTAGTCTTAAAGGCGACACCTTTGATAGTTGGTTGATATGTCATACTCACGCTGGGTGGTATGGTTCAAGAAAGTACAAATGCCATCAACAAAAGGGTGAACTGTTCAACGCGAAGAACATCCAGAGGAATGTTATGTTGATGAGCTCTTGCATTCAGTTCAACAAACGTTGGTACACCAAGTGATTTCGTGGCAACATCACCAATGCGACCATTTTCCTGCATGAGACATTAACTACTATATTCTAAAGTTATATATATAAAGCTATATGATCATAAATGTCGCGTTTCCCAACGGTCACAGCCATTGCCATCGAGACTGTAAATTGTTCTTTAAATACATAGTTAAATAAATGCACCACAGTTCCTGACATTTTCTTGAATAATACCGCCCACATACTGACACTAACCCCTAGAGAGGATAACAAAACACGCATACATTCATGATATAAAGACATTATCCTTTAGTCCATCCGACTGTTTTGAGGGAGGCTAGCATATTATTATCCAGACAAAAGTGTACGTAGTTGAATCAGAAAGGCTTCGAAACGGATGTGGAAATACAATCTTACCACACCAAATAAAACCGATACGCATGACATTCGATATCTTAAACATGCACCAGGTGTAGGGGTGGTGTATACAGTGGCCCATTGCATTCCCACTATCATGGCGCATGTCCACAAACTAACACCGCGAGCATTGTTCTTCTCTGCTGGTACAACTGCGGGGCGTCACACAGTTTGCTTCGGATAATGGTCAAGAAGTGTGGGTAGTCTGTACACTAGAGTCTTCTCCTCAGCAGATAGACATCTGTCCAAGGGAATGAGACAGCTAGCAACCTTCGAAACACTGTCGAAGTTGTCCACATATGCCAATGCGTTCGCTGAGTTTGTGAGTTGACGAAACATCTATTGAGAAGTGACTAGCTAACTGGTTCGCCATGTGTACATGTCGTTATCCCATGGGGTATGAGACACATACATAGAGATGACCTTCTGTAAGCTAGACACCGGGAAATGAATTATTTGAAACGTTATGATTAGAGGGACCCTACTCCCAGGAAGTGGTGAATACTTTGTCGGTGTGAGCGACCTAGATTTATCAGAAAAAGAAATTGAAGCTGGTCCAGATAATTATGGACGTGACGTGGCAAATCAGAATCTGTTATCAGGTAATTGTTCTGATATAATTATTCGGCGCACCTACGCTTACGGCCATTATCGGCGCTAAGTGGAGACTGGATTTCGAAATGCCACATCGCGATATTAATTGTGGTGTTTCATCTTTCCAGAAGGATACGAGCTATGTTATGCATTTTGATACCTTTAAGTTGAACTAGTAGATGGTTTATGTACAGTTTCGTCCATACATACCGATATTATGACAAAAAGTTGAAATTAATATGTGAAAATATCGATTTCTTTTCAATTTCTAGCCGCCAATTTAGCAGCGATCTTGGCTGTGAGTATCAATTGCCAAACCCTAATGAATACTTCATGTCACTATTCCATGTCAACATGTAATGGTGGATAGAAATCGCGAAACAATAACGCCCATCGAAAGAAAGTAAAGGAATGTAGACTTGTTTTCAAATTTCGGTCGCCATTTTGGCCGCCATCTTCGATTTGGAAAACAATTTCTTGCATGAGATGTAATGTAATTACTTCACCTCAGTATTTCCAACTCAATTGTAAGCATGGGTGGAGTTGTCTCGACAATAATGCCCAATGATGTGAATATGAGGGAATTTCGGTGATTATTCAAAATCTGTCCGCCATTGTGGGCGCCATTTTGGATTTGGGGGACTTTTATTTGGATATGGTACAAGGAAAGTTCTTCGCCTAAGTGTTACCAACTTACAATAGTAAGCAGGTGTGGAGTTGTCATGACAATAATGCTCACTGATGTTAAAATCAGCGATTTTCGGCGATTTTTTATTTCTGGTGGCCATTTTGGCCGCCATCTTGGATTTGGGTAAATATTCTTCAACTCAGGTATAAGAGGAATCCTAGCTCGAGTATCTCCTGCAAATATATATGCATGGGTGTTGTTATAATAGCAATAACATTCATTGATTCGAAACATAACATCTCGTTATTAACGGAGATTAGGCTTTGACCTATGATACCGGCATTTGGGAAAACGTGATATCGGACAAAAATATCCCGCAATGAATGCATATTATGGTCCCCATGTGTTCGCCAATGACTCCTCTATATGATAAATGTATAACATAACCCAAAAATTCTAACATTTTCCCACAGAGACAAACGAAAGGTGCTAACATGTCAGAAAAATAGCATATTTTCACATTTCGGCGGCCATCTTGGCCGCCATATTGGATTCTGGTGTCGGATGTTTGGCTAATTTATAAGGGTTGTATATTAGCATAACGAATCGGCCGGAAAACAAGACCACATGTGATATCATCTTTACTATAATGGCGATCAAAGAGACCTGGTGCATTTAAAAAAAATGGCCGCCATGATGGACGCCATCTTGTCTGGAGTCTCTGCGGCCACTTTTTTTTCTTGTTAACAAGTGAAAGAAATTAGAGGAGACCTTAAGGAATAAAATTAGAAGGGTGAAGTTAAGTCCTGGGGGGGGTGGTGCAGAGGTCGACCAATATCTCCTGGACTATATCGCTCATTTTTTAAAATTCAGCCTTATTTTCTTGAATATCTCGAAATAGTCTTGCCCTGAGATCAGAGTATGCACTATATCTCGACTCAATCTATGTATCTGGATATATCACTCCGCTGTATATATATAGCTTATATATGTCTGCGCACTAGCCTAGTGCGATCGGACTTAATATATACAGAGAACATGTCGTAATAACGCGTCTGGATCATTAAAGTCTCTTCCGCATCAATTTTGTCAGCGTATCTATCATGCAGCGCGACGTTGATCGAGCGAGAAACAATTTCAACCCAATATCTTCATAATTCAAAAATCAAATCACGAAAACCATCAGAACTATGCCGATCTGTTTTCTGCCTAAAATTCCACCACCTCCGTGTGCTGCCCTTACTCGCAATCCCTATATATTATGCCTGCACTCTTAGAACAAATGTGTATAAATACTACACAAAATGTGTTACATTTGATCTTAAACAAAATTGTGTAGAAATGACACATGACATATAATTATTAAATATGTCGGTGGAATATCATCAACGTTGAATATGATTGAATATGTGAGTGTATCATAGTTATAAGATGAAATGTGTTCTATTGGAGACACAAAACTCGTAAAGGAAACCACAGAACAAACAATTGGCAGTAGCTTTAAACTTTGTTATACACTATGTTTGTGTAAAAACTGAACAACACATAATTGCGTAGCACAAAGTTTTAAAGCAGCTGCCAAATTTGTATTGGCAGCTTTTACGAGGTTTATGTCTCAAATAGAAAATATTTCATCTATTAAATATAATATACTCACACATTCACTCATATTCAATGTTGATAAAATTCCGACGACACATTTATGTCATGATGCATTATACACAATTTTTTTTAAGATCAAATGTAACACATATTGTGTAGTATTTATACACATTTGTTCTAAGAGTGTGCATCATGTTATGCTATTATACAAGAGACTATTGTATTAGTATTATTACGCCCAATACTATGGGTGTTTAAATGTACTCATTCAGATTAAACACCCCTAAGTTACTATTTCTTTGGCTTCGGGTGGTAAAAAATATTTGATTCCAGTCGAGGAACCTACCCATCAACGCTCAGAGTGATCAGATATCGATTTTTGAAGTTTGTTATTTCAATTAGTTGTGGCCCAGAAACACGGCGTCAAATGGATGGTCTCGGTCAAAATTACGGATGAAGATGGATAACTCTAAAAACAAGTGGTAATACGGCCAAATTTCGTGAATATTTAAGTGATGATACGGCAATATTTCGTTGAACAAAATTTAATACCATAGTTGACCGTGGTTAGCATTATTTTGTCGCAATTAATCGATTCTGATAACTAAAGCGTATTTTAAAGAAATGTTGTTGTTGTATCTTGAAGATATGAGGACCCTCTGATCGGATTGAGTACCTATAACACTACGCTGATTTGGCCGTGTCATTGGGGCGATGGGATATCTCGCAGGACAAAACGTGTCGGGTTTCACGCGATGCGATTTATTTTAGGAAATTGTAGTAAGACTAATCTCGCCGTGTCCTTGGAGCTATAGCATGGGGATATCTCACATTTCGGGTTTTCGCGGATGTATCTTCGCGGATGGCTCATTGTTGCAGTATATGTAACTTTTACGACCGCTTTAATTGCTTTCGATGTTTAGGTATGAACAATGGCTGGGCCACTCTTGAAGATGTTATTGTGGGAACACAATGCATTATATAACAACTAACTTTGCTGGTGGCGTATGTCTGAGTTGGAATGTAGGAATAAATGTCGTATTGCGAAGTGTCGGGCATTTAACGCCATTAGTATATTTTTGGTCGCATTTAGAGGGTTTTATGGTGTGGTGAATGAGAAATCTGCAGTAATAAGCCGTAGTTTTTGTAATAATTTGAAGGATTAGTTGTTTTAATGGAATTCTGAGGTGGTGCATTAATGAAACCAATATTTTTTATATTATAATTTATATATATGCCTAATAATCTGATAATATGATATTGAGGGCGTTACCATTTCTGACTATGGTTTTCTTGTACTACCATCAGGGGAGGCGGGGCCGGAAAAAAATTCGACCCTTGTTGGGACCCACCCCCGCGTCCAAATTTTTTTCCGTTTTCGGCATATATGAATTTATGTGCATACTATTAGTCATGGGTGTGAACATTGACATGTAAATAGGAACAAGTCATTTTGAGGTTATTCAGTCAAAAAAAAACATGGCTGCCAGCAGCCATCTTGGATTTCAAAATTCAATCCATTAGCATGGGCTACAGGCTATACTGTTTGTCTGATCATCATGAAATTTGTCATTTATGTTAATATTGACATATAGATGTGTTTTATTGCAAAAACAGTCAAAAAGACTTGCAGGAAAAATATTTTTGAGTTGCGGAAAATATTGTTTGTTGGTCCTATCGACCACCCACCCACCCCGGCATACGTCCCCGGAAAAAAAACTTTTTCCACCCCCCTGCTACCATAGCATGACATGAGTGTTATCCACGGATCATATATAGCGGGGCTGTGATTGAGCGAGAAACAACATCCAATCTAATATCTTCATATATCGGCACATTACGCAAAACTCACCAGACGAGACTGGATTCAATCCACCTATCGGCATTAATCACTCCCCTGTCTGATGATGTATGTCTGTGCACTAGCCTAGTGCCATTGGACTGGAGATAGAGAACATGTCGTTGTAACATTTCCTAAACCCCATTTCCTAGTACTCTTGGAGTGGAGTCTTGCCCCTGGAGTCCTGGGCAACAGGAACGCTGTGCAGGGACGTGGTGGCGACAGGGTGGGGTGTCGTTTATTGTTTGTCTTTTGCTTAACTGTATCTTTATTCCACACCCATTGACATGAGTCACATGTATTCAACGGAATTCCAGCCATTGAATACATATTAGTGTATACCTCTAGTGGAATACAAGCCGGAACTATTCTTGTTGACGTTGTCGCCAAGAAAGATGACGTACATTACGTCGATCATCCGCTTTCGGTGATCCCCCCACAATTACTGGTTATTTGTCAGAATTAAATCACAATAAAGGTATCTATAGTAACAATGAAGGTGACATTCATGGATTGAACTTATCTGACTGAACGGTGTAGAATAAATACAGAACACAACTTGCATCATGATCTCGAATCTTTTATCGAACTCGTTGCGGACGGCGCAAAGTTATATTTCGCTCGAGCTACGCTCTCGCGAAATATACCCTTGCGCCATCCGCAACTCATTCGATAAAAGAGTCTCGATTCAGATGCGCGTTGTGTTCTGTCTATGTATCTGTAGATATTACAGTGCAGGAACCAATTCTGGTTGTAGACGCACTGGTCCAGGTGCTACCACGGCCGAGTAGCTGTATAACCAGGTGGAGACTCCAGTAGCGTTCTTTAACGTGCACACACCGAGGCGTGTACAGGGTCAGCCATTAATGTCCGCGCCCGATCGGACAGCGTACTGCATGCACCCACGACAACATAGCTGGACAAGTGTTGTAATGGGGGAAGTCGGCATTTTTCATTCGGATCTTTATTCAGTGATCTCGAATGAGACTTTTAAGCCTGAAAAACTTGACAAACTTGGTATCTGACCGAGTTCTAATTTTTGTCAGCATACCCTGACCAGGTTGCGATCCCTGGTCCGCTAGCACCAGAGACCAGTACGCCACCTCTCGGCTACCGACTTCCCTTTAAATTTCATATCTGACACAACAATTTTAGTTGGGAGAATTTTAAACCAAAAATGTGTGTAAAATAAAAGGTTCAAATTGTTCTGAAAATGTTATATCCAATCCAATATCTTCATAACTCAAAAACTCAGCAGATCGGATTGGGCTCAATCTACATAGTGGTATTTATCACCCCCCCCCCCTGTCTATACATCTGATGTCTGTCTGCGTACTAGCCTAGTGCGACTGGCCTCATGGGACTGAGGATAGGGAACAAGTCGTAGTAACATTGTCTAGTACATTAAGTAATGTTACTACGACGTGTTCCCTATCCCCAGTCCCATGCGTCCAGTCGCACTAGGCTAGTACACAGACAGACATCATATGTCTGGTATTGATTGGTTGATCGGTTTATAAAATAATTAACCCTTCACACACATGCTATCCAATGCAATAAATTGAACTTATTTCTTCCGATCTGCCTCATATTTCTTACCTAGGTTTTTCTTAACATGTTCTTCATCTGTATGGTTTTTGGTATTGTTTAATTAACCCTTTTCACTCTTATGTTTACTTAGAATTCACCCAAGCTGATATGACTCAAACATTTTTCATCTGATCAACACCAAATTTGGTATATGAATTTCTCACCTCTAAATACAGATCGAATGCGAATATGGGTTTGATCAGATATATTTTAACAGAGTTATTGTCCTTTATAATTCAAGTAATTATAATTATAATTCCTGTTTTCTGCTGTGAATTTGAAGAGAACATATCACACATACCATGTGTGTTATTGAAATTAGTTATTTATTGCTATGGACATTATATACTTCATGCTAAGTCTGACAGTGGTGGCTGGCAGGCCTTGATTATCATATGTCAAACTGTGATTGATGACTATCTGGTCCAGTTCTGTTTTCTGTGCAATAATAAGTTAACCCCGTTGTTGAAACAGGTTCATTACATTAGTTAATGTACACTCTATAATACACCTATTCTAAAATAATAAATTGGAATAGTCCATTGTTTCATTGTAGGGATGTTTTACAGACATTTCTGTTTACAGACATTGTTGTTTATAGACACTGTTGTCTTATCTTAGATAAAAATTAATCCGCACATTCCTTAGTTCCATTATATGATGTCATTGAAAATGATTAACCCTCTCCACACATCATATGGTTTTGATGCTTTTCATTTGATAATTCTCCTATTCTATGTCTAGGTTGATGGTGATCCACTTTTGATTTGCATGGAGTTGGGATTAAAATTAAATCATTCCATAGACACATATTATGCGATAGACAGATATCATATTATCCCTTTCACTTTGAGCCAGGTTCAGTAAGGGTTTCAATAAATCACCAATTGAATATTCATCATTAGAGGAAATGTCTTATTTTGAAATTCTCTCAATTGCATTTGGGCTCCAGGATAATATTAATGGTGCTGGTATTCTTGAGACTGACTTATTGTATGGGTTTCTAAATCGAATGACATCAGTTCATTAGTTTGGGTAATATTAATCCCATGCTATCCGATTTGATAACTCAAAAATTTCCATTGATTATGTTTATAGTTCTTGGCATAGTTTATGATAACACCCCCCTAACCTGCATAGTGAGGATCATTTGGTGTATTTCCTTAAAAAATTAACATCCTCCACCAATCCTGTTGAGACAATGTGATAACTAAATATTTTTCACACGATCACTATATAAAGTGTGAATTGTTGAAACATTTGCACTTATGAAAAGGTTGGTGTAAGGATTTATAAAAATAACTAACCGCTATCGCCAAGGTATGGGTTAAACATCTGCCGATCGTTATCGGCTTCTCGTTGTTTTTTAAAGTTAAAAACAATTGAAAAACTATAGCACCACAGTTGGTCACCACACCAAATTTGGTTTAAATCAGTCAAAAATCTTGTGTTATGTATACTGGTAAATTTGTTTGGAGCGATATTAAACCCAATTCACCAATTCCATCCCATGCCTTTGGACTACTTAGCTATTAATATGGCTATATAATTTTCTGATGTCGCTTATGCTGATGTGCAGATAAAGAAAAAAAGTGCTGAAGGGTACACAGGTTTTGAAAATGTGCTGAAGAGTACACAGGTTTTGAAATCTCCTTCTAAATGACGTCTAGTTTTCGTATCTGCCACGATTTCTGTAAAGGAATAATTATTTACGTTCCAATGAACATTAAAATAAACTGAAAACAAGCTGCTAATGGGCGCCAGACTTTCGGAAACACAGTTTAATTAACTTTGTTAGTGCCTATCAGAAACCTTATGTACCCTTCAGCACATTTTCAAACCCTGTGTACCTTTCAGCACTTTTTTGGTGAGAGTGACCCCTCCAGCTTTACTATGTGACATCCATGCACTGGTGATTCACGTTATATCCATATAGCCCCATAAACATGCATTTTGATTGATTGAATCGAAGGTAGATCATATCTGATTTATGCACTCACAACTTAATGTCGTTATAAAGAAATGTATAGTGGGTATAGAGAGCTGCGGGTTATTTTTGCTTCAAGGTTGTCGTGTTTTATTTTCATTCAAACAGGTGTTTGTTTGGTTAGACGCCCACGCCCGACTCAGGTACTCCGAGCAACATTCAACAAACTTGTTTCTAAATTTTCTGACTATTATATTTCAATTAGACTTTTTGTCGAGGGAGATTAACTATAGACACCCGTTTAACTATAGACACCCGATTAACCCTTTACCCAACAAAACGGCCAAAACGTCCAAATAAAGCTTCAACAGCCTAAAATATCTTCCGTCTGTCTCAATAACACCATACAAATATGGATATCATTGGAACCGGTGCATTGACCACATTGTGATGGTTACAGTTATGCCATGTGCCAATGCATTCTCTTATATATGCGAGTCGACCATAGGTCGCCTCGCATATATAAGAGAATGCATTGGCCTAAAAAAAATCTTTTTTAACACTTTTTACCATGTTTTCTTACATTCTTTAACAATTTTATAATTTTTTCTTACATTTTTTAACAATCTTTATAATATTTGTCTACATTCTTTGACAATTTTATCATTTTTAATTAGTGTTAAGCCAATGCATTCTCTTATATATGCGAGGCGACCTATGGTCGACTCGCATATATAAGAGAATGCATTGGCACAGGGCCGTTCTGTTGGGTAAAGGGTTAACTATAGATACCCGTTTACCATTTTGTACGTGTTATATGATTGATTTGTAATGAAACTTCGTTGTAAGCTGACAAATCCACCATGACGGTTATGGTGCTTCGCTGACTTTTCGACTGAACAGCTTTGATCATATCTAGATAATGCCATGAAGATCATACTCCAGCATTTCAAAACCTGGGAATTTTTTTTTTTTTTTTAACGAGGAACTTTATAACATTTAAAAAACAACGCAGGTAAAATATGTCTTAATAAGCTACTGAAGGTGTTTCCACGCATATAGCCTATCTCCGGGTGTGGAAAGTTTAGATGGACCTATTTACAGAAAACGTCTTAATTGTTAAGCTAGTACACCGCCTGGAGGAATATATGCTAGCCGAAGACATACCTATTATATAATAAAAATAAAAATGTCAAAAAGCTGACTGACTAATTTGATCATATTTTTTAAAGGAATTTTTTTTAGCAAGAGCGTTCTCAACAAGTACATCTATACAAATTGATTCGAAATGAATAACTGCCATAAAACATACATGATCTGAAATAGTGAAAGGCTCCACTGACTATCTACCTGAGAGCAACATGCACTGCTTCGACAATTTTAACATACTGTTAGTTGTATGCTGGAAAATTGTGAGCAGCCCTGAGCACCCTGAGCAGCCATTACTTTTGCAAGAACTGATATAAACCTTTTGACTGAGATGAGTTTTCGGCCATATGTCCATAGACAAATCCCCAGCTGACCATATGCAGGTATATTTATAACACTGGCATATTTCCAGTTGATTGCTCCCTGATTGAGTGGACAAACCTGCATACCAAATTGTGTATTCATTAGGCTGGTCCTTCATTGTAACAGTCTTGCAAAAGGCTGCTCACAATGCCCTGAGCCGTAATTTCGCTAAAATCCGGATTGAGAATCCAAAGCCGATTACGGGGGGCGGAGCTAATTTCGGATTCTAGGTCAGATTTTGAAATCCACGTGGTCTCCGAAACTCTCCCCCAGCGTCAAACATGGCTCATGTATTTGACACAAGTATCATTTGTATCTTATATTTATAAAGTGCATGTTTGTTGTGAAAGTCATACTGTTCTTCTATGTGTGTATACACGGCACATAATTTGCTGCCAATCCGACTTAATCGCATCTTGTTTTCAAGTTAAAGTGTGTTTATTGATGATGGCAAGCATATCTAAACATGACAGCTCTAGGCCTCCTGAATCAAATTCCGAAGATGTTGTGAAGAACACACGGAACTTGTCAGTTGAACAGGGACGTGACGACAGGGGTTGATTGGGTGTCTCGACCCCCACCCCGAACTTTGGTACAATTTGCTAAGCTGTGCAGTCATTCATACGTGAGGAAAATCAGGATTATTTTGACTAACTGTTTCAAATAATGATACGTACAAGCCAACAAACGCAACAAACAAACCCGATTTTAAATAAATACATATACAAACTTATGACTAACTCGAGAGAGGGGGTGTCCAGTGATCTGTATATATGTTCAACTTGTTTTGGTAGTCATGTTGCTTTGCCATTACTAATTATTTATTTTTTCAGTGTAATAACATATGGGAGAGGGGGTACCCTTAAGTGAGTCAGTACTTGTCCCCCAATTCCTTTGTATGTATAAACAAATGTATGTGTTATATATCATGTGTTATCTAAATTTGACATATATTTGAAATAAATATATCTAAACTAAACTTTGGTACATTCCAGCAGTCGGAAATTTCATGCATGACACAACATTAGTTGGACATTAATTTGACACCATATATAGGTTGGCATTGTTCTCATTGTTTGATTTTTTTCAACCAGTAAAAGTTGGTAATTTTCCAATCTTAGTGTTTGTCAGATTGGATATTTCCAAGGAGAGCAAATTGAATTCTGCGAACCTGTGAGATTGATGTTTGGTTCAATGGGGGGGGGGGGGGGGTGCAGTTGGCCGGAAATTTGAGGAAACTTCTAGCCACGTCCCTAGAACATGTGTCTGTTGTCTATACAGAGACTATTGCGCAAAACGACTGCATTTAACGAAACAAAACATGTTAAAATTGCTATAACTTTAAGACTAGATGATAGTACATACGTGTATCTGATAATCCATCGATACCATATAATCCTACTATTTCTTGAATAAGAAGAAACATTATAATAACGAACACAGCAGAAGACATATCCATGCAGGTTCATATGAATTCAGTCAATGGTGGTGACGTATCCGCCGAATTCGAAATCGACATGCGTTCGGGCGGTATTTTAAGGATGGAATTATGAAATGGACATATGAAAGTGACAATCAACAATGATTTGCCATCAACCGAAGTGCTCCCCCAGCGTTACTATCAATAGCGTTATTATTTGGCTAATTTCAGTAATATTCTCCCAGTTTACATTCAATAAAACAAATTTGTCTCCGCATTTAAAATTCTTTGATATAGATCGTTTATATTCTGCAATAATTTGTACACAAGAGACGGATTCTTATGTTTTATTGTGTTTTTAAACTCTGAGGTGGCGGAATCTCGGTTTGTTTACATTACGAACATTTGAGTCCGTAATCGGAATCCGAATCCCTATCGGATTCCCATGAAATTAGGATTACGGTCTGTTCGTTTACTGATTCTGGAAATTTGTGGTCTGTTCTTTTGCCGAACCAAGTCGTGCGGGGACAAATCTGTAATCTGAATCCAGAATCCAAATCGGATTTTAGCGAAATAACGCCTCAGAGGCGTTATTTCGCTAAAATCCGTTTCAGATTCTGGATCCAGATTACAGATTGGTCCCCGTACGACTTGGTTCGGCAAAAGAACAGACCACAAATTTGCAGAATCAGTAAACGAACAGACCGTAATCCTAATTTCGTGGTAATCCGATTTGGATTCGGATTCCGATTACGGACTCAAATGTTCGTAATGTAAACAAACCGAGATTCCGCCACCTCAGAGTTTAAAAACACAATAAAACATAAGAATCCGTCTCTTGTGTACAAATTATTGCAGAATATAAACGATCTATATCAAAGAATTTTAAATGCGGAGACAAATTTGTTTTATTGAATGTAAACTGGGAGAATATTACTGAAATTAGCCAAATAATAACGCTATTGATAGTAACGCTGGGGGAGCACTTCGGTTGATGGCAAATCATTGTTGATTGTCACTTTCATATGTCCATTTCAAAATTCCATCCTTAAAATACCGCCCGAACGCATGTCGATTTCGAATTCGGCGGATACGTCACCATTGACCGAATTCATATGAACCTGCATGGATATGTCTTCTGCAGTGTTCGTTATTATAATGTTTCTTCTTATTCAGGAAATAGTAGGATTATATGGTATCGATGGATTATCAGATACACGTATGTACTATCATCTAGTCTTAAAGTTATAGCAATTTTAACATGTTTTGTTTCGTTAAATGCAGTCGTTTTGCGCGATAGTCTCTGTATAGACAACAGACACATGTTCTAGGGACGTGGCTAGAAGTTTCCTCAAATTTCCGGCCAACTGCACCCCCCCCCCCCCCCCCCCATTGAACCAAACATCAATCTCACAGGTTCGCAGAATTCAATTTGCTCTCCTTGGAAATATCCAATCTGACAAACACTAAGATTGGAAAATTACCAACTTTTACTGGTTGAAAAGAATCAAACAATGAGAACAATGCCAACCTATATATGGTGTCAAATTAATGTCCAACTAATGTTGTGTCATGCATGAAATTTCCGACTGCTGGAATGTACCAAAGTTTAGTTTAGATATATTTATTTCAAATATATGTCAAATTTAGATAACACATGATATATAACACATACATTTGTTTATACATACAAAGGAATTGGGGGACAAGTACTGACTCACTTAAGGGTACCCCCTCTCCCATATGTTATTACACTGAAAAAATAAATAATTAGTAATGGCAAAGCAACATGACTACCAAAACAAGTTGAACATATATACAGATCACTGGACACCCCCTCTCCCGAGTTAGTCATAAGTTTGTATATGTATTTATTTAAAATCGGGTTTGTTTGTTGCGTTTGTTGGCTTGTACGTATCATTATTTGAAACAGTTAGTCAAAATAATCCTGATTTTCCTCACGTATGAATGACTGCACAGCTTAGCAAATTGTACCAAAGTTCGGGGTGGGGGTCGAGACACCCAATCAACCCCTGTCGTCACGTCCCTGTTCAACTGACAAGTTCCGTGTGTTCTTCACAACATCTTCGGAATTTGATTCAGGAGGCCTAGAGCTGTCATGTTTAGATATGCTTGCCATCATCAATAAACACACTTTAACTTGAAAAAAAGATGCGATTAAGTCGGATTGGCAGCAAATTATGTGCCGTGTATACACACATAGAAGAAAAGCATGACTTTCACAACAAACATGCACTTTATAAATATAAGATACAAATGATACTTGTGTCAAATACATGAGCCATGTTTGACGCTGGGAGAGAGTTTCGGAGACCACGTGGATTTCAAAATCTGACCTAGAATCCGAAATTAGCTCCGCCCCCCGTAATCGGCTTTGGATTCTCAATCCGGATTTTAGCGAAATTACGGCTCTGGCACACAACTAACCGGTGTGACTAATTAGTGCCCGGGCTTGGCACGGGCAGCCACACGAACCCGTGGGCAGTATAATACAAGAAAACTAAGATGCATGCATCAGGTCGGCCGCGAACTATCTACCATAGAATTGTTGTAGCTATCAATTATACCTTTTGGAACACCTGTCTGTATGTATGTGTGTATGCATGAATGTATGTGTGTATGTGTTATAGACTCTAACACTGCTCGAATTTGCTATTAACGTGTCAACTTGACCTCGCTCATAGGCATGTTTCTGGACCTTGACCGATCCGACTAAAAATTTGTGTGTAGGACTACTTCGATCCCGGGAGCAATATGGACGGGTCCAATTTCACGTGGGACCATGTTCTCGAACGTGCTGATATAGGCATGTTTCTTGACCAATTGAACAATAGTTTGGCCAGACGCTGTATATACTGGGTACTGTCCAGATGGAGGCGATCACAAAAAAATCACTAACTAGCCCGAACGAAGTCGAGTACATCAGCTAGTTTAATATATATTTTGAACATTTGTCTGTCTGTTAGCTATGGCCGGTAAAACTGCAGGACAGATTTGACGAAATTTGATACCTAGGGGAAATTATTTCCAGGGAGTATTTTGGACGGGTCAAATCTTGATCCCGACCTGACTTTGACATTCAAAAAGATAAATTCAAGGTCAAATCTGGTAAAACGGAAGTATTTCAACGAAATTTGATACCTACTGTTACTTTTGTCCCAGGAGTGTTTCGGGTGGGTCAAATCATGACCCTGACCTGATCTTGACATTCAAAATTGTCAATTCAAGGTCAAATCGGGTAAAGCCGGGCGGATTTCGACGGGTACTTTTGTCATGACTTTTGTCCGGGGAGTGTTTTGGACGGGTCAAATCGTGACCCCGACATGACCTTCACCTTTAAAATAGTCTATTCAAGGTTAAATCGCGCAATTCTCCGAAAATCAGAGGGGAACATCCCGGACGAAGTCGGGTCCACCAGCTACTATTATATATTTCTAGATTTAGTTACAAACTAAATACCTGTATATTGTACAAAGAAATGTTTGACAAATATATCTGTATCAATATTACCATACGGGTCATTAAAATAGATACGACGAAACAAATTTTGAAGGGTGCATGTATCAGGTAAATTTTTATATTTCAAATGATGACAGGAATGCGGAAAGTTGAAGTACCTACGTAATACTGGCTATCCGCATGAAGAGATATACATGTATATAAAAACCAAAATAGAAGATGACTGCTGGCGACCATGTTTTCCAAAAAAAATTCAAAGCATTCGATAGCTCCCATCTAGTTGTCAGCCCGAAGATCAATATGAAGTTTGGTGACTATCAGATGAGGGATATGTCTGTACAGTTGCTAAACAATTCAGTCATGCAAAAGAGGATCAAAGAGTAAGATACCAAATTGCTGCCTGTGGTAATGTTTTTTAACGAAATTCGGGAAAACTAGATTACTCTCACCCTGGTTATCCAGAAGATCATTGTGGAATCTGGTGACGATCGGACAAGGGGTGTCGTCTGTAGGATCAACCATAATTATTTAGCCATAAAAATAGTAAAATTGAAGATCACCGCTGGCAGTGATGTCTTCACAAGGACAGTTTGAGAACAAAATATGGCTCACATCTAGCGGTGACCCAAAATATCCACATGAGAAAAAGTTCTCCAATAAAAGCTGGCTGCAGGGTGTGCCAATTGATTCAAATTCGAAATTTAGCAGGGTGTACTGCTTGTGGCCATGTTTTCTCCGCAAATTTGATAGACTGATGGACAAAACCACTGAATCCGTTGAATCAATATACATGTATACATGGATTAATTTATATGCATTGTTATACACAGTACTGGTATATAAAGGTACTGAAAATAACTATATTACTAGTATACACACAATAAACCATATATCATGGCTATGGGTTCTAATATCCGAACATGACAGCTGAGAACTTGGTGTGAGTGGTGGTTTCTCAAGCAAATCTAACCCTCCACGTCAGAAACATGCCATTAAATGTCATAAGTATAATCTAGCTTGAGGACAGAAGTGATCCATAAAACCCCCCTTAATTCAGCCAGGTCCTCGTGCGATGTATGGTCGATCACATGATGATATAGGGGGGATTAGAATTGTTGTATAAAAACAGCACTGCATGTAAATATAAAATAAAATAGTGCTACATCTTATTACAGATTATTGCCATATATAATCAGTGATTATACAGACAGTCTGACAAAATAAAGTTTCAGTGACACTCTATCCGAAGAGGGGAATAATTTCATATGTTACAGTCAATGGAGCAATTATGAATCTGGAAAGGTGAAATTTCTAAGTAATACTAGATATCGACATGACGCGATAACATATAACGTAAATGCAATATGGCCGCTGGCGACCATTTTTTCCTATGAAATTAAAAATATATATTTGATAGCTCTCATCTGAAGTTTGGTGATGATCGGATGAGTGAAGTGGACTGTGGTCTGTGCTAAACGGTTTAGTAATGCTTAAAAAGATTCTTACCTTAATAATTTTATGTTCACTTTATAGTCTTCACTGAGTCATCTTTGTCATGTATTGAGTTTGATATCTTTTGTTAACAGTTTATAAATCATGTATGTCTCATGTTTGTTATTTTAATTTATGTGTTTATTATCATTAAATAAAGTTGCATTCCTTAAAAAGATTCTTACCTCAATGTTTTTATGTTCACTTTATAAACTCCACTGAGTCATCTTTGTCATGTATTGAATTTGATATCTTTTGTTAACAGTTTATAAATTATGTATGTCTCGTGTTCGTTATTATATTATATACACTTTATAGTGTGTTTTCAGAACGAAAACAAAAATGAATAAAATCAACAAATTTGTAAATTTAAAAACAATTCAAACGTTGTTTTATTCCATGTCCCAGTCCGGACATATACACCAAATTTCAATAATATTCATTGAGAAACAACGGACCAAACGCTATATAACACCCGTATACATCGGAGTCAGCCTCGGGTACATGTTATAGTAGGTACCGAATTGACACACGTCGACTGGGGCGAGTTGGCCCTCGGGCGATTAGGCCGATTAGGGCACCTTCTATAATTTAACGTATGTATCCGTTTACGCGTAGGTTACTTTAGAAAGTTCCGCAATTAATACCGTAAATAGAGCGACCATATTTGACAGAGAATGCCTCTGTTATTGATTATCAAGTTGCTATACATTAAAAACGACAAATTCACATGCTCGTTCAAGCGCAGTAGTCTATTTTCCCCATGTTAAAGGACATCCACAAATACTAAATAACGCTAACCTACTGCCGAATGTTTTACACGTCAACTGTTAACATATTTGGGCTGAATTCATCTGACGCGGTATTATTCCTCAAAATAAACAACAAAACCATCGTTACTTGGAAATGTAGTTTGGGCTAACATTTACATAAATCCTCCACATCAATTATCCCGACACACACGTCAGATAAAAACCAGGCATGAAGTAAACGGCCAAATTGGCCGAAATGATGACTTATGGTAGTAGGATACAAAATAATCATAGGTTGTGAAAAATGATTTGCTGTGTCATCCACCGGCGTGTTTATTAACCCTTTAAATGCCGATATTGACAAAAAGAACCCGTTAGAACCAGGGCAGACCCAGAGACCCGATCACATTATATCTTGATGACAAATGGTAGCGAGGAACTCACTGTGGGTATACTGTGAAGATTGACTCGCCATCTCGTTCACGGCAGGCTTCATTAACCCCTTAAATGACGGTATGCGCCAGAAGACCACCGGAGAGCGCGGGTCATTGGTTGATTCATAGATATACGTAGAGTAGCTGTATGCTCATGGATAAGGTGTACGAATATACATCGAGCGGGTGAATTGTTATTGGCGAGGTGCAAATGCAAATCTGGAGTGTATGTATATGATAGTGCGGGGCATTGGTATATCCGTTGGTGAGGTGTATATTTATACCTGTAGTGATGCTATTGTCATGAGTATGGTATATATATACAGGATGTGACTTTATGTCACATGTGTAGCTGCGTTGTGACTCATGGCTGTGTAGTGCTTGTAGTGTACGGGTAACACATATGCAAGCGGGTTTATATGGCCATGTGTGAGGTGTGCGCGTATATAGCGAGCTGCTACATTGTAATTTGTGTGGTCTTTTGTATATATAGGAGGGTATTACCCCCCCCCCCCCTGAATCCTGAATACCAGTTAATTTTGGGGGGTGCATCCTGAATACCAGTTAATTTTGGGGGGTGTATCCTGAATACATATGCGATAAATGACATACAAATTGACTGTTTTAATATCAGACAGATACAAGCAGAAGATACATATCTACACATTATGATGCCGGTCGCGTTAAGAGGCCGTCATGAGACGATTAATGATACTTTGCGATGGCATGGTGGTCGAATATGCCCAAGAAGCTATTCTACCCACTCATTCATACTGATAACTAGCACAAAATATTACTTTGCGCCATCAAAACCTGCGTCCAAGATGTCCAACGGTTCTGGAGATATAGTCACGACGGGTGGTAGTACTTCACGCAAAAAGGGGCGTGGCCATTTGACCCATTTCGCCGTCAATGGGAAATGTGTTACCAACCAAATATTGTTCGTGTACCTTCAATTAGTGGATTCATGAAGAGTTTTGCTCTGGACATACAAGTGCATACAAAACCACCATGAGCTACTAGAGTAATGATAAGAGTAATTGCGACTTTTACTAAATTATATAATCGCGAAACGCTCTTTAAATTCGGGAAATCCCTTCAAGCAGGGGTTAAAATGAATTTTCAACGCGACTCTATAGCTGATATCAATTATAGTATGTGAATATGTACATATGTACAGTAATTTTGTTACTAATCTATTCCACTATTTAGCCAATATCGGAATTTAAAGGGTTAATAAAACCAGCGGTGGATGACACAGCAAATAAACGTTCAAAACATATACATAGTATGTCCCACTACCATAAGGCATCATATTATGTTGTACATGTGGCTGCCCGGGCTCTTCTGTGTTCATCTGGCGCATATCGTCATTTAAGGGGTTAATAAAGCCGGTCGTGAACGAGATGGAGAGTCAGTCTTCACAGTATATCTTTAGTAAGTTCCTCGCTACCATTCGTCATCCAGATGTAATGTGATCGGGTCTCTGGGTATGCTCGGGCTCTCCCGAGTTATTTTAGTCAATATATATCGGCATTTAAATGGTTAATAAACCAGCCTGTGGATGACACAGCAAGTCAATTCTCATCATCTATGCTTATTTTGTATCCTACTACCATAAGTCATCATATTATACTGCCCGCGGGTTCGTGAGGCTGCCCGGGCCTGCACAATTAGTCACACCCCAACTAACATTCTTGAAGCAGTATTAAATAATCATTCGATCGAGCCTAACACTGGTTCAGCTTATTTACCTTTTATAGCAGTTATTCATTTCCAATCAATTTGTATACCGTATAACGCTCTCCCCAAATTTCCCTTAAAAATATGATCAAAATAATCTTTTTGACATTTGTTATATAATATGCATGGGGTGGTCTTCGGAAATTTATGCAATCTGAAGACCACACAACTAACAGTATGTTAAAATTGTTGAAGCAGTGCATGTTGCTCTCAAGTAGATAGTCAGTGGAGCCTTTCACTAGTTCAGATCATGTATGTTTTATGGTAGTTATTCATATAAGTAATATATTACTTCATGTGTTATACATACTAGCTTAATTATTAAGTAGTTTTCTGTACAGGTCCATCAAGACAATCCACATCCGGAGATAAGCTATATAATCGTGGGAACCCCTGAAAGACATACGGTAGTATGGACTTGTTTGGGTGCGTGGAACTAATAAGTTCGTATTCAGGCGCTATGCCAACTTGAGGACTGTAGCATTCTACTAACATCGCCTAAAATCTCAAGCAAATTGACTGTATATAACACTCCATAGAAGACATCGTCAGAACTACACTCAAATGTAAATATTTAATTCTCGATTCGGGACGCAAATATCAGTGATAAACTAACGAAAATGATTTCGCCATCAGCAGTCACTGTATTTATTTAAGCAATATATTCGAATAACGGCGTGTGTTGTCAATTTGGATATAATATTCGTAAATATAACTACTTTGAGTATTTCTATTTGATCAACTTACCGGAGTGTTTCACATCACTTTAACAGTATGTGCATGTCCCCTGTTCGAGGTTATATCATTGGACGACCTTTGTAAGCAGATTTTGCCTTTCGTCGCTAACAATCAATTCAATGTTTATATATTGCGAAATCGACTCACAAATCGTCGCGTAAATCATGCAATGTTGAGCTGCATGATACCACCCTATACTGTGAAATAGATTATTAACAATGAAATATGTTCCGTGTGTTCCCCGTCCGAACATAAAAACGTTAGTAGGTTTGAACAGGTGGAGTAAGATCTCTATGGGCGTGCAGAGTAGAGAATCGTGGCATGATCAAGGCTAGTCATGCCATGACATTTAAAGTAGACCTAAATTCCGGCTTCGGCGTTCATTTATTACTCCCACTGACTTGCGCAAGTTTGAAGTTTGGGATGATACCCGGGAATTACTTAAGATTTGAAAGGGCCGTCGGCCCTCTCATACAACCCACTTTTGAATGCTGTAATTCCACTGAAGAGCGTTTGTAGGGTTTGTGAGTTTGCACGTAGATTACTATTTGCCCATGCATGCACAGTGGGTGTTTGCGCTCTGTGCATGGGATGGATGCCAGCGCAGCAAGAAACAAAGCGCCACCCCACTCAGAACCCGGCGATGAAGACTTACTTTGTTTTCTATGTGTGAGTTTTGTGCCTTGATGTATATAAACTATATATCATTTAAGTTGTGAATAGTTGTAATTTATTGTCCTATATAGTGCTTGCATGCAGTCATATTGCCTTATAGTCTGTTCTATTCCGGGCTTGTACTACGGGCTCAACGCGCGCTATAGGAAGAGGGTGCAATGCCAGCCGGTTGGTTGACCTAACTCTTGATGGTGCAATGCCCGCCTTCCAATCCTGTGAGAGTGTCAGAACCCGTTGAATTGGTTGTGTGATGCGGTCGCGGACTGAGGAAGCAGCTGACTCACATGACTTAGAAGACTTCTACTTCAGTCAGTGATTATACCGTGCATGGTCTTTACACGTGACTGTAAATGTACACGTGGAGCCCGGGTATTCACGTGTAAACCCCTGAATGTGATTAATCGTCTGACATGTCCACGATTAATCTGTCTTCAAAATAATATATCATATACCGTGATAGAAAAATTAAGGTATAGTGATGATACGATCGTTTAATGTATTGTTTACATGCGTTTTCTGATAGCGCAACAAATCGAAATTATCTGGAAAACAAGGTTTTGTTTACTTATAATTTCGTTGCTTTGACATTTAAAGGGACTCAACCCGATAAAACTCCTCTCAATTACTATTTCAATGGCTTCGGGGGTCAAAAATATTTGATTCGAGTCGAGGAAGTCACCCATCAAAGCTCAGATTTGTTAGATATCGATTTTAGAAATCTATTATTTTTCATTATCGGGAATACTATCTGGCCCAGAACTCAGTCAAAATTGCGTTAAAATTGCCACTTGATTTTAGAGTTATCGATCCTTGTCTGTTTGAATAGATTTGGAGAACACACCCAGAGCAGATTACGGCAGTTAGCAGTACTCATCTCGAGTTTATAACAAATTTCAAAAATCAATATATAATAACTCTGAGCTTTGTTTGATGGGTTCCTCGACTCGAATCAAATATTTTTTACCCCCAAAGCCAAAGAAATAGTAATATAGGACCCTCCGATCGGATTGTTGTTGTTGGAATCTGTTGAGATGGGGACCCTCTTTACGGGTTGAGTACCTTTAAAGGCCCACTTAATTTTCGAACCCCCAGATTACATTATATAATATATAGGCCATATATTATATACCATTTGAAAGAGGATCGATGCTCCAAGACATTGTATTATCAACTTATCCGGTGTAATAAACTGTGGACGTGTTGTTTTTGTTGAGTTGCCAATGCGTTTGTCATCAAGAATGAAGTAAAAATCAGTATTTTATTTCAATGCAGGGGGAATAACTCTATATATTAAAGATAGAGTTCTTCCCCTTCCATTGAAAAAGTTTGACTTCTGTTGCATTCTGGGTCACAGAGGGGGAAGTCTTCTATTTATCTGTGGGCATCTTCTGAGACACAGATGTTTCAAATAGTGGTGAATTATAGTATTTTAATCATATATTTTATGGCATAGATTGTTATTAAAACCGTATATCAAGTCACTATAAAAAAATAATTGGCGACTCGAAATTTAAGTGGGCTCTAGCTACTATATCCGCAGGTTTTATATCGTCATCCTTGGGAAAAGCTGCCCCTTATGTTGGTTATATAGAAGAGCAACGGCCGGGGTTGGACTCGGTCTAAAACAGCATAATTGTCCCAAACGATATCCCAAACTGTAGTGGGCCGAGAATACTTGGTCTTACGATAACATATATAAATGTCGTCTGTCATTTGCACAATGAGGTCCTCAGAGGGTGAATTTAGTGACGCTATCCCGCATACCGGGCTAGCTTCACCAAAATCACCATCTGTGGACCTCATTCTGCATGGCCCCATCTGCTATGGGAGACAAAAACTCAGATTGAAGTTCCCAAATAGTGAATATTGTGCTTGGGAACCTCGATTATGCAATGTGTCGTCTGCCAATTTGTACTTGCCACCATGCTCATCGGGGACCACATGACGGGGTTGTACATATAGGGGGACCACAAGGGGGTGTACATATAGGGGGACCACATGGGGGTGTACATATAGTACTTATAGTTGGTACTCAACATAATGTTATATTAATAACATGGATTATGCAGAAATTCGAATTTGCAATATAAATGCACAGCTGGAGTAACAGAATACGAATTTATTTTGAATAGAAAAGTTCCCTTTTCAACACATACCCAACAGAGAAATAATTTTAAAATCGGCATGAGTTTTATTGTGGGTTTTCATGGGTGTCGTTAAATTACACCTAATCCCCTACTCAAACAGAAGACGAAATTCTGTCTTTGTCGTTCATTATTTATTTCATTTTGGGGATGTCACGGTCAACATGATACTGCTCGTGTTTATATTCCTTCAAATAGACGTCGACAGCTGTGTGAACATCTTACTCGTCACAACTTTCTTTGATAATAAATTCTGGTGTAAGCAGGGACGTGGCTACCATAGTAGAGGGCATCGGTCGGTTTGGGAGGTCACACTGTGCGTGCGTGTGTGCATGTGTGCGTTCCGTTAACACAGCATCCTACGTACAGGTGACATCTCTGCTCCGATCGTCACCAAATTTCATATTGATCTACGGGTTGACATCTGAATGGGAACCATTGATATAATTTTTTTTTTTACGAATTAAAAAAAAACATGGCCGTCAACAGCCACCTTGAATTTAAAATTTGAACCCATCCGCAACATGGTCGCCAGCAGCCATCTTGGATTTTACTCTTTTCATGACAAAACCATTCAGCACACCCTACAGACCACATCGCTCATCCGATCATCACCAAATTTCATTCGGGTCTTCGGGGTAACCACTAGATGAGAGCCAGCAATTATATATATATTTTTTAACAATTTCGTTGACAAATATGGCCGCCAGTAGCCAGATTGGGTTTTACTCTTTGTGTGACTAAATTCTTCGACACACCCTTCTGGCCACCTCCCTCATACGAGCATCACCAAACTTCATATAGATCATCAGTGTGACCTCTAGATGTGAGCCATCAATCACACCGAAATTCGTTCAAAAACATGGCCACCAACAGCCATCTTGGATTTCAAATTTGAATACATCGGCAAACCCTGCTTACCGCATTTATTGGAGAATTGTTTTGAAAATTTACACGCATGTTTACAATCACCCCTAGATGGGATATATCGAATTTTAGATTTAACCCTTTACCCAACAAACCGGCCAAAACCGGCCAAATAAAGCTCCAACAGCCTAAAATATCTTCGGTCTGTCTCAATAGAACCATACAAATATGGATATCATTGGAACCGGCTCCTTGACCACATTGTGATAGTTACAGTTATACCCTGTGCCAATGCATTCTCTTATATATGCGAGTCGACCATAGGTCGCCTCGCATATATAAGAGAATGCATTGGCCTAAAAAAAATCTTTTTTTAACACTTTTTACCATTTTTTCTTACATTCTTTAACAATTTTATAATTTGTAATGTGTTAAGCCAATGTGTTAAGCCAATGCATTCTCTTATATATGCGAGGCGACCTATGGTCGACTCGCATATATAAGAGAATGCATTGGCACAGGGCCCTTCTGTTGGGTAAAGGGTTAAAAAATGGCGGGCGGCAGCCATCGTGGGTTCAACTTTAAATTAATCATTTGGCACATCGTACTTGTATTTTACTCACTAACTATATGATTCACCCTTTAGCACACCCTACATATCACATCTATCACCCGATCAACACACTTCATATTGATCTTCGGGCTGACATCTAGATGGGAGCCGTCAATGTGTATTCGAATTTCGTTGAAAAACATGGCCGCCATTGGCTATCTTGGATTTTCCTCTTTGTAAGACTAAATCCTTCGGCACACCCTACAGGCCATTTCCCTATTTCGATCATCACCAAACTGAATATTGATCTTCGGGGTGACATCTAGATGGAGCAATCAATTGTTTCGAATTTTTTTAACATGACCACCAGCAGCCATCTTGGATTTCAAATTTGAATCCATCGGCACACCTCCTTGGACGATATATACAGAGCGTTGGCCCAACGTTGGACAAATGTTGATAATCAGACCATATAGTCATGGTTGGCATAACGTTGTCCCAAACGTTGGAAACTATATTTATCCATTGGCTGGCATAACGTTGTCCCAATGGAGGGACAACGTTGGAACCTAAAAAAAATATAGTTTGGCATAACGTTGGGGAGTATATTATGATGTTTTTTTGGCTTCCAATAATCCGTTCATACTCTCAGTTATCACCATCAGCCACCATATCACTATCTGAGGCGAGTTTGTAATAAACTACAACTGTCATGTTATATGTCAGTTATGCAAGTATTCTGCGCTATAATAACTTATATGTATACGCCATGCAAATATTCAGAACTCAGTGTGAGTGTGATTCAGAAAAAATATCGGGAAATTTTGAACTAATTTTACACAAAAAAGTAGTTTCTCACAAATATGAACTTTTTTTTTTTTTTTTTTTTAATTTTTTTATTGAATAGAAAAACATACACGGAATATCACAGACATACATTAGCATACGATACTTCAAGGGCGAGAGGGGAAACTATCTCACTGTCACATGCGCACTGTCTTACACTCTTCGTTCGCACCTGGTGTCATCATATAATGTTACATGGACATATAATATGTTGATATCAAATATGGGAGATTGGACACGATACACGACACAAATATGAACTTACCTCGGATAGCAACACTGAATGATGGTCGTATCTAAAGAACGAACAAATACTAGAATTCCAAAATATAGATATTTAACCCTTTACCCAACAGAAGGGCCCTGTGCCAATGCATTCTCTTATATATGCGAGTCGACCATAGGTCGCCTCGCATATATAAGAGAATGCATTGGCTTAACACATTAAAAATTATAAAATTGTTAAAGATTGTAAGAAAAAATGGTAAAAAGTGTTAAAAAAAGATTTTTTTTAGGCCAATGCATTCTCTTATATATGCGAGGCGACCTATGGTCGACTCGCATATATAAGAGAATGCATTGGCAGAGGGCATAACTGTAACTATCACAATGTGGTCAAGGAGCCGGTTCCAATGATATCCATATTTGTATGGTTCTATTGAGACAGACCGAAGATAGTTTAGGCTGTTGAAGCTTTATTTGGCCGGTTTTGGCCGGTTTGTTGGGTAAAGGGTTAATCCTTTATTTGCCTAATTCAATATAAGCAGAACGACCACCAGAACGCAGCGCGCCATACGAAAATCAGACGTTTGACCCGCTGTGCATGCGCGCACAGATCAAGTTCGAATATGGGTTAGATCTGATTTGTTATACCAGAGTTATGGCCCTTTTTCAACTAAGAATTGAACAGATTTGAGTTTGATAACCCAGGTAGATAACAATTAACTACCAATAATGCAGCTTAACTGCAATATGAGAGACTGCAGAAGTGATCTCTTATTGAAATATTAGTTATTTTTAGCCACTGTATATACAACATACATGTAGCTCTATGATAGTGGTGAAGCTGTAAGTGTAACCCAATCATGATTCAATGGACTGTCCAATTCAGTTCTAATGTTTTAATTGGAATAGTCTATTTGGCTTGCAACGTCATTTACGTTGGCATTACAACGTTGACATAACGATTCTGTGCCAACCATATATATACCAACCAAAAACAACCCAGCGTATTGAATGGCGTAGCGTTGCATATTGTGTCAGCAATTATTGTGTATAAAGCCAACCAAGGACCAACAACGCCAAACCAACCACTGTACCGTTACTGCAGTTAATTCCGTTGGCACGTTGGGCCAACGCTATATTTCAAACGAATGTGAGGAATACGTTTGGCCAATCAAGGGCCAACAACGTCAACGTCGACATTATGCGACGTTGGCCCAACGTATTATAATTTTAACTGGAACTTCACTCCGAGTCGGCATTCAGTTTATTGGATAATAAACGATGGAAGGGCACACATTATTAAACTAAAAGTTAGATAAATATTTCCACTATATATATTAATACTCACACTTGCCTGGGAAGCACCAATTTCTGAACACCATTACTCCACGTCGACGTACCCAATCCGTCGCATTATGCCCCATATACGGGGTACAATGCGATACATTTGACATTACAACATCAGCATATACCGAACTTAATAAATGCAAGACGGACTGCAGTTTCTTTTCTTTTGTGGATTGAAAAAAGGTATAAGCGTTATTTAAAGTCATAGCAGCAGACCAATTCGAGACATTTTATTTATTTATATGGCGGGTGAAATAGCACCATAAAGTTTTGATTTCAGGAAAATGTCCGGGGGGTAGGGTTAACAATAATTATTTATCAATATCATGTTTTAATGTTTGGGAATGATCGAATATGTTTTTTATTTCTTTTCTTTTGAACGAATGTTACGATAAGATTTATTTTTCCAGGTTTTATTTCCGATATGCCTAATCATATTTTTTCTCGTACTGGTTGTACCCGAGTGTCGCATTATGCCCCACAGCGAGACAACCTGCCTCTCCCCCAATATGAGTGAATGTGAATAACTGATGTACATAGAACTGATCAACTTAGTATATAACTCGTCTTAGTTTACCAAAAAAAGCCTTGGTGGTAGTGGTAAGATGTTCTCGTTTTAACATGTATAAGACATATACCGAAAGTTATAAACCATTCAAAAAGGGGGTCACCAAATGTGGGTATACCCAACTCCGGCGTTTCGTATGTGAGATTAAACAGTCATAATGATGTCGGTCCAATTTGGATGTCCACTTCTATGATTGGTCTTACTAAAATAATAAATGTGCGATTCAACTTCAGTCATGGAAAAATCATATGGCCTGATAACGACCGTCTGTCGAATTATGCTCCAGGAGGAGTGGATAGCTCAGTTGGTTTGTGTGCCGACCTCTGAGCAACACCTTCGACACGGTCGAGGGTTCAAATCCGACAAAATATCGGTCGGACTTTGTGTCGCCATCTGCATTCCCAGTACCATGGGCATCACAAATCAATCATCGATGCCACGATCAGTGGTCTGAGAAAGATTCCAGAAGCCAAAGAGTCTCAGACAAAATTTGAAAAAATGCGTACTGGACTAATTTCGTACCTCTGCTCCTCTCGTAATCATTAATGTCATGACCAGGGATGACACTACACTTGGCACACCGTCGGATCGGGAGCCGACGCTAATGGCTGTCCCGTGTGCAACAATGTGCGCACGTTAAAGATCCCTACCGTGGCAAAAAACTTCCTGGAAAAATTATGGATCTACTCGATCCCGTCCTGTAAAAGCCAGCCTTGGACGGGCTTGGTCACTAGGACGTAACAACTACAGATACAGACAGATACAGATATGCCCCACATTACGGCGCCATGCCAACTGGGGGAATGTAACATTCTCTAATATAGCCGAAAATCTGAAGCAAATCGACAGTACCACTCCATAGAAAACATCGTCCGAGCTACTCTCAAATGTAATTATTTACTTCTAGATTCGGGACGCAGCTATCGTCGATAAACTTACGAAAATGTGTTCGCCACCGAGAGTCACTGTATTTCATTAATTTTTAAGAATGACGATGTGTGTTGTCAATTTGGATATAATATTTGTAAAATATAACTACTATGAGGAAGATTATTCACCATTTCTATTTAATCACCCAACTGGAGTGTTTCACATCACTTTAAATGGGTACTGTACGCCACATGTTGTTGTTGGTTTCTATAGTCTCCGAGTCGGAGAATAAGGTAACAATTTTTCCATTATTTGAAAGTCTGTTGAGTACGAAGTCATGTTACGGATGACAAATTTACCGGAATGCAAAAATACAAATTGTCGTTGTCGAGTAATTTTTGTAAAGTTTTCAACCAAATGAATCAAATAAAAGTTATATTATATGCATACTAGTCCCATATAATCATTTAAGTTATTGTATCGTCGCTAGTCAGTGAGTGGCTTGAGTGATCTCCCCGTATCATCATAATATTTTAAGCAATCGTGTGTGCGATCGGTTTAAAAATCTAGTATCCCTCAATTACTATTTTGATTACGGTAATTCGTAATTTAATTGACGCCATTTTATGGCTCCAGTCATAAATTCAATTTATATCAAATTATTAACTTTTAAATTATAAAATTTTAAGATAGCCTATTAACCTGAGCGTTTACAGAATACATCTTCGACTCAAATTACTTAAGTTTCTATATATTATCGATATTAGATCGTTGTTGTCACCGGAAATTTAATGAAAATGGCGTACAGTACCCCTTTAAGTTTTACTCGTAGCATGACTAAATCCTTTGGCCCCACTCTACAGACCACGTCCTTCTTCTGCTCATAACATTTCAAATTTCCGCATCCATAATCGCTTCAATGATTACCCCCATTTTTTACAATTTGAGCTACAGTCTCATTGACACTTTCATTAGAATTCCACAGCTTCAGCTACAACAACAACGCGGTCAAATATTTTTGGCACCGGTTATATCCGGGTCACTAATCTAATATTTGTATAAATTTTGTGAGTCTATGAAACTTCTGAAAGAATTTTGTGAGAAATGTATAAAATCATCTTACTTTTACAATTCTACTGATATCCGTGTTTACACTCTTTAACTCGTAAAATCAACATTTTAAATTTGAATAACGTCACCTTTCATTACAAGTATTTTCTGTCTCCATTCGTTTCTTACAATTCGCCGAAGATGGCTGCCAAAACGGCGACTTCAAGGGATAATATCATAAAGGGAAGGTCATATTTATGCAAACTCCAAAGTAATAATTATGACTGAAAAATATTTCTGGGTGTGACATTTAAGGAGGTCAAGTGACCAATTTATAATGGAATTTCCATGCAGATCTCAGCAGCAAAAGTTTCTGAGTATTGTTGTGCAGTATTAAAAGCAATACATATTTATCTGGCCTATTGCCTTGGAAGTTGTTCCATTAGAAAGTTGCTATATTTATTTTAGGCTTAAAAAATATTACCTGTGTATCTGCTAACCCGACCGACCCATGTCAGAAACCGCCGATTCATAATTTTGGGCTGATTTAATCCAAAAAAATAAATATATAATGTCTATACATTGGCACAGGGTATATGGGTTGATACAAAAATCGGACCTAGTGCTGAAAGGGTTAACAGGGAATTAAAATATCAACAAAATTAAGAAGTTATAGGAGTCCTGTTTCTTCTCTAAATCAGTCTAGTATTTTAATATGGCAGACATGATGTCTATGTATGTGGGATGTTATATCTGCCAAAAGAAAAATCACCGCTATGTAGAAACTGGACTGATTACAAGGTTCCGAATGGCAGGACAAAAATTAAATTAAAAACAAAAATCATTCCCTAAAAAAATGTGAACTTTATGGAGCTTCAAATTATTTTTTTTGTCCCCCGGCCAAATCCAACAAACACAAAATCATTTTCTAAGAAAAATATATGGAAATGTGTACTGAACACTGTGAAGAATGGTGAACGACAAAAATATATTCATATTCTTTTAAAAATTTACTCAGAATGACTTGTTTACAAATGTTAGTTCATATTTCTTTGAGTTAAGCCAGGCAGACCAAAATAGTGAAAAAATTATTCTTTTGAGGAAAGTATATAGATATTTCGCGATTTTTGTTTAGTTTAAATTTAGTCTCCATTCTGACCAAGTTCCAATATTACAAAACTTCTTGTTTTCTTTATTTTAAAGGCCCTCTTAATTTTCGAACCCCCAGATAATTTCATATTAAATATGTGCCATATTGTATACCATTTGAGGAAGCTCCAAAAGGTGTATTTACTTATTTGGTTTAATAAACTTTGAACATTTTGTTTTTGTTGAGTTACCAACTTGTGTTCTGTGCTCAAATTTCATTAATTTCAGTGGAAGACGAATAACTAAGTTATTCCCCCTCCATTGAAAATACATATTTTTTTGAATTCTGTTGCATTCTGTGAGCCATAACAGGGGAAATATTTCTATAATTTCAGCAGTTTTATATTTCTCTATGGGCATCTTCTGAGACACAGACGTTTCAAATAGTGATTAATTATAGTATTTTAATCATATCTTATGGCATAGATTGTTATTAAAGCCGTATATCAAGGCACTATAACAAAAATAATCGGTGACTTGAAATTTTAATTTTAAGTTGTGAATATTTTTCATTTCAGTTTTCGCATATCGTTGTTGGTGATCGGTGGGAACGATGGAGTAGGTGCACACGAACATGTGGCAGGGGAGTTAAGCACCGGCGCTGCTCTGACCAAAATGGCTGTGATGGCGAACGTATAGAGTATTCTATTTGTAACGCTCAGGTATGTCACTACACTAATGATCGACTCCTTAACCACAGCAGAATTATTGGTAACTTTTCAGGATTTAGTCGGAAATATGGCATGTTGCCATTCACCGGAAAGCTCTCGGGAGAGCTTTCCAATGAATGGCAACAAGCCATATTTCCGACTAAATCCTGAAAAGTTACTCATAATTCTGCTGTGGTTAAGAAGTTGATTACTTAGAGCATTACTGTATTGTTTCATGGCAGGGGTGTATCAGTACAGCCCTAGTGATTGCATGGTATAATTAGATTTGGGCCATGACAGGAGGTGTAGCATCACTAAATTTATCCTCTGGACACCTCATTCAGATGGTGATGTGCACCTATTGGAGACCTCATTCAGATGGTGATGTGCACCTATTGGGCACCATGATTATGCATAATGTCTTCTGCCAACAGGGGCGCCGGAAGCATCCAAGGGCAGGGGGGGGGGGGGGCAGAGCTTACAAAAAGGGCACTTTTCCGCAAAAAAGGGCATTTTCTCCGCAAACTCGGGAAAATAACCATAAATTCATTGTGGCAAAAATCCCAATTTTAATGGTATTTGTCGGTTTTTATGGCCGTTTTGTGATAAAATTGACAAAAAATTAATATTCCTTGTGAAATTGGTGGTATTTGGACCAAAAAAGTCACATTTTGCTATAAAAACACGAGATTAAACACACAAAAAGCATTTTCTGTCTCCAGAAAAAGGGCAAGTCCTGCCCCCGCTCGCCCCCCTTGGTCAAGGGCAGGGGGGTTAGCTGCCCCCTCTGCCCCCCTCTTCCGGCGCCCCTGTCTGCCAATTTGGTATTATAGAGAAACTAAACTAAAAAAGAAAAAGAATCTTTCTAAAGAAGTTTGATAAGATACTTTCAAGACTCTTCAAAGTAATTGTAATTGTAATTAATTACATTGTGAAATAGAGTCTTATGGGAATTGTAATTGAAAAATGTTGAAGCAATTGTAATTCACAAGTAATTGCCCCAAGCCTATGCAAGAGCAGATGAGGCCTGCATGAGCAGAATGAGGTCCACATAAGGTGAATTTAGTGATTCTAGCCCACTGCAAGGTAAACATAACTAAATTCACCTTCTGGGGACCTCATTCTGCAAATTTCTGGCACCATATCTTGAGGCCTGGGTGAGGTGCAGTTTTGAATTTAAAATTTTTATGAATTTTCAACCCACCAACAAAGGCACTCAAACCACGTCCCTGATATAAACCAGTTGGTTACATCATAGAGGTAAGTGAACGTTCAGACGACCACAATGCAATAGTAAGTGGAAAGATTTCCGTCGTAGGAAGTGACTGCTAGTTGGACTGCGCATGCTCATGTCAAAATCGTAGGTAAAAAAATATCAAGCACCCTTTGATTTTAAATGCGAAATCGTGGCATATCCTTGGTCCTTGGTCGATCGTGTGTACGTAAAAATCGTAGCTGGAAATCACATCCTTTAGGAACAATCTACGATATCATAATGTACGACGACATCGCAATCGTGTGAACAAACTATCCACGATCTTGTCGGGCCCGATTCCTCCACTTACGATTGAATCGTGGTCGTCTGAACGTTCACTAAGATGCCTCAGTTGGTAATGAACCATTGATTCAGTGGCAGAGGATTTTCACCAATCTCTACTAGTTAGACTAGTTCTGACTCTGTCACCGGCTGGGTACTAGTCTGTGTTTCTATATTTAGCATGGAGTTTTCCAGCAAAATAGGCGAAATCCGATCGCTCCATAGTCAAATTTTCTATGTGCTTTGAGACCAATTCCCGCACTAAAACATAATGACAGAATGGAAAATCAGAGGGGTAGTTTTGTTGACGATTTTCGCAAGCTATACTCATCAAAATTGCAGCACATTAGAACTCTTGTGTTTGACTTGCTGTGCGAGTTGTGACAATGTCGTGCACGTGCGTTTAGACTTTTGTCGAATCACACCATTTAGAAATATAGTTCTTCTGTTTTAGTGGGACTTTTCAAACTTAAGGTTCAAAATTTACATAAATTTTGTTCAATATTTTGGGTGCTTAAGCCTTAACAAGGGCAGCATGTTGCTCTGTTCGCTTAGTATACAGTAATGCTCTAATTAATCGACCTCTTAACCAAAGCATAATTATGGGTAACTTTTCAGGATTTAGTCGGAAATATGGCTTGTTGCCATTCATCGGAAAGCTCTCGGGGAGAGCTTTCCAATGAATGGCAACAAGCCATATTTCCGACTAAATCCTGAAAAGTTATCCATAATTCTGCTTTGGTTAAGAGGTCGATTAATTAGAGCATTACTGTATATCTTAATATCGCGGAAGTCCACCAAATGTGAGTAAAATGTCGCCGGTATAGCAGCAGCCTTACCAAGTCATCAAGGGAGGTAAACCCTGCATGGAGTTTGGATTTTCACAGGCATTTTGATTCCTAACACTGGTTCATAGGTAGTCAATTATCACACAACACCACAACACTGGTTCATAGGTACTCAATTATCACACAAAAAAAAGGAAAATAAAAAAGGAGAGCTCAAAACCTAATAGCATGATCACTCAGCTATCAACTGAAACACCCCTCAATTACCACACAGACAAATTACATCAGATTACACCACAGACCAATTACTCCAAAGTACACCAATTGCCATTATCAGTTAAATGACATCCACCAGAAGGCCACACAAGCCTTGAAATAGGGTGTCTGTCATTTGCAGAATGAGGTCCCCAGAGGGTGAATTTAGTGATGCTACCCCCGCATAGCGGACTAGCATCACCAAATTCACCCTCTGTGGACCTCATTCTGCTTACACCTCAAATGGCAGGCACCCTATTTCAAGGCTTGAGGCCACACCAATATTAAAGATGTATTCAAGGTCCCAGAACTCAAGTTACAACAAAAATCTAACAGATCTAATTTAACCCTTTCTTGGAGCTTCGTGAATTATTTGTGAAAACCCTGTGCCAAAGCATTCTCTTACATATGCGAGTCATCTCAGTGAGAGCTTTCCGATGAATGGCAACAAGCCATATTTCCGACTAAATCCTGAAAAGTTACCCATAATTCTACTGTGGTTATGGAGTCGGTTAATTAGGGCATTACTGTATAAGAGAATGCATTGGCACAGGGTTTTCGCTAATTTTCAGGAAGCTCCAGTCATGTAGGGGTTAATGGGTGAAGTAATTGATTACCTTAAAGGAATTAGTCTCTCAAAAAACATTTTTTTTTATCGTCATAATACTAATAATATATGTCTAACAGACCCATTTCGCCAAGAAAATTCAAAATCGAGCAGATAGTATTTATATTATAAAGATATTAAAAAAATCGCGGAAATATCCAAAGTCAGTCAAGTGAGTGCGATCACATGACCACAACGCGGTCACATGACCGATCATCTGCATCGACGCTTACCGATGACAGCGGTGGGTGGAGCTTGAAATAATTCCGCCAATCGCGTAACGAGTTGATAAATTACGCTGGATAATTACCTAAGCCTTTACTATAAATAGCGATCACGGAATAAAACTGTTTGAATGTGCCGAATTATGAACTGGCTTTGCTAGAATGTGGATTATATAACGAATAATGATGGCTAAAATGCACTTTGATGCGATAAAAGTTATTTGAAATGAGATTAATTTATGCAGAAATGCAATGAGCGAGCGGAATTTCGTGCGAAACTAATTTAACTGTTTCTGAAAGAATACAAGTTAGCCTCAGTTAGGCCATATACCGGTATTTCATTCTTCATTGTATGGTACCAATTTCGGAAGCTAGTTTACACATTAGTGTCATCCAGTTGTGCGCTATATGCGTACAATTAAATACAAATGGGTGTGATTAAAAAGGTGGTAGTTATATATTGTACTAGTACATGTATCATGATGGCTTAAATTCGTCATAATAATTTTCCTGTCTGTTTCTTCACACGAAACATTTTGTGTGGAGAAGTGCACGACTGTGAACAGCTTGCTAAAATCCTTCCAGTCAAGATCGATAAGTGAGTAAACAAAATAATTCACTCGAATACACAACAGACTGTTGAAACTACAATAATTATTAGTTAGGCTGCAGTTTGGCATAACAACATTTTTTTTAATTGAAGGCTAGCCTGGCATTGTTTTTCAGTTTGTTGTTTGTTTTATTTTACGTTTTGATGTCACACATTGACTTTCTAGAGAAGATTTTTTTGAATTGTTAGCATAGAAAAACTCCAATGATTGCCTCTAATAAAGAGCGTCCATGTTTTCGTCGCAGTGTAGACAATAAAGAGCGTTCTCAATTATGAACGTGCTCTGTTTCGATATGTCATGGGTGATTTTGTATTGTGACAATTAAATATAAAGAGCGTCCATGCTTCCGTCTCCCGAAAGCGGTAGACAATAAAGAGCGTTCTAAATTACGCACTGTGTTGTCTTTTTGGCGGTACTAAATAATGGATCGCTAGCCCGCTCACAACTGAACACACTACATCTACTAGCCATCTTGGAATATGTGGAGATTACAGATAATCTGGATATTTATATCGAAAGTAAAACAACAAACAAACACAAAACAAAGGCGCATAAATAGAGTTAACATTATTCAGCCCAGTGTTTATATAAATTTGGGCGCTTCTTATATATGTATGACCAGAGCGATAATGTTCGAATTCTTTCTATTCACTTTGTGACATTTTAGAGTGCAAACAAGTTCGCGACTGGCACTGATGAATAGTCACTGAGTGATTACAAATCACAATCAAAGCACTAATTACTACCATCTATTTACCAAAACAGACACGTGCCGGCATGTTAATTATTAATGGCTACAAAAACAACAACCATTCTAGGGGCTATTAATTACTTTATTCACATAGTTATTGTCTTCTATTCCAGATAAACGGCCAAAGCGTAACGTAATCTATACACCACACGCGCCCACATACAACTCCGCATTTTAGTATCGGCTGACTTACGATTACGTCCTCGTAGTCTGCATAATAAACTCTGGCTCCGAATCTGTGTTTTTAATTCGCTCCCCACAAGTACGTCACTCGTAGTTTAGTCACGGAAATCTCCGAATACCGGTGGTGGTATTATTTATTTATTTTACGGGTTATTTATTACGCGATCGGAATGGGACTTGGGTCATTTTAATCACAACAGGGAGGGCTTTCCGATTGCGTTTTGTAGTTTCTAGAGCGAATAAGTCCTTTAACCCTATCATGACTTGAGCTGCGCTGGTGCAGCATTATATATCTCGTGCCAGTGCATTCTTTTAAATATGCGAGTCTCATAAGGAACCTCGCATATATAAGAGAATACAATGGCCTAACAATATTTACATTTACCTTGTTAAGCCAGTGCATTCTCTTATATATGCATAGGGAACCCTGCATATATATGAGAATGCATTGGCACAGGATCTATATTGCTGCCCCAATAAAAAATAATCAGTGACTCAAAATTAAATAGTCCTTTAAATCAATATCAAATAAATTGCTACTTCTCCCTGATAACATACAGTACTGCCATAAATAATCGACTCCTTAACCACAGCAGAATTATGGGTAACTTTTCAGGATTTAGTCGGAAATAGAGAGAGCTTTCCAATGAATGGCAACAAGCCATACTTCCGACTAAATCCTGAAAAGTTACCCATAATTCTGCTGTGGTTAAGGAGTCGATTATTTAGGGCAGTACTGTAGGGTAAACCATCCGCCCCTTAGGCCTCAACTGCTATAGGAGACCTAGGTCAGATTGAAGTTCCCCAGTTGAAATTGGTGATGTTCAAACATTACTCACCTTGATTATGCATATTATCTTCTGAAAATTAGGGGCCATAGAAATTGAACAGAAGCGAAAAAGTAACTTAAACAATGTTAATTTGATAATTAGATACTTCCCAGAAGATGAGGTCTAAGCAGAATGAGGTCCCTGGAGGGTGAATTTGGTGTTGCTAGCCTGCTGTGCAGGATAGCATCACTAAATTCTCCCTCTGAGGACCTCATTCTGCAAATGACAGGCACACTAGTTCAAGGCTTGACAAAGGTAACAGTTTATTTGAAACCTCCAGGCTGGTCCCGGAGCCAACATGAACATAAATCAAACTTTTATTTATGGTGAAAAAAGTTGCCAAAGGATGGTTTGTTATGTTTCTTTTATTATACCAGACTATTAAATTCCTGTTGCCTAAAGGCTGATTATAGCATGTCTGTCATTTGCAGAATGAGGTACCCAGATGGTGAATTTAGTGACAATATCCCGCATTGCGGGCTAGCATCACTAAAATTCACCCTCTGGGTACCTCATTCTGCTTGGGCCTGTTCTTCTTTGGAAAGTTTATTAATTATAAAATTTCTATAGAAAATTAGATTCTATTTTTTTTAGTTTAGTTTCTCTATATCCCCAAATTGGCAGACGACACATTGCATAATCGAGGTTCCCAATGGGTGTACATCACAATATTCACAATTTCAGTCAACTTCAATCTATGTCTCCCTTAGCAGCTGTTGAGGCCATGCAAAATGAGGTCCCCCAGATGGTGAATTTGGTGATGCTAGCCCACTATGTGGGATAGCATCACTAAATTCACCCTCTGGGGACCTAATTCTGCAAATGACAGGCTTACTAAACTCAGGCGTGCCTATTGCCTGAGGTTCATGTCTGATGACATTAATTCAAACAGCAGTCAGTTCCAATTGTATTATGTTTAACATTTCATTTAAGTGGTGATTGGTCATAACATCATAGTTTATCATTTTTTTCAATAAATAATTGTGATATAATGGCTAGTTTCAAATATAATTTAATTTCTGATCAAGCCATGAAATAGAGTGTATAACATTTGCAGAATGAGGTCCCCAGAGGGTGAATTTAGTGATGCTATCCCACATGACGGGCTTATATGGAAGCGCATTAGTGCCACCAAATAAAAAATAGTATCTCCTAATTAGGACTTTAAGTATCACATCTCCTAATTAGGACTTATAATCTCATAATTAGGACTTATTTTCTCCTAATTCAGTCCTTTCCTTGAGGATAATACAAAGAAAGCACTTATTTTCTCTCACAATTCTGAAGACGGGTTTAAATGCGTGTTTTCCATTCTAGAGTTATTCATCTTTGATTATCTGAAAATGATGATTTTTAGGTCCGTCTGCCTGAGTATCTCAGTCATAGGATTTATAGGTACAGTGATGCCCTAAGTAATCGACTCCTTAACCACAGCAGAATTATGGGTAACATACTTTTCAGGATTTACTCGGAAATATGGCTTGTTGCCATTCATCGGAAAGCTCTCATTGAGAGCTTTCCGATGAATGGCAACAAGCCATATTTCCGACTAAATTCTGAAAAGTTACCCATAATTCTGCTGTGGTTAAGGAGTCGATTACTTAGGGCATTACTGTATACCCACATTAGGCGGTATACCACATGTGGGTATGCACTGGATGACAGTCAATCTCTTGCTGTATTTGTATTAAAGACATATTAGGGACTTGTTCTGTTGCGTGAACTTGATAAGTTAGGACTCAGGTGCTATGCCAACCTGTGGAATGTAGCATTCTAATAACATCGCTGAAAATATAAAAGAAATCAACCATATACCACTCCATAGAAAACATCGTCTGAACTACGCCCAATTGTAAATATTTATATCTCGATTCAGGACGCCACTATTGACGATAATCTAACACAAATTATTTCACCATCATGAGTCACTGCATTCAATTAATATATAAGAATGACGGTGTATATTGTCAAATTGGAATATTATTCATAACAAATAACTATTTTGAGCAAGATTATTCTTAATTTCTATTTGATAACCCTACCGGAGTGCTTCACATCACTTTAATAAATTTTCATGTTGATTCATGATAATTGATTTTTATATAATTGATTTTAGGATTGTCCTCCTGAAAGAAAAGATTTCCGAGCTTACCAATGTTCACTGTTCAATAGGCGTCCAGTTCACGGGCGGAAACACGTGTGGCTTCCTTATTTCTCAAGTGAGTTTAATTCGCACTTACCAAAGTTCACTGTTCAATAGGCGTCCAGTTCATGGGCGGAAACATATGTGGCTTCCTTACTTCTCAAGTGAGTTTAATTCCGCACTTACCAAAGTTCACTGTTCAATAGGTGTCCAGTTCATGAGCGGAAACATATCTGGCTTCCCTACTTCTCAAGTGAGTTTAATTCCGCACTTACCAAAGTTCACTGTTCAATAGGTGTCCAGTTCATGGGCGGAAACATATATGGCTTCCTTACTTCTCAAGTGAGTTTAATTCCGCACTTACCAAAGTTCACTGTTCAATAGGTGTCCAGTTCATGGGCGGAAACATATATGGCTTCCTTACTTCTCAAGTGAGTTTAATTCCGCACTTACCAAAGTTCACTGTTCAATAGGTGTCCAGTTCATGGGCGGAAACATATGTGGCTTCCTTACTTCTCAAGTGAGTTTAATTCCGCACTTACCAAAGTTCACTGTTCAATAGGTGTCCAGTTCATGGGCGGAAACATATATGGCTTCCTTACTTCTCAAGTGAGTTTAATTCCGCACTTACCAAAGTTCACTGTTCAATAGGTGTCCAGTTCATGGGCGGAAACATATGTGGCTTCCTTACTTCTCAAGTGAGTTTAATTCCGCACTTACCAAAGTTCACTGTTCAATAGGTGTCCAGTTCATGGGCGGAAACATATATGGCTTCCTTACTTCTCAAGTGAGTTTAATTCCGCACTTACCAAAGTTCACTGTTCAATAGGTGTCCAGTTCATGGGCGGAAACATATGTGGCTTCCCTACTTCTCAAGTGAGTTTAATTCCGCACTTACCAAAGTTCACTGTTCAATAGGTGTCCAGTTCATGGGCGGAAACATATGTGGCTTCCTTACTTCTCAAGTGAGTTTAATTCCGCACTTACCAAAGTTCACTGTTCAATAGGTGTCCAGTTCATGGGCGGAAACATATGTGGCTTCCTTACTTCTCAAGTGAGTTTAATTCCGCACTTACCAAAGTTCACTGTTCAATAGGTGTCCAGTTCATGGGCGGAAACATATGTGGCTTCCTTACTTCTCAAGTGAGTTTAATTCCGCACTTACCAAAGTTCACTGTTCAATAGGTGTCCAGTTCATGGGCGGAAACATATGTGGCTTCCTTACTTCTCAAGTGAGTTTAATTCCGCACTTACCAAAGTTCACTGTTCAATAGGTGTCCAGTTCATGGGCGGAAACATATGTGGCTTCCTTACTTCTCAAGTGAGTTTAATTCCACACTTACCAAAGTTCACTGTTCAATAGGCGTCCAGTTCATGGGTGGAAACACCTGTGGCTTCCTTACTTCTCAAGTGAGTTTAATTAACTGTGCATATGGCTTTGTTTTACCAGGCCCAGCTCCCCTCGTGAATTATTTTGCAAAATAATCGAAACATATTGATTACTCTCTATTTAAATAACTCTGGCTTTACTTGTTATTTTCAGGCCACGAAGATCAGTGTCAACTAAAATGTGTAGCTAAAGATGCTAATATCATTCATAAATTCAAAAACGCCGTTGTCAACGGCACTCCGTGCAATAAAAACTCCAGATCTGTTTGTATTCGAGGGAAGTGCAGAGTAAGTTGAAAAAAATATTATGATAATTATTTGAACCTTCATACATGTATTTTGGCCAAAGTACAAGAAATTATACACGTATAATTTCATATTTCTTGTAGCATAATATTCTGTATGAAGTTGAGGCCCGTTTTATACGTTGAGTCAGACATGGGTTGCACCAGCCTAATTAGTGTGAAAATGACAAATGTATAAAACCCACTGGGCACTGGCCCGTCAGAATTTCACTGGCGCTACCCGACGTGTTACATTTCTGATGCTGAAGTGATACACGTCTGTGGCTCGATGCTGTTTTATATGAAGTGCTAAACACGGGTCGCGCTAGGATGATTCAGGGAAAATCACTCCCCATTTAGGACCCCTTTGGTGGAGAGCATGCACAATTTGAAGTTTTGGCATTATTACATCATCTCTGAGTCATCCTAGCGTGACCCGTGTCTGGCACGTCATATAAAACAGCGTCGCGCCACAGACGTGCTAACTCTTGGCCGTTGTAAATATACATTGAAGGCAATTGTACGTTATTACGGGGACATGCATGTATTGACTGACAAAGAATGTTTCACGAAATTTGGGAATAAATATATTGCAGAGATATATATGAAGGTTCAAGGGAGACAAGATCCTGATTATGAAATAAACGAAAGCGTAAATTATGCGAGTAATTCCCCTTCCATTGAAAATAATAGACTTTGCAGTACAGTCCAGATGAAACTTAAGCACAGAAAACATGTCTGTACCTCAACAAAAAAAAAAATGTTCCCAGTTTATTCAACCAGATACATTGTTTTGGAGCTTCCTCTTTCAAATGGTATATAATATGGCATATATATATAATGTGATCTGGTGATTCAAAAATTAAGTGGAGCTTTAATACCTGAACTACTTTTCTACGAGTGTTATATGTCCCAGAAAGATGCATTGAAGTCATAAAAAATACAACTTGGGTCCCTATCAAAAACAGTCATTTGTATTTAACGGAATTTGGAATCTCAAGCGGAAGGTCTGAAAAAGGTATATTGTTTTATCTTCATGTCTGAGTTTAGTGTGCCATACATTTGCAGAATGATGTACCCAGAGGGTGAATTTAGTGATGCTATCCCACACAGTGGGCTAGTATTACCAAATTCACCATTTGGGGACCTCATTTTGCATGGCCTCAACAGCTGCTAAGGGAGACATAGATTGAAGTTGACTAGCATCAATAAATTCATACTTTTGGGACCTCATTCTGCTTAGGCCTCATCTTCTGGCAAGTATCTATAGATTCAAATTAACATTCTTTTTGGTTACTTTTCCCTTCTGTCCAGTTTCTATATCCACTATATAAAATGGGTGACTAATGTGGAACTGCAATCTGATCCTAGCTAGGTCTCCCAAAGCTGTTGAGGCCCTAAGCAGAATGAGGTCCTCAGAAGGCGAATTTGGTTATGCTAGCCCACTGTGGAATAGTATCAGTAAATTCACCCTCTGGGGACCTCCTTCTACAAATGTCAGACACACTGAATTCAGTCTTGATATTGTGTTATCTTAACACGAAACTATTAAAAACCTTCATGCCCTGCTTTACTTCTTTTTAATCATCAACATCATATCCTCATGTCAGCCTTAGACCACCCTTATGGAGCCCCTCACAGACGTGAGCAGACGACAGTCAGCAATACAAGCTGCCACCTGTATGGGGCTCCCTACAGGAAGGTTGAAGTGACAACGCAAAAATGGTATAAATTTTCAGCATGTCGCAAATCCATATTACTCGGTTTAATATCTAATTAATAAGATCTTCTTTGATGTTCGATTTGTTGTAGTCTGTCGGCTGTGATAATATTCTGGAATCGGGTCTGGAGGAAGATAAATGCCGCGTTTGTGGCGGCAATAACCGACGCTGTAGGACTATCAGTGGAACATTTGATTCCAAAAACATAAATACTCGTAAGTAGTCACCATTAGTTTTTCACCAGTCTGTTTATTACTAGTATCCATTACCGACGTACAGTAATGCCCTAAGTAATCGACTCCTTAAACACAGCAAAATTATGGGTAACTTTTCAGGATTTAGCTGGAAATATGACTTGTTGCCATTCATCAGAAAGCTCTTTTTTTCCTTACTAAAATGTGATAATGTGATAAAATGGATCTCAAATTTGTCCCAATTCTATACAAAATTTATTAACCTCATCCACTGAACACGATTCGGGCCTTGGTAATGCTCGGCTCAAATTGAATTTAGTGCACTCAGTTAATAAATTTCATATAGAATTGCGACTTATTAGAGATCCTTTATTCACTCAAAACACTAGATATCCCTCATTTATCAATAATTCTGATATTTTTCAGGAAAATATGAATTCCTCAAAATCCCATCTGGTGCTACTAATATACAAATAACAGAGTTACAATCCAGCGACAGTTATATTGGTAAGTTTCATATGCATAACCATCAATTCCAAGACCATTAAAATGTATTGTATCATATCTTACCAATTCCAAGGCCATTAAAAGGTATCTTATTTTATCTTAATGAGGTCCCCAGATGGTGAATTAGTGAAGCTATCCCACACAGCCAGCCAGCATAACTAAATTCACCTTCTGGGGACATAATTCTGCTTAGTGCCCAACTTCTCTGGAAAGTATCTTTATTAGAAAATTAACAAATGTTTTAATTACTTTAGAAAGTATCTTTTTTAGTTTAGTTTCTTTATATCCCCAAATTGGTAGAGGACACACTATGGGTCCCATTCACCCAACACCTAGCGGAAACAACATGCACCTAGCGGAAACAACACCTAGCGGAAACTCTGAATAAACACTTAACCATTCGGTGACTGGAGCTTCCTGAAATTTTGCGAAAACCCTGTGACAATGCTTTCTCTTATATATGTGAGTCTCCAACCTGAGGAATCTTGGTGCATATTTTGATTCGAACATGAATATGAACGTTATGGTGTCCAATATGCTACGGACCTGCTACTTCCAACTCAGAGTACTACGCAGGGTCCGATGTCATCTTAGCAAGGAAGCTATCAAACGTGCCGTTGTGTCCTTGATTCTTAGTTCTATCGCGCGTGGACAGCTTGAACATTCTCTTGACACATATCACAAAGGATAACATCCGACGAATTGACATTCTGATAAACAACTTATCTTAAACAACTTATCTTAAACAACTTATCGCCAACGTGTCCAAATATGACCATATATCTCAAGCTAGATTTGATCTGTATATTATGTCATTCGAATTTCGTGTACAATATAAGTTAGTCCAAGTCTTCTCGTACTAAAACTAGCTAAGATTTTGGGATGGAGATGCTAGTGTTTAGTCCGAGTTCCAGGCCCATGCATTCCTATGACGCGACTTAAGCGTTAGTGACCCGCTAAAATAAAACCACAATTATATGAAATAAAATATCACAATTGCTACAATAAACGGATAGTTTCCGCAGAAGACATGCTATTTGATCTGAAACCCACATCGGTTGTGAATTGAAAGCGGTAATTTAATGTGAAAAGAAACTTTTGCCGCAGTGTTTACATATTTTTTAAAGTATGCAAACTCAGTTGACCTTGCGAACTGCGTTCGGCATTTTCCGGTGAAAATATTCCGTAGATTTTCAATCAACCACGCACGATGAATTCTCCATTGTAATCGTAATTATACGTGACAATAAATAAATAAATACATAGATTAAATACATATTGAAGATATAAATGTAATACATTAAATAAATTACGGGAATTATAACCATCTCACAGTTTAAAACAGTGTAAACACAATGACCATTAGAATATCATGGGGGCCGCCATTTTGTTTGTATCGAAATTCATCTCGGCCAAAACAAACACCGGACAATGCCGAAGTTCTTCGGAACCTGAGTTCGGCTTTCAGTTAAGTAAACAAACAGAAAAAACAACGATGTTTGTGGCAATCAACCGGAATATTCTATGTGTAATTTAACATTAAAGTTAGATTATTATACACCATTATGACCATAAGATGTCACTCTTTCCGATGTATATAGCATCATGTATTGCTTTGTTAGGTAAATCGAGTAAAATACACCACAGATTCCCGCCACAGATCCTGGGCGTAACTCGTGTCATAGAATGCATGGGCCTGGAACTCGGACTAAACACTAGCATCTCCATCCCAAAATCTTAGCTAGTTTTAGTACGAGAAGACTTGGACTAAATATAAGTGTGCAATAACTGTGTACAAGGCCACAAAGGGACATCTACCATCTTACATCTGTGACATGTTCCAACTTAAGATCGGTGGGCGTGTCACTAGATCAAGCACATGTGGTCTTGACCTGAAAAACACCACGCGGAAGCCAGAAGGATAGTACGGAGAGGATTGTGCACAACAGAAAGCAGTAAATGTGTGGAATGAACTACCCCTTACTCTCAGAAAAGCGAAAACTCTCGAAAAATTTAAGAACGCTCTCAAGACTCACCTGTTCATAATTTGCTTCGGTGTTAAACCTACTACTGCATTTTAACTGACATTTTAACTGACTTTTAATCTTTGACTTACTTGTGACTGTTTTCCGTTACTATTTTATTCATTTACTTTTGTTGATAGTATTTTTTATCTATTTCTTTGGTTAACCTTGTTGTCTGTTTTTCTATTTTAATTAATTTTTAGCCATAATCTTTTTTCATAATTTGAACTATTTTTTAATTATGTTTTTTTTAAAATTATAAGTCGCATGCTTATGGTTTTTTACTTTTGTTTTGTTTTTTAGTAATTTCTTAGTCACATGCAGATTGTCGTTATGAATTTTTTAATACTCATTTACTACTTTTTAACTCTTACCTTGTATATTTTTATTTTTATTGATTGATAAAACTAATTTACTGTTTCTCCAGAAATCACACAATACAGCTACAGTTATGCCCTAAAGAATCGACTCCTTAACCACAGCAGAATTATGGGTAATTTTTCAGGATTTAGTCGGAAATATGGCTTGTTGCCATTCATCGGAAAGCTCTCTGTGAATGGCAACAAGCCATATTTCCGACTAAATCCTGAGAAATTACCCATAATTCTGCTGTGGTTAAGGAGTTGATTATTTAGGGTATTACTGTATTTACATATATACATTGTGCTAGAGAAGCTAGACTAAGTCTTCTCGGTTCCAATAAAGCTTGGGATATCGGTGGGTTGATGCTGTTTTTGGACTGAAAAGATGTACTACATTTACACATGGAGCCCGGGCATTGACATGAACTTCTGCATGTTATTAATCATCAGACATGTTCGCGATTAATCTGCCTTCAAAATGATATATCATTAATCGTGATACAAAAAGGTAAAGTAATCATAGAGTCGTTTAATGTATTGTTTATATATATTTTCTGATAGCGAGACAAATCAAAATTATCTGGAAAACAAGGCTTTGTTTACTTATAAATCTCATTACTTTGACATTCAACAGACCTCTGATATACGCATGTTTGATATCATAATGCTTGGGAAAGGCCAAGCCCTATGTTCATATATATAAGAGAATGCATTGGCACAGGGTTTTTGCATAAATTCAGGATGCTCCCGTCATGTAGGTATTCTCCATATAATCACTCTGGGGAGAATGCATTGGCCTAACAAATTTTATATTATTTTTTATAATTGTTAAAAAATGTAAGAAAAAATTAATTAAATGATAAAAAATTGTTAAAGAATGTAAGAAATAATGATAAAAAAAATGATAAAAAGTGTTAAATGATGTAAAAAAAAATGATATAAATTGTTAAAGAATGTAAGAAAAAATTATAAAAAATTATAAAAATGTTTTAAAGAATGTAAGAAAAAATGATACAAATTGTTAAAGAATGTAAGAAAAAATGATACAAAAAAAATGGTAAAAATTGTTAAAGAATGTTAAGACCTATGGTCGACTTGCATATTTAAGATAATGCATTGGCACAGGGTCTTTAATGTTGCGCCAGTGCAGCTCCCAACATGAAAGGGTTAATCAAGATCTTTTTTCATTATATTTCTTGCAATAAAGCTTCCTTCAGACAAGCATATGCACTATCAGTTATCTGTCACAGTTCTGTTTAGGTGTAAAAAAACAATTATCTGTGTTGCACTAAAGGAAACGCATCTCATCTGAGATGTTTAAACAAGACGATTTTTCTTTAAATCAGTTAATGTCACTTTGTTAAGAAACCCTGGCGACTCTCGAGGGATATCACATTGACGATAAAACTCTGCATCAATTAGTGAATAAACAGCAGAATTGCTGAAATGATTGCACACCTCTTTGTATCACCCAGACATCAGGGAATATATTAGTGTTACAATTCTCAATAATCTACTGTCTGAGTCCTCAATCAACTGTCTGTGTCCTCAATCAACTGTCTGAGTCCTCAATCAACTGTCTGAGTCATCAATCAACTGTCTGAGTCATCAATCAACTGTCTGAGTCATCAATCAACTGTCTGAGTCGTCAATCAACTGTCTGAGTCCTCAATCAACTGTCTGAGTCGTCAATCAACTGTCTGAGTCCTCAATCAACTGTCTGAGTCGTCAATCAACTGTCTGAGTCGTCAATCAACTATCTGAGTCCTCAATCAACTGTCTGAGTCGTCAATCAACTGTCTGAGTCGTCAATCAACTGTCTGAGTAGTCAATCAACTGTCTGAGTCGTCAATCAACTGTCTGAGTCCTCAATCAACTGTCTCAGTCCTCAATCAACTGTCTGAGTCCTCAATCAACTGTCTGAGTCCTCAATCAACTGTCTGAGTCCTCAATCAACTGTCTGAGTCCTCAATCAACTGTCTGAGTCGTCAATCAACTGTCTGAGTCCTCAATCAACTGTCTGAGTCCTCAATCAACTGTCTGAGTCCTCAATCAACTGTCTGAGTCCTCAATCAACTGTCTGAGTCCTCAATCAACTGTCTGAGTCCTCAATTAGCTTTCTCTATTCTATTCCAGCTTCTTATGTGGGTGTTTAATCCTTAATAACCCTTTGAGTGCCAGGTCCGATTTTTGTATCAACCCATATACCCTGTGCCAATGCATTCTCTTATATATGCGAGTCGACCATAGGTCGCCTCGCATATATAAGAGAATGCATTGGCTTAAATTTTTTTTTTTTTTTTTTTTTTTTTTACAATTTTAATATATTTTATTATATTCTTTAACAGACTTATTGTGTAGGTTTAGGGCCGATAATATCGCCCCCTGGCACTGAAAGGGTTAAAAACTTTACGTCTACTAGACATCAGAGAATATATTACAATTCTCAATAATGAACTGTCTCAAGTCTGCAAGTAGTGTGTCTGTAATTTGCAGAATGTGAATTTAGTGATGTATCCAATACGGTGGGCTATCATCTTCAAATGAATGAGGTTCCCAGAGGGTGAATTTGGTGATGCTAGCCCTCCGTGCGGGATAGCATCAGTAAATTAACCCTCTGGGGACCTCATTCTGTTTAGGCCTCATCTTTGGAAAGTTTCTTTATTATCAAATTTCTATAGAAACTTCTTCACATAGATTATATTTCTTTTTTAGTTTTGTTTCTCTATATCACCAAATTGGCAGACGACACATTGCATAATCAAGGTTCCCAATGGGTGTACATCACAATATTCATCATTTGGGAACTTCAATCTGAGTCGATGTCTCCCATATCAGATGAGGCCATGCAGAATGAGGTTCCCAGGGGGTGAATTTAGTAATGCTAGCCCGCTGTGCGAGATAATGAACTGAGTCAGGGTTTTTGCTAAAATTTAGGAAGCTCCCGTCATGTACAGTAATGGTCTAATTAATCGACCTCTTAACCAAAGCAGAATTATGGGTAACTTTTCAGGATTTAGTCGGAAATATGGCTTGTTGCCATTCATCGGAAAGCTCTCGGGGAGAGCTTTCCAATGAATGGCAACAAGCCATATTTCCGACTAAATCCTGAAAAGTTACCCATAATTCTGCTTTGGTTAAGAGGTCGATTAATTAGAGCATTACTGTAGGTATTCTCCATATAATCACTCTGGAGACCTCATTCTGCAAATGACAGACACACTATTTGCACTGAGTCCTCAATTAGGTTTCTCTATTTTATTCCAGCTTCTTATGTCGGTGTTTAATCCTTTAAAACTTTACGTGTACTTGACGTCTCGACTGACGTACTCGTTAAAGAACATAAGTACCTGACTGTGTTATCCCCCTTGTTAGCACTGGGTGTTATTGCCCTGAAGTGACGACAAACAGTAGTGGGTGATCATATTACCATAAACATCGATTAATTTGCATAATAAACGATGTCTGTCTAGCTGCTTCACACTTATAGAGTACTTTTGCACCAGACCAGGGCCACGCAGAAGAACCAAGGGTGAGGGGCAAGGAGTGAAACCAAGGGCAGAGGGGGGGGGGCACAAAGGATCCAATGGCAGAGGGGGGCATAGAGAGGAACCAAGGGTGGAAGGGGGTCATAGAGAGGAACCAAGGGCAGAGGGAGCATATAGAGAAACCAAAGGAAGAGGGGGGGCACAAAGGAACCAAGGGCAGAGGGGGCACAGAGAGGAAACAAGGGCAGAGGGGCCCACAGAGAGGAACCAAGGGTGGAGGGGGCACAGGGAGGAACCAAGGGCAGAAGCAGGGACCATCCTAGAAGTTTTTAATTTGGAGTCACTTCTCCCTACTGGACTATTAGGGAGATATGAACTGTTACCAAGGAGAAGTCATAATGGGGCCTAAAAAAACCTAAAAAAAGAAAGACGATTGTTTCCCCTAACCCGACCGACCATCTTTAAGACCCCCCCAATCCCCCCTCCCCCGCCCCTGAAGATTTTTTTTTTTTATTATGACAAAATTGAGTTGACTCAATAATTAACTAATGTGCAGCAGTAGCAATTAATTACTGATGGTAGATAATCACTATTTTAGTGCATGCATTTTACCACGTGCCTAAGACAAACCCTGTTCCATGTGCGAGACAGATAATACATTGGTTCATAGTATTCCATGCATCATGGAAGTGGTAGCCCAGTGGTTACAGTCTAGGACCTGTAATGGTGTTAATGCACCGGCATGAGTTCACCCTGCCGGTGGACTATCCTCTCCACATCATTGCCTTGGCCAGATTAAGCTGTGTGTGTGCTGTATATAGCCACATGCTGTTTCAAATCTCGCACCAGGTTGTGACCCTTGGGCAAGGTCACTTGTACTGTTCTCGCTTCGTCGTACCTAGACAAGAAATAGGGACCTGGTTGTTGGGTAAGTGTAAGCCGAGATGCTCTTGTGAAGCACCCGTATGATGGCAGCGTGCAGAAGACTTGGCATTACTCAACAGCTGGGGTAATAGTGTGAAGCGCTTATCTTTGGTGATGCTAGCCCGCTGTGTGAGATATCTTCACTAAATTCACCCTCTGGGGACCTCATTCTGTAAATGACAGACACTCGATTTGCAGTCTATTAAATACACACCCGCATATGTCAACATTTATGGATGTTGTGGAGATGATATGTAAATATATTTGTACATGGCCCTGCCCAGAGTCTGTCTGTGGGGTCATGATATGTAAATATATTTGTACAGGGCCCTGCCGGGCAGAGTCTGTCTGTGGGGTCATGATATGTAAATATATTTGTACATGGCCCTGCCCAGAGTCTGTCTGTGGGGTCATGATATGTAAATATATTTGTACAGGGCCCTGCCGGGCAGAGTCTGTCTGTGGGGTCATGATATGTAAATATATTTGTACATGGCCCTGCCCCGAGTCTAACATCTGTGGGGTCATGATATGTAAATATATTTGTACAGGGCCCTGCCCAGAGTCTGTCTGTGGGATCATGATATGTAAATATATTTGTACATGGCCCTGCCCCGAGTCTAACATCTGTGGGGTCATGATATGTAAATATATTTGTACATGGCCCTGCCCCGAGTCTAACATCTGTGGGGTCATGATATGTAAATATATTTGTACAGGGCCCTGCCCCGAATCTAACGTCTGTGGGGTCATAATATGTAAATATATTTGTACAGGGCCCTGCCCCGAGTCTAACATCTGTGAGGTCATGATATGTAAATATGTTTGTAAATGGCCCTGCTCCGAGTCTCTGTGGGGTCATGATATGTAAATATATTTGTAGAGGGTCCTGCCCCGAGTCTAACGTCTGTGGGGTCATGATATGTAAATATATTTGTAGAGGGTCCTGCCCCGAGTCTAACGTCTGTGGGGTCATGATATGTAAATATATTTGTAGAGGGCCCTGACCCGAGTCTAACATCTGTGAGGTCCTGTTAACAATTGATATTATCTATTTGAAAATTAGCAAATAATCTCTATTCAATCTTGAGGGGCCTCGGTGGCTCAATCGGTTAGGGGTACAACTCCAAGCCGTTTCGCCCTCCAGCGGTGGCGATTAGGGTTCATCGTGGACTTTGTAACTCGAAATCGTTATCTGGTGGAGTTACCTGTTACTCGCCGATGGCCGGTGGTTTGCCGCACATGGTTGACGAGTTTATCAGCCATTGAAATCACTGTTAGATTAGTCGCAAGTGTGCGGATTTCCTCCACCACTAAAACTGGCAATGTCGTGATATGGCCTTAGTGGCTAAAGCGACAATAAACCCCAATCAATCAATCAATCTATTGAATCTTGAACATACCATACTTAGTGCTTTTACACCAGACTCACTTTCCTAAGGATGAGATATTTCCTTTGATATTTAACCCTTTGAGTGCTAGGGGCCGATCTCACGGCCCTAAACCTACACAATAAGTCTGTTAAAGAATATAATAAAATATATTAAAATTGTAAAAAAAAAAAAAAAAAATGTTAGGCCAATGCATTCTCTTATATATGCGAGGCGACCTATGGTCGACTCGCATATATAAGAGAATGCATTGGCACAGGGTATATGGGTTGATACAAAAATCAACCTGGCACTCAAAGGGTTAAAGTGATGTGAAACACTCCGGTCTGGTGATCAAATAGAATTGGAGAATAATCTTGTTTAAAGTAGTTGTTTTACAAATATTATATGTAAATTGACAACACACACTGCCATTCTTATATATTAATTAAATTCAATGACTGTCGATGGCGAAATCGTTTTCGTTAAGTTATCACCGATAGATGCGTCCCGAATCCAGTAGTAAATATTTACAATTGAGCATAGTTCAGATGATGTTTTCTATGTAGTGCTATGTTCGATTTATTTGAAATGTTCCCCAGGTCGACATAACGCCTGAGTACTAACATATCGATTTCGCTCACAGGAACAAGTCCATAATATGTCTTTAATTTCGGTTAATTTTGGCGTATTAAAGCCACTACCAGTTAGCATGCCCAAATCGAGTAGTAAATATTTACAATTGAGCGTAGTTCACACAATGTTTTCTTTGGAGTGTTACCGTCGATTTAGTTGAGATTTTCGGCGATGTTAGTATTATGCTACATTCTCTCAGTGAGAGCTTTCCGATGAATGGCAACAAGCCATATTTCTGACTAAATCCTGAAAGTTACCCATAATTCTACTGTGGTTAAGGCGTCGATTATTTAGGGTATTACTGTATTTTCTTTGATCTTTAATTTTGAAGTTCACAGGAACTAACTTCCCATCTCGACTAACTGTTGGTGCAAGTCACACATAAACATGTTTGTTACTAAATTAAGTGCTTTTAAACCAGGCTGACATTTCAAGTCATGAAATATTTCCTTTGAGGTTTGGTTGTAAGAATAAATTGTGACAGTACAAATGCATTGGGTCTATGTTTAGTGCTAGCGTTTTGACCTATTCGTAACGATCCTCTCATATTACAAATGTACTAACAACACGTAGCTTTTAATGACACTTTTGTAATGTGTGACGTCAAAGGAACCTTTCATGGCTTTGGAATACAGTACATAGTGTGATGGTACTCAAAAAACTTTTTCTAAAAAAAAATGATGATTTCTTGCCGTTTCATGACTTTATAAACCAAAATAAGTGATAAAATCATGAGATGACTTTTTGTCATGCATGCAGTAATGCTCTAAATAATCGACTCCTTAACCACAGAGGAATAATATGGCTTGTTGCCATTCATCGGACAGCTCTCGCCGAGAGCTTTCCGATGAATGGCAACAAGCCATATTTCCGACTAAATCCTGTTAAATTACCCATCATTCTGATGTGGTTAAGGAGTCGATTATTTAGAGCATTACTGTAGTTAGGTTACTAGGTGGAGATTGACAAGGTTTAGTGAAAAAAAAATATTTAAAATAAAAGTAAAGGTCATAAAGGTCGAAAAGTTGGTGTTTGTACGTTTAGTATGGCATGTATGGTTAGCAACTTGCAATCTGATGAAGATCTTATTGACTTTGTCTCTTTTCCTTCTCTGATGATTTCATTTATAAATTATGAATTTTAACTTTTGGGTTTTATTAATTGAGATATTTTGGTGCGTACTTTCGAAATTCTTTTCCAAATTTTGTAAAACCGCTCCGGGCCACTGCTCTCATCCCTAAATTTGTGACAAGTGAATGAGGAATCAGATATCTGCACAAAATTGGGTCACTGTTCCATCATCCCCCCCCCCCCCCCCCCCCCTATTTTCGTATGCTTTGCAGATTCCCTCTTCTTTCTCTTGTCATCCATACATTTGTGTTATGACTTTTTACTGTCCTCCCGGGATGCTAGGCGTGATTTTCGATAACTCTACATGATGTGTTACCTGGTCAGATACCCACTTACCACTTATTTGTTACCTATAAATTGTGAGATGACTTTTTGTCATAGTTAGGCTACAAGGTGTGGATTGATAAGGTTTACTGAAAAACAAAATCTAAATAATTTATTTTCATGACATAGTAATGTCAAGTAAATGTATGTGAGATATAACAGATTTGTCATGGGTGTGGTGGGGAATATCCACCACATTGATGTATGTAGACACTTTGTAAATTATGTTTTTTAACTCTTTACAGCCGTCAGGGTGAGGCTCTCTGTGGGTTTAACCTATTAGTTTATGTTTTATAAATCTTTATAGCCGTCTGGGTGAGGCTCCCTGTGGGTTGAACCTATCAGTTTATGTTTTTTAAATCTTTATAGCTGTCAGCTGAGTGAGGCTCCCTGTGGGTTGAACCTATCAGTTTATGTTTTTTAAATCTTTATAGCTGTCAGCTGAGTGAGGCTCCCTGTGGGTTGAACCTATCAGTTTATGTTTTTTAACTAGCAGTTAAGGCGAGGCTCGATCCCTGTGGGTTTAACATATAATTTTATGTTCTATAAATCTGTACAGCCGTCAGGGTGAGGCTCCCTGTGGGTTTAACCTATTAGTTTATGTTTTTTAACTCTTTATAGCCGTCTGGGTGAGGCTCCCTGTGGGTTTAACATATAATTTTATGTTTTATAAATCTTTATAGCCGTCTGGGTGAGGCTCCCTGTGGGTTTAACATATAATTTTATGTTTTATAAATCTTTATAGCTGTCAGGGCAGCAGCTGGACATTTCTACCTCAATGAAAATAAGAAAGAACCCTCAACTAGTCTCAACGTTTCTGGAACCAATCTTATATACCTCGATGACGAACATAATGGCACTGAAACAATATCAGCTCTCGGCCCTACAACCGAGACTCTCCACATAGTGGTATGTTATATTTAACTTATATACCTCGATGACGAACATAATGGCACTGAAACAATATCAGCTCTCGGCCCTACAACCGAGACTCTCCACATAGTGGTATGTTATATATAACTTATATACCTCGATGACGAACATAATGGCACTGAAACAATATCAGCTCTCGGCCCTACAACCGAGACTCTCCACATAGTGGTATGTTATATTTAACTTATATACCTCGATGACGAACATAATGGCACTGAAACAATATCAGCTCTCGGCCCTACAACCGAGACTCTCCACATAGTGGTATGTTATATTTAACTTATATACCTCGATGACGAACATAATGGCACCGAAACGATATCAGCTCTCGGCCCTACAACCGAGACTCTCCACATAGTGGTATGTTATATTTAACTTATATACCTCGATGACGAACATAATGGCACTGAAACAATATCAGCTCTCGGCCCTACAACCGAGACTCTCCACATAGTGGTATGTTATATATAACTTATATACCTCGATGACGAACATAACGGCACCGAAACGATATCAGCTCTCGGCCCTACAACCGAGACTCTCCACATAGTGGTATGTTATATTTAACTTATATACCTCGATGACGAACATAACGGCACCGAAACGATATCAGCTCTCGGCCCTACAACCGAGACTCTCCACATAGTGGTATGTTATATTTAACTTATATACCTCGATGACGAACATAACGGCACCGAAACGATATCAGCTCTCGGCCCTACAACCGAGACTCTCCACATAGTGGTATGTTATATATAACTTATATACCTCGATGACGAACATAACGGCACCGAAACGATATCAGCTCTCGGCCCTACAACCGAGACTCTCCACATAGTGGTAAGTTATATTTAACTTATATACCTCGATGACGAACATAACGGCACTGAAACGATATCAGCTCTCGGCTCTACAACCGAGACTCTCCACATAGTGGTAAGTTATATTTAACTTATATACCTCGATGACGAACATAACGGCACTGAAACGATATCAGCTCTCGGCTCTACAATCGAGACTCTCCACATAGTGGTATGTTATATTTAACTTATATACCTCGATGACGAACATAATGTCACTGAAACGATATCAGCTCTCGGCCCTACAACCGAGACTCTCCACATAGTGGTATGTTATATTTAACTTATATACCTCGATGACGAACATAATGGCACTGAAACGATATCAGCTCTCGGCCCTACAACCGAGACTCTCCACATAGTGGTATGTTATATATAACTTATATACCTCGATGACGAACATAATGGCACTGAAACGATATCAGCTCTCGGCCCTACAACCGAGACTCTCCACATAGTGGTATGTTATATTTAACTTATATACCTCGATGACGAACATAATGGCACTGAAACGATATCAGCTCTCGGCCCTACAACCGAGACTCTCCACATAGTGGTATGTTATATATAACTTATATACCTCGATGACGAACATAATGGCACTGAAACGATATCAGCTCTCGGCCCTACAACCGAGACTCTCCACATAGTGGTATGTTATATTTAACTTATATACCTCGATGACGAACATAATGGCACTGAAACGATATCAGCTCTCGGCCCTACAACCGAGACTCTCCACATAGTGGTATGTTATATTTAACTTATATACCTCGATGACGAACATAATGGCACCGAAACGATATCAGCTCTCGGCCCTACAACCGAGACTCTCCACATAGTGGTATGTTATATTTAACTTATATACCTCGATGACGAACATAATGACACCGAAACGATATCAGCTCTCGGCCCTACAACCGAGACTCTCCACATAGTGGTATGTTATATTTAACTTATATACCTCGATGACGAACATAATGGCACTGAAACGATATCAGCTCTCGGCCCTACAACCGAGACTCTCCACATAGTGGTAAGTTATATTTAACTTATATACCTCGATGACGAACATAATGGCACCGAAACGATATCAGCTCTCGGCCCTACAACCGAGACTCTCCACATAGTGGTAAGTTATATTTAACTTATATACCTCGATGACGAACATAATGGCACCGAAACGATATCAGCTCTCGGCCCTACAACCGAGACTCTCCACATAGTGGTATGTTATATTTAACTTATATACCTCGATGACGAACATAATGGCACCGAAACGATATCAGCTCTCGGCCCTACAACCGAGACTCTCCACATAGTGGTAAGTTATATTTAACTTATATACCTCGATGACGAACATAATGGCACTGAAACGATATCAGCTCTCGGCCCTACAACAGAGACTCTCCACATAGTGGTATGTTATATATAACTTATATACCTCGATGACGAACATAACGGCACTGAAACGATATCAGCTCTCGGCCCTACAACCGAGACTCTCCACATAGTGGTATGTTATATTTAACTTATATACCTCGATGACGAACATAATGGCACTGAAACGATATCAGCTCTCGGCCCTACAACCGAGACTCTCCATGTAGTGGTAAGTTATATTTAACTTATATACCTCGATGACGAACATAATGACGAACATAATGGCACTGAAACGATATCAGCTCTCGGCCCTACAACCGAGACTCTCCACATAGTGGTATGTTATATTTAACTTATATACCTCGATGACGAACATAATGGCACCGAAACGATATCAGCTCTCGGCCCTACAACCGAGACTCTCCACATAGTGGTATGTTATATTTAACTTATATACCTCGATGACGAACATAATGACGAACATAATGGCACCGAAACGATATCAGCTCTCGGCCCTACAACCGAGACTCTCCACATAGTGGTATGTTATATTTAACTTATATACCTCGATGACGAACATAATGGCACCGAAACGATATCAGCTCTCGGCCCTACAACAGAGACTCTCCACATAGTGGTATGTTATATTTAACTTATATACCTCGATGACGAACATAACGGCACTGAAACGATATCAGCTCTCGGCCCTACAACCGAGACTCTCCACATAGTGGTATGTTATATTTAACTTATATACCTCGATGACGAACATAATGGCACCGAAACGATATCAGCTCTCGGCCCTACAACCGAGACTCTCCACATAGTGGTATGTTATATATAACTTATATACCTCGATGACGAACATAATGGCACCGAAACGATATCAGCTCTCGGCCCTACAACCGAGACTCTCCACATAGTGGTAAGTTATATTTAACTTATATACCTCGATGACGAACATAATGGCACCGAAACGATATCAGCTCTCGGCCCTACAACCGAGACTCTCCACATAGTGGTAAGTTATATTTAACTTATATACCTCGATGACGAACATAATGGCACTGAAACGATATCAGCTCTCGGCCCTACAACCGAGACTCTCCACATAGTGGTATGTTATATTTAACTTATATACCTCGATGACGAACATAATGGCACTGAAACGATATCAGCTCTCGGCCCTACAACCGAGACTCTCCACATAGTGGTATGTTATATTTAACTTATATACCTCGATGACGAACATTATGGCACTGAAACGATATCAGCTCTCGGCCCTACAACCGAGACTCTCCACATAGTGGTATGTTATATTTAACTTATATACCTCGATGACGAACATAACGGCACCGAAACGATATCAGATCTCGGCCCTACAACGGAGACTCTCCACATAGTGGTATGTTATATTTAACTTATATACCTCGATGACGAACATAATGGCACTGAAACGATATCAGCTCTCGGCCCTACAACCGAGACCCTCCACATAGTGGTATGTTATATTTAACTTATATACCTCGATGACGAACATAATGGCACTGAAACGATATCAGCTCTCGGCCCTACAACCGAGACTCTCCACATAGTGGTATGTTATATTTAACTTATATACCTCGATGACGAACATAATGGCACCGAAACGATATCAGCTCTCGGCCCTACAACGGAGACTCTCCACATAGTGGTATGTTATATTTAACTTATATACCTCGATGACGAACATAATGGCACCGAAACGATATCAGCTCTCGGCCCTACAACCGAGACTCTCCACATAGTGGTATGTTATATTTAACTTATATACCTCGATGACGAACATAATGGCACTGAAACGATATCAGCTCTCGGCCCTACAACCGAGACTCTCCACATAGTGGTATGTTATATTTAACTTATATACCTCGATGACGAACATAATGGCACCGAAACGATATCAGCTCTCGGCCCTACAACCGAGACTCTCCACATAGTGGTATGTTATATTTAACTTATATACCTCGATGACGAACATAACGGCACTGAAACGATATCAGCTCTCGGCCCTACAACCGAGACTCTCCACATAGTGGTATGTTATATTTAACTTATACACCTCGATGACGAACATAACGGCACCGAAACGATATCAGCTCTCGGCCCTACAACCGAGACTCTCCATGTAGTGGTATGTTATATTTAACTTATATACCTCGATGACGAACATAACGGCACCGAAACAATATCAGCTCTCGGCCCTACAACCGAGACTCTCCACATAGTGGTATGTTATATTTAACTTATATACCTCGATGACGAACATAACGGCACCGAAACGATATCAGCTCTCGGCCCTACAACGGAGACTCTCCACATAGTGGTATGTTATATTTAACTTATATATATATATGACGAACATAACGGCACTGAAACGATATCAGCTCTCGGCCCTACAACCGAGACTCTCCACATAGTGGTATGTTATATTTAACTTATATACCTCGATGACGAACATAATGGCACTGAAACGATATCAGCTCTCGGCCCTACAACAGAGACTCTCCACATAGTGGTATATTATATTTAACTTATATACCTTGATACATAATGGCCCTGAAACGATATCAGCTCTCGGCCCTACAACAGAGACTCTCCACATAGTGGTATGTTATATTTAACTTATATACCTCGATGACGAACATAATGGCACTGAAACGATATCAGCTCTCGGCCCTACAACAGAGACTCTCCACATAGTGGTATATTATATTTAACTTATATACCTCGATACATAATGGCACTGAAACGATATCAGCTCTCGGCCCTACAACCGAGACTCTCCACATAGTGGTATGTTATATTTAACTTATATACCTCGATGACGAACATAATGGCACTGAAACAATATCAGCTCTCGGCCCTACAACAGAGACCCTCCACATAGTGGTATGTTATATTTAACTTATATACCTCGATGACGAACATAATGGCACTGAAACGATATCGGCTCTCGGCCCTACAACAGAGACTCTCCACATAGTGTTATATTATATTTAACTTATATACCTCGATACATAATGGCACTGAAACGATTTCAGCTCTCGGCTCTACAATCGAGACTCTCCACTTAGTGGTATGTTATATTTAACTTATATACCTCGATGACGAACATAATGGCACCGAAACGATATCAGCTGTCTCCACGTAGTGGTATGTTATTCTACCCCGAAAAATTTGAGGACTATTATAATCAGCATCGCCTCTGCGTGCATCCATTCATCCTAAGACGAGGCCAAGTTTGAATGTGGTCATGGTCCAATGATTTTTGATGGAGTTATGCCCCTTTTTGTCCCCCGAAAAAATTTGAAGGACTATTATAATCAGCATGTTCATCCATGTGTGTAGCCGTCCGTCCATCCTTGTTCGCATGATAACTTGAGCAATATTCAACAGAATTTCTTGATATCTGGTATGCGGTTCACATTTGAGAAGTTCTATTTTATCCCATTTAGAAATAACATTTGTGTTTTCTCAATGAAAAATTGAGCATTCTTCAAAAGAATCTCTTGATATTTGGTATGTAGTTCACCTTTGAGAACATGCAGGTCATCGTCTAGTTTGAGTCAAATTTTGCCAGAACTTGAATAGCTGTGCAGGGTAGAATTACTAAATTCACCCTCTGGGAACCTCATTCTGCAAATGACAGACACACTATTTACAGGCTTGACTAATAGCTAAGGCCAAACAATAATATATTTCATAATCCAGTTGTTGGATTTAACCCTTTACCCAACAGAAGGGCCCTGTGCCAATGCATTCTCTTATATATGCGAGTCGACCATAGGTCGCCTCGCATATATAAGAGAATGCATTGGCTTAACACATTAAACATTATAAAATTGTTAAAGAATGTAAGAAAAAATGGTAAAAAGTGTTAAAAAAATATTTTGTTTAGGCCAATGCATTCTCTTATATATGCGAGGCGACCTATGGTCGACTCGCATATATAAGAGAATGCATTGGCACAGGGCATAACTGTAACTATCACAATGTGGTCAAGGAGCCGGTTCCAATGATATCCATATTTGTATGGTTTTATTGAGACAGACCCAAGATAATTTAGGCTGTTGAAGCTTTATTTGGCCGTTTTTGGCCGGTTTGTTGGTTAAAGGGTTAACCACATAAATAGAGGATATCTCATGAGTGATGACAAAACAAAATTAATTTCCACGAATGAGATAATTACTGTATCCAACCAAAAAGTGGAGATATTCCGTTTATTATATGCTCTGCTCAGTTGGCCCATTTCTGAACTCGAAAGAAGAGTATAAAAGTACAAAGTGAGCTTAGTGGTTAAATTATGTTAACTCATCTAGTGCCGAATCACTTTAAAATTTGAGCGTGGATGGATACGAGTGAGATACCGATATCTGACTAGACGGATAACCATTTTATCTGATACAAAAAATACTACTTTTTGATAGCTTATCATATAATAAACCATTGAATGGAATTAAATTGAATTATATTATACAGTAATGCTCTCAATAATCGACTCCTTAACCACAGCAGAATTATGGGTAACTTTTCAGGATTTAGACGGAAATATGGCTTGTTGCCATTCATCGGAAAGCTCTCATATTTCCGACTAAATCCTGAAAAGTTACCCATAATTCTGCTGTGGTTAAGGAGTCAATTATTTAGAGTATTACTGTATATTCACACTTCTATGTCCACTCCTTTCAGCTTATGTATAAAGGAGTGAATCCTGGATTTAAATATGAATATTCGATATTGGAAAGTCGAGCGATACGAAAACCCTCAAAAAAAGAACGGCGAAAAAATGAGGCGACTTCACCACGCAGACGTTATCCGAGTGCCGCCAGCGAGACGAGCTCTGTGGAAGAGGTACGCTACCATTGGATTGTGGGACAGTGGTCTGGATGTAACTCTGTGTGTGGGGAAGGTAAATTACAGTAATGCTTTAAGTAATCTACTCCTTAACCACAGCAGAATTATGGGTAACTCTTCAGGATTTAGTCGGAAATATGGCTTGTTGCCATTCATCGGAAAGCTTAAAGACATATTATGGACTTGTTCTCATGCATGACACTGATAATGCCAACTGGAGGAATGTAGCATTCTACTAACATCGCCGAAAATCTCAGGCATATCGACCGTACCACTCCATAAAAACTATCATCTGAACTACGCTCAATTGTAAATATTTACTTCTCGAATTGGGATGCAACTATAGGAGATAAACCAATTAAAACGATTTCGCCATCGAAAGTCACTGCAATTAATTAATATATAAAAATGACGGTATGTGCAGTCAATTTGTGCATAATAATTGTAAAAATACCTACTTTGAGCAATATTTCTATTTTATCACCCTATCGGGAGTGTTTCACATCACTTTAATTATTCCCAAAATCTGAAGTAGATTATTTTGTAGGAAGCAAGCCTTGAAATAGTGTGCCTGTCATTTGCAGAATGAGGTCCTCAGAGAGTGACTTTAGTGATACTATCCCACACAGTGGGCTAGCATCACCAAATTCACCCTCTGGAGACCTCGTTCTGCTTATGCCTCATCTTCTGGGAAGTATCTATAGATTCAGTCAGCTGAAATTCTTTCAAAACTCTTAAATCCGACTAAAGAACTTAATACCTGACTAATATGTGAATATGTTAAAGGTACTCAATCCGATTCGATGGTCCCCATATCATCAGATTTGTTGAAAAACCACTTCAGTTATCAGAATCGATTAATTGCCAAAAAATAATGCTAATCACAGTCAACTATAGTATAAAATTGCCCAAAACATATTATTTGTCATCCTTTTGGTTCAACAAAATTTTGCCGGTTTGTCAATAATCTGACACCCAAAAGCCAATTGATTTTAGAGTTATCCATCTTCATCTGCATCAGGCCACTAAAATGTACCGGTAGTGAAAAATAACAGATTTCAAAAATCGATATCTGATTACTGAGCTTTGATGGGTTGGTTCCTTGACTCAAATCAAATATTTTTTAGCCCCGAAGCCAAGGAAATAGTAATTTGTGAGCGTTAATTCAGATTACGCATATTTAAGGCTTGTACATTAATGCTCTAAGTAATCGACTCCTTAACCACAGCAGAATTATGGGTAACTTTTCAGGATTTAGTCGGAAATATGGCTTGTTGCCATTCATTGGAAAGCTCTCACCAAACTGCTAATTGATCATTCGTAGAATTTAATGTGGAAATGGTATACAAAGGCTTTCAACGCATTCAACAATGTTTAACTCTGATGACTTTCTTATATTATTTCCATGCTTTTATTTATTTTTACTATAATATGTTGGTGGATACCATTGTATATTTGTATTCACAAATTTATATTTGAATTAACAGATTTATGGTTTGCTGAATAAACAGGACAATAAGTCTCAAATTAACATCGGTTTTAATTACTTTTTCCCTTCTGTTCAGTTTCTAATTTGCTGAAGATAAAATTAATAATCGAGGTGACTAAACTTCAAATGGGGAACTTCAATCTGATCCTTAAGGTCTCCCCAAGCAGTTGAGGCCTAACCAGACGGTGAATTTGGTGATGCTAGCCCACCAAGCAGGATAGCGTCACTCAATTCACCCTCTGGGGACCTCATTCTGAACATGTCAGACACACTATATCCAGGCTTGGTCAGATGCAAACTCAATGCAGCGCACTCTACGTTATCACTGCGATATAGCACTGCCACAAGGATGGTACTTAGCGGACCGATACATCTATTTTAATATATTGTCGGAACTATATTTAGTCACCTATTATCTTATTTTGACACCAAAAGTTTGTAATAATGGTAATTCTTTCGGTATTGATAAGAACAAAATGAACTGAGCCAGACATAGACAATTTTAATCCTAAAACATAAGAACTGAGAACACGTAAGAAATCCTTACCAAATGTACTTATGGCAGTTGTATCTCAGCGGAGCGATGGGAGATAACTCTGCCTGAAGTTTGGGTCAGATGTTCCTGTTTATAAGCTTTTTCGCCTAAGAGGCCCGAAATATAAATTTTTACCACCACCATCGGACGGTTTTATGGCTTCTCTGTTTGCGTAATAGCATCACTTATTGAGTTCTATATTGATTAAAGGTACGGTTGGCCTTGGCGGTGGGTATCCTGTGAAAATATTTCCAACTGTCAAAAACCGCCACAAACAGAAAGAACATCAAAATGTAGACAGACTTTGTCCGTATACAAATAAGAAATATCGCATAAACAGTATGTTATTGTCATATGGTTGACCATTGTTATGTAAACAAAAGCATAAAAAGTTACTTTTCTGGTGTTTGTTTATATTATGATGGTAAACATAAAGAGTGTTCTTTGTGGGTGAATTCCTGATATGGAACTAATAAAGAGCGTTTATGCCATTTGTGTGTGATTAGCCAGTAGCATTGTGCTGTCTTCTGTAACACAATCAGGCTCTTGCTTAGGTAAAATATAGTAGGTCTTTATGATAACATGCTGTTTACGCGATGGTCATGGTATATATGAACGAAACTGTATGCGTTTTACTGTTTTTTCTGTTTACGGTGATTGGAACAAATATGAATATTTTTGACAACTAAGGCCTCACGTGCCTTTAATGTAAGAAGTATAACTCTATTTTCAACAATCCTAATTGTTCACAAAACATTTGACATCTTGCAGCCCACATTTAAATGGGAGTGAATAGTGGGTGCATACAGTCTTCCATCCACCATGCGTCTGTCTTACCATAAATATATATTGAAGGATATTTGGTATGGTTGTCCATAAGCCTGGATATAGTGTATCTGACATTTGCAGAATGAGGTCCCCAGAGGGTGAATTTAGTGGTGCTATCCCACACAGAACCTCATTCTTCTTTGGCCTCAACTGCTATGGGAGACCTATGACCAGATTGAACTTCCACACTTGAAGTTTGTGATCATCACCCATTAGTTACCTCGATTGTTCAATTTATCCACTGCAAATTAGGGGATATAGATGCTGAACAGAAGGGAAAAAGTAACTAACAACAATGTTAATTTGGGACTATAGATTATAGATACTTGCTAGAAGATGAGAACTAAGCAGAATGAGGGTAAATTTGATGATGCTAGCCATCTGTTATGACTGTGAGGGATAGCATCACTAAATTCACCCTCTATGGTAGACTCCGATGAATCGAGCATTTGTGGCTCGAATCGAGTCAGGTCAATGATTTCATATCAAATCAAATCTCGAATCATCGGTAATTAAAATCCTAACAATAAGTTTTGAGCAGATACTTACATCAACACGTCCTTCACATTTGAGAGAAATTTTCCGACAAAGGAAGCTACTCATGTTTTATCCAGCATATTTTGACGAATTACGTACATTGGAATTCTTGTACCAGGCAAATTCTTCATTCCTGACCAGGATATGTATGTTAGGTATACAACTGCCCGGGAGATATTATGTTATTATTATGTCTGTCTGTCCGTCAATTATGTCCGTCCGTTATTATGTCTGTCTGTCCACCATTCGCTTTTTTCATTTCCAGATGATAACTTTAGTAAGTCTGAACTGAATGGAATGAAATTTGGTCCGTGAAATTACTAGCACAAAATACAGGTAAAATTCCAATTTGGGTTCCACCCACCAATTTTCACCAGAGTCATGCCCATTTTGTTGGAATTTGCACTCAATTTTCGTTTCAGGATGATAACTTTAGAAAGTCTGAACTGAATGGAATGAAATTTGGATTGTGTGTTTACTAGTCCAAAGTAAAGGTCATGTTTGAATTTGGGTTCTCCTGCCAATTTTTGCCAGAGTTATGGCCCTTTGTTGGAATTACTACAAGTTTTGTCACATCATAGATGTACCTTGGATGCTTCTGAAGCATTGAACAGAAGATTTCAGTTATCTGTTCAGTAAGAGTTTATCTTCTCATCCTTCTTTGAGAGACTCAGCAGACGCATAAGGTCTTGTCTTTTTTTAGTTAGGTCTTCGCAGCTGAGAACTCTAGTTTTGCCTTTTAATAGCCTTTTTTATTTTAAGATATGGTCTTTTAAATCCCAGTCATTGAAGCGAACAATAACATTAACCCTTTGAGTGCCAGGTCCGATTTTTTGTATCAACCCATATACCCTGTGCCAATGCATTCTCTTATATATGCGAGTCGAACATAGGTCGCCTCGCATATATAAGAGAATGCATTGGCCTAACAATTTTTCATCATTTGTTATTATTTTTTACAATTTTAATAATTTTTTATTATATTCTTTAACAGGCTTATTTTGTAGGTTTAGGGCCAGGGAATCTTACGTTTTTCATGGGCATCAAAATTATTACTATGAATACTTGGTGATAGTTTTGAGTTATAACATGCCCTATAGCATGCTTAAGCATACCCAAAAATAATTCAACCAAAAAAAAAAATTAGAGCCGATTTTACAGAACGTAAATTACGGCCGATGAGATCGGCCCGTGGCACTCAAAGGGTTAATGACCTTATCATCTGTTTATTTTTTTATAAACAAAGAATAACAAAGGAGAAAAGACAAAAAACACGCAATCGTTCATGCTCTTAATCCAGGACACGGGAAGAGCGGAGTGACATGTCTTTCGGAAATATTTAAAGGCACATATTGTGTTGGGACAATTTTTTCAAGCACCGTTCAACTTAACAGCAAGACGAAGCATTGATACTAGTTACTACCTTGATTGACACATATCTTTGACCGAAAATTAGCTTTCTTTAGCTGCAATAATGGTGATAGAAACAATATACTAATTTTTTCCCCTTCAGAATAACTTTAAATGTCCCGTATTAAAATAGCTAAAGTGGTTGATGTAATATTTAAGGTTTGCATCTGTTGATGTGACAAAACTCGTAGTAATTCCAACAAAGGGCCATAACTACGGGTGTATTTTACCACACCCTAGCGATGCTCTTGTTATATTTATAAGGGAAGAGAACAAGAACTGTAGCTTGTATTGACCGGCTGCGAAACATCTACCTCATTGGAGAAGATAAAGAGCGATGTAACGTTAAGACGATGCCGAAACAGACACAGACATGTCACAACCATCCGTGCGATGAGGGGCAGCGTGTTGCCAAGAACAATGATCGGAGTAGCATGTAAGAAACCATTGAAAAACAACTACTATTCTTCTTCATATTATGCAGCATTAAAAGACCCTGTGCCAATGCACTATAGGTCGTCTTGCATATATAAGAGAATACATTGGCCTAACAAGTTTGTTTACTGAGAACAATACAAACGTTCCTTCGTTTCGAAGTTAAAAACAGGATTCATAATAAGTTTGTTATTGGTGCCAGGAAGAGCTGGAGCTTAGAGATTATTTAATATTTCCAAGCTCTACAATTTCCTTTTTTGGCCATGATTATAATCCAGGGCCAGCGAGCAGTGTTCACACTGGGCCGAAAAATATTTTGGCCAATTCTGATTTAAATCCTCATTTTATGAATATTTTTGTTTTATTTAACATCTAACATAATAATTTCATTACCTTCAAATACCGTTTCTAGACTTCTTTTATCCCTTTGTTACTTGACATTATACCACTACCCACCATGATTTTACATTGTTTTCTCACAATTCCTTTTATGTTAAATGTTAAATTAGTACCAGGAATAAATTTTAGACTAGAATATCGTACTTGAATAAAGCAAGAATATATTCCTGACTATTTCACTTTAATCAAGGTAACTGGAAGAACAGGAAATCAGAGTGTTTTATGGTTTGTCCATTCTTCATGTTAGTTTTTCTTACCCAAAGACAGTCATGAGCTAACTTCATGACGCTAACGGCTAAACACTTTCTACAACCACAATAAGGCCCACTTAATTTTCGAACCCCCAGATAATTTTATATAAAATATATGTCATATTATATACCATTTGAAAGAGGAATTTAAGCTCCAAAACATTGTATTATCAACTTATTCAGTGTAATAAACTGTGAACATGTTTTTTTTTTTGAGATACCGACTTGGTGTTCTGTTCAGTCAATTGGAATTACCATTCATCTGTTTCCTTGTTCATATAACACTAGCCAGCTATATTTGATTTAAATGCCTGCAATTTTCCTCATATCTAATTGATATCATGACAACTTCCAATTTTAAATGAATGTGAAATAGGAACTATTTTGCTAACTACGATGTAGTTCTACTATGGGTATAAACGTTTAACACATGAAATTACGTTTGAAAATTTACACCCACAGTAGAAATTTATACCCACAGTAGGAAGCTGTATATAACCACAGTAGGTTGTAAAGATGGAAGTTTACAAAATAGGTGTCATACACACAATAGAATAGGCAATTATGGTATAAAATTCGATTTTTTATTTATACACAATAAAATCAATGTTTATTCAACGCACACGCGGACCTCGTTTCCCGATTCCATATTGGCACAAGAGGCCAACACTGGCGGTTAATGTCAGTATCTCACACTAGTATTCAATATTTTCACAGCCAATGGGTGATGGGGAAATGGAGTCACTGCTCCGTTTCGTGTGGCAGTGGAGAGCAGAGACAAGAAGTGTTATGTCGGCAGATTACAAGCCATAATCAGTACTACATTAACGAGAAACCATGTCTCGGACAGCTCGGACCAAAACCAGAGTACCGCAAAACATGCAATGAGCGGCCATGCTATAAGTGGTTCGTTGGGCACTGGTTACATGTAAGTATAAAGTCTCGTTCAGCTCGGACCAAAACCAGAGTACCGCAAAACATGCAACGAGCGGCCGTGCTATAAGTGGTTCCCTGGGCACTGGTCACATGTAAGTATAAAGTCTCGTTCAGCTCGGACCAAAACCAGAGTACCGCAAAACATGCAACGAGCGGCCGTGCTATAAGTGGTTCCCTGGGCACTGGTCACATGTAAGTATAAAGTCTCGGCCAGCTCGGACCAAAACCAGAGTACCGCAAAACATGCAACGAGCGGCCGTGCTACAAGTGGTTCCCTGGGCACTGGTCACATGTAAGTATAAAGTCTCGGACAGCTGGGACCAAAACCAGAGTACTGCAAAACATGCAACGAGCGGCCGTGCTATAAGTGGTTCGCTGGGCACTGGTCACATGTAAGTATAAAGTCTCGCACAGCTCGGACCAAAACCAGAATACCGCAAAACATGCAACGAGCGGCCATGCTACAAGTGATTCCCTGGGCACTGGTCACATGTAAGTATAAAGTATCGGACAGCTCGGACCAAAACCAGAGTACCGCAAAACATGCAACGAGCGGCCATGCTATAAGTGGTTCCCTGGGCATTGGTCACATGTAAGTATAAAGTCTCGGACAACTCGGACCAAAACCAGAGTACCGCAAAACATGCAACGAGCGGCCGTGCTATAAGTGGTTCGCTGGGCACTGGTCACATGTAAGTATAAAGTCTCGTTCAGCTCGGACCAAAACCAGAGTACCACAAAACATGCAACGAGCGGCCGTGCTATAAGTGGTTCGCTGGGCACTGGTCACATGTAAGTATAAAGTCTCGCACAGCTCGGAACAAAACCAGAGTACCGCAAAACATGCAACGAGCGGCCGTGCTATAAGTGGTTCGCTGGGCACTGGTCACATGTAAGTATAAAGTCTCGCACAGCTCGGACCAAAACCAGAATACCGCAAAACATGCAACGAGCGGCCATGCTACAAGTGATTCCCTGGGCACTGGTCACATGTAAGTATAAAGTCTCGTTCAGCTCGGACCAAAACCAGAGTACCGCAAAACATGCAATGAGCGGCCGTGCTATAAGTGGTTCGCTGGGCACTGGTCACATGTAAGTATAAAGTCTCGGACAGCTCGGACCAAAACCAGAGTACCGCAAAACATGCAACGAGCGGCCGTGCTACAAGTGGTTCGCTGGGCACTGGTCACATGTAAGTATAAAGTATCGGACAGCTCAGACCAAAACCAGAGTACCGCAAAACATTGCTATTTATGTTTTTTTTGTGATTATTAATGCATATGTGCTTTCATAATAAGTTTCATAGAAATTTTGCAGGAAGTTTTACCAGGAAGAGAAAGAGCATTTTTATTTAAACACCTGTGGTACGTCAAATTATGCCTTAATCCTTTTATGATGGGGGGGGGGGGCTGCTCTGGTGCAGCATTAATGCTTTCATGACATGGGGGAGGGGGAGCAATAAAGACCCTGTACCAGTGCAGTCTCTTATATCTGTGAGTCTCCCATAGGAACCTCGCATATATAAGAGAATGCACTGGATTACAAGGTCAATGTAAACATTGTTAGGCCAATGTATTCTCTTATATATGCGAGGGCATATCCTATGGGCGACTCACATATATAAGAGAATGCATTGGCACAGAGTTTTTGCAAAATTTCAGGAAGCTACAGTCATGTAAGGGTTAACATCTCTCCAATTGAATAGTAGACCATTCCAATGTACACATTTTAGCTGATTGGGAGATTCTATTTAGTATAGAAAGGGTTAATGGGTGAATCCATTCAGTAATGAAGGGGTTAATTTTTCAGTGTGATAAGAGATGTGGTGGGGGAACACAGAATCGATCAGTGGCGTGTCGGCAGAATCGACATGGTAAAGAATTTCCAGATTCATTGTGCAATATTTATGACAAGCCGTCCGAAGAACAGAGCTGTAACCACCATCTGTGTCGCTCGCACCGACACACAGAAGGACGTGTTGATGTAAGTATCACATTAAGTTGGTAGCCTAAAATAATGTGTCTGTCATTTTCAGAATGAGGTCCCCAGAGGTGAATTTAGTGAAGCTCCCCCACACAGCGGGCTAGTATTAGTGTTCAAACGACTCTGGGATTCTAGTCGAACCCCAAAAGTCGAGTCGACGTAGACTAGTCGGCCAAATACATAACCAACCTTATACTAATGAAACACATGTGAAAGAAAATTACAAATTCTGTGCCATCATCACAATATTTACACTCTGTGATAGGAGAATTGAATCACGTGACACGTCACGTGGTTTTGTTGCAAATGAACCGTTGCTCTAGAAATACACCGATCGCAAATAAGTTCCCTACGAATCTACGATGATAATGAGAATAAATAATTGATGGATTTTCTGTTTAATCATGTAATCAAATAAATACTTCCCTGCCAGGGTATAGAAAATAAACGATACTCAGTCTCCGAGTCAGATCAAAATAAAAAGAAAACACACACACTGTGTGACACACATTATAATGATTATATATACGATGATGTGTACATAGGCCTACTTTGTAAGTTGCCATAACTTCCGTAAGGCGTATGTAGCAAGAGGAGAGTTAGACTCAGTTAGTATCGACGAACACTTTTGTGGAAGCCCTGCCTCTTTACCTGTTTTGGTTAGAAATGCGCACTACAAATTTTTGCGTCCTCGGTATAGGGAGCATATATATAAAAAGAATAATTGTCTCAGCAAGTTAATTGTCACCGTTTCATGACTATTTGAACCAAAATAAATGATAACATCACACATTTAGTGAAACCATGCATTGTCAAGGCCAGCTGATGAGATTATATACTGTATTCCGACTAGTCGACTGTGGAAGTTAGAGTCGATTTTCCGACAAACCAACGTCGACGATTATTTGTCAACTAATCGTTTGAACACTAGCTAGTATCACCAAATTTACCCTCTGGGGACCTCTTTCTGCTTAGGCCTCATCTTTTCTGGAAAGTTTCTTTATTATCACATTTCTATAGAAACATCTTCACATAGATTTTATTGTGTTTTTAGTTTAGTTTCTCTATATCGCCAAATTGGCAGATGACACATTGCATAATTGAGGCACAGCGGGCTAGTATCACCAAATTTACCCTCTGGGGACCTCATTCTGCTTAGGCCTCATCTTCTGGGAAGTGTATCTATAGCCTTAAATTAACATTGATTTTAGTTACTTTTTCCTTTCTGTTCAGTTTCTATATCCCCTAATTTGCAGAAGATAAATTGCATAATTGAGGCGACTAATGGGTGAACATCATGGACCTCATTCTGCAAATGTCAGACACACTATTACAAGGCTCATTTGGTTCAGTGTGGTTTATCGTTATTTCAGTCGTTAATCAATATAAAGATGTTGTTTTAAGGATGGAATAAGTGTTAATTAATTTCACTGGTAAATCACACCACTGCACGTAGAAATCACTGCATGACCCCCTGACATATGAATCAGGAGATCTTATCTTTTTGCGTGGATTAATTAACAGCTTATCTGTAATCGAACCAGCTTTGCTAATGATAGGATGACTTATTTTAACTTTTATAAAATTGATATGATAATGTGTATGTGTTTAAAGATGCATAATCCGATTAAGCATCCCTCAATTACTATTTATTTGTATTCAGAGGAAAAATATTTTATTCAAGACAAGGAACCCACCTATCAAAGTTCAGAGTTATTAGAAATCAATTTTTGAAATCTATTATTTTTCACTCTCCACAATTATTAGTGGCCCAGTAAACAGTCGATGAGCAGACAGTCTCTGACCAAATTGCGGATTAAGATGGATAACTCTTAAGATGGATAACTCTTAATCAAAAAGGCTTTCTGTTGACAATAAGGCCAAATTTCTTCGAACAATATGTTGATAAATAACACATTTCGGGCAATTTTATACTACAGTTGACAATTAATAATTGGGCAATTAATCGATTCTGATAAATGAAGCAGCATTTCTAAAAATTGTTGTTGTTGGAATCTGATTATATGGGGACCATCGAATCGGATTGAGTATCTTTAATATTTATTTGTATTTGTTTCTCCACGGCCAAGAGCTCATATTAAGTAGAATGTTATTACCTCTGACTTTTAACCCTTTACCCAACAAACCGGCCAAAACCGGCCAAATAAAGCTTCAACAGCCTAAAATATCTTCGGTCTGTCTCAATAGAACCATACAAATATGGATATCATTGGAACCGGCTCCTTGACCACATTGTGATAGTTACAGTTATACCCTGTGCCAATGCATTCTCTTATATATGCGAGTCGACCATAGGTCGCCTCGCATATATAAGAGAATGCATTGGCCTAAAAAAAATCTTTTTTTAACACTTTTTACCATTTTTTCTTACAATCTTTAACAATTTTATAATTTTTAATGTGTTAAGCCAATGCATTCTCTTATATATGCGAGGCGACCTATGGTCGACTCGCATATATAAGAGAATGCATTGGCACAGGGCCATTCTGTTGGGTAAAGGGTTAAATAAAATTTATCTTATCGTAGCTTTTAAGATTCCCTATTATAATTCCTGACTCCGATATTGTCACTTTATAAATGTTTAACTAGCATCAGTATCTTACAGTAAATAGTTACCTCTATTGGAGTTCTCCAGATTGTCCATGGTTAAAGACATATTATGTATTTGTTCGGGTGGTGCGTGAAACTGATAAGTTAGTATTTGGGCGCTATGCTAACTGGATGAATGGAACATTCTACTAACATAGCTGAAAATTTGAAGCAAATCAACCGTACCATTGTCTGAAAACCTCGTCTGAACTGTAAATATTTTCTACTTGATTCGGGACGCATCTATCAAGACTAACTAAAGAAAATCATTTCGCCTTCGAGCGTAACTGCATTTAATTAATATATAAGAATGACGGCCTGTCAATTTGGATAAAATATCTGTAGAAATAACTACTTTGAGCAAGATTATTCTCCACTTCTATTTGGTTACTCTACCGGAGTGTTTCACATCACTTTAATTTCTATAGCAGACAGACATTTGCAAATATGATTTGATCTCTCTCTCTCTCTGCGGCTTTATTCTTCATCACCCCATTTGTCAGGTGCAAATTTCTAATGAATATCACATACTGGCACACTTGGTAGGTACTAGTAATTTTAACATTGAGTATAATATGTGTTCCATTAGTTAATGTGGCAAAGTCACTGTGATCATTATTAATAATAGAATTACTCCCCTTGATCCACTCTAAGTGTATTTTATGTTGCATTAAACTAAATATCTAATAATTAAAGTTAGTTACCATCATTTGCATTTAATTAACTAAAATTATGTAACATGCATTAAAATAATAATGGCATATTAACCTGTCCATGACTGGAGCTTCCTGAAATTTAATGAAAACCCTGTTCCAGTGCATTCACTTATATATGTATATGCGAGTCTTCCATAGGGAGCCTCTTATATATAAGAGAATACATTGGCCTAACAATATTTACGTGACCTTGTAAGCCAGTGCATTATCTTATATATTAGAGGCTCCCTATGGGAGACTCGTATATATAATAGAATGATGTGTCACGGGATCTTTAACCCTTTCAGTGCCAGGGGCCGATCTCATCGGCCCTAATTTACGGTCTGTAAAATCGGCCCTAAAAAAATAAAAAAAATAATGTTTTTTGTTTTTTAGATTTTGTTTTTTGGTTGATTTTTTTTTGGGTATGCTTGAAGCACGCTATAGCGAATTTAAAAACAAACTGGATAAAACCTTAGAGGCATGTTATAACTCAAAACTATCACCAAGTATTCATAGTAATAATTTTGATGCCCATGGAAAACGTAAGATTCCCTGGCACTAAACCTACAAAATAAGTCTGTTAAAGAATATATTAAGATAAAATTATTAAAATTGTAAAAAATTGTAAAAAATAAAAACAAATGATGAAAAATTGTTAGGCCAATGCATTCTCTTATATATACGAGGCAACCTATGGTCGATTCGCATATATAAGAGAATGCATTGGCACAGGGTATATGGGTTGATACAAAAATCGGACCTGGCACCGAAAGGGTTAATGCTGCACCAGCACAGCTCCTGCCATGAAAGGGTTAAGATATGGATATCTAAACACCCTCTCCCCATTGCTAGGCTACACGTCCTTTTGCTGAAAAAAAACTTGAGAATATACATTACGTTATTTATTGCAGCCAGCTGAGCTTGACCGTGGGTATTACTGTAAGCGGTCACGATATGGATGTTGCGCTGACGGAGTCACTAAAGCTAAGGGACGTAACAAGAAGGGATGTCCAAAAATACAGAAATGTGAGTTTATTAACCCTTAACCCGACCTATATTAACCTTAACCCGACCTCTATTTAACTAACCCGACCTATTACCTTAACCCGACCTATTTAACCTTAACCCGACTATTTAACCGTTTATCCGACCTCTATTTAACCATTTATCCGACCTCTATTTAACCATTTATCCGACCTCTATTTAACTTTTAACCCAACCTATTTAACCTTAACCCGACCTATTTAACCATTTATCCGACCTCTATTTAACCATTTATCCGACCTCTATTTAACCATTTATCCGACCTCTATTTAACCCTTTATCTAACCTTTATTTAACCCTAGCATCATTAATTTCACCCTCTGGGGACCTCATTCTGCACGCCTTATCTGCTATGGGAGACATAGTAGACTTAGATTGAAGTTCCCAAATGGTGAATATTTTGATGCACACCCATTGGGGACCTTTATTATGCAATGTGTCGTCTGCCAATTTGGGGATATAGAGAAACTAAACTAAAAAAGAAATATAATCTATGTGAAGAAGTTTCTATAGAAATTTGATAATAAAGAAACCTTTCAAGAGAAGATGAGGCCTAAGCAGAATGAGGTCCCCAGAGGGTGAATTTAGTAATGCTAGCCAGCTATGCAGGATAGCAGGATAACTTTCAAGAGAAGATGAGGCCTAAGCAGCATGATGAGGTCTCCAGAGGGTGAAATACGTTACAACAATGAAGCAGCACCCAAGATATTAATCACTGTTTTCTATCAATCATGTTCTTTGGTGCCCACATCAGAATGAGGAATGGGTGATGCCACAGTGTCCTGGGCCCGCAAACAAGGTACCCTGCCTTGCTCCCCGGAAGCTTCTATTATGCTAATGATGAACAGATAGTCTGCTGTCAGAGCAGTTTTTGCCAGTCTAAAAATTAAAATAGTATAAATAAATTTGTAGAGAAGTCTGAGTCTCAGGTCATGTAATTATAATATATTCATTATACCCCCATATAAAATGGGGGGTATACTGGATTGACTGCGTCCATCCCGTCCGTCCGTCCACCCCCGTCTGTCCGTCACACTTTCTCCCTCCGTGTGTCCGTCCGTCCGTCCGTCCGACCTCATAACTCAAACAACTATGAACCGATTTCAATATTTTTTTGTATGCAATCTCCTTAGGACCGCCTCTCCGCATGATGCTAATTGCGGTGCGATCCGACTTTCTTTTTTTAAGTTACTTTTCGACTTATTTTGACTTAGAAAATTCTGTCCGACTTAATAACTTTAACAAATATGAACCAATTTCAATAATTTTTGGTATACATGCTTCTCACAACACCCTCTCTACATGATGTGGCTCAGGGTTGGCTCGGACTGTTTTTCCTAACATTACACAGTAATTTACACTTCATTTTCGACTTATTTTGACTTAGAAAATTTTGGGATTTTTTTTTGTGGATGCTATCAAGTTAGGATATTTTCCGGAAGTTTCTTCGAATATGGTTCGGAACAATGATTTTTACCACAGTTTTGGGTCCGTCCGTCTTTTTTTCTGTACAAGCTTCTTGCGACACCATATCGATATTATTAATCCAAATTTTTCTTTAAAGTTAAAATTTATTTTTGTTGGGTTTACGGATAATGCGGGTTGAATTTGCCATGGTGGGGGTATGCTAGCACGCGAGTGCACACCTGTTGTTATTCATACAATAATTAAGTTGTTGCCTTATGTATGTCAAAATATTTCAGTAGTTTTACGGAGTGGTTTGTATGTGTCACTTTAAATAAGTTTGGATAGTAATTGTGTGAAGGTTTTTTTAATTTTTTATGGTGCCCACATCAGAATGAGCAATGGGGGATGCTACGGTGTCCTGGCCCTGCAAACAAGGTACCCTGCCTTGCCTCCCTGTCTAAAAGTTATTAAAAATCATGCCTCCCTGTCTAAAAGTTATTAAAAATCATGCCTCCCTGTCAGAATGTTATTTCATTTCTGGCTTAACCCTTTACCCAACAGAACGGCCCTGTGCCAATGCATTCTCTTATATATGCGAGTCGACCATAGGTCGCCTCGCATATATAAGAGAATGCATTGGCTTAACACATTAAAAATTATAAAATTGTTAAAGAATGTAAGAAAAATGGTAAAAAAAGATTTTTTTTAGGCCAATGCATTCTCTTATATATGCGAGGCGACCTATGGTCGACTCGCATATATAAGAGAATGCATTGGCACAGGGCATAACTATAACCATCACAATGTGGTCAATGAGCCGGTTCCAATGATATCCATATTTGTATGGTTTTATTGAGACAGACCCAAGATATTTTAGGCCGTTGAAGCTTTATTTGGGCGGTTTTGGCCGGTTTGTTGGGTAAAGGGTTAATAAACATGCACCCAAAACAAAAACATAAAAAAAATGATGCAATTCATAAATATTTAGTGAAATTCATCAATCCTGAATATTTCCCACAGTTCAGTAGGAAATAGTTAGATACATCAAAATTTAGTGAAATTCATGAATCTTGCACATTATTTCCCCACAGTTCAGTAGGAAATAGTTAGATACATCAAAATTTAGTGAAATTCATGAATCTTGCACATTTCCCCACAGTTCAGTAGGAAATAGTTAGATACATCAAAATTTAGTGAAATTCATGAATCTTGCACATTTCCCCACAGTTCAGTAGGAAATAGTTAGAATCATCAAAATTTAGTGAAATTCATGAATCTTGCACATTTCCCCACAGTTCAGTAGGAAATAGTTAGATACATCAAAATTTAGTGAAATTCATTAATCTTGCACATTTCCCCACAGTTCAGTAGGAAATAGTTAGATACATCAAAATTTAGTGAAATTCATGAATCTTGCACATTTCCCCACAGTTCAGTAGGAAATAGTTAGATACATCAAAATTTATTGAAATTCATGAATCTTGCACATTTCCTCACAGTTCAGATTGTAGTAAATAATAAATTCCATCAAAATTTAGTGAGACTCGTCAAACATTAGAATTAATCTTTGAATAAAATTTCCATGACTATAATTGCAATAACAAGCCATCCCTGCCCCCCCCCCCCCCTTAACCCTTCCATGACTGGATCTTCGAGAAATTTAGTGAAAACCATGTGCCAGTGCATTCTCTTATACGTGTGAGTCTCCCATAGGGAGCCTCGAACATATAAGAGAATACATTGGCCTAACAATATCTACCTTGACCTTGCAAGCCAGTGATTTCTCTTATATATGTGAGGCTCCCTATGGGAGACTCACATATATAAGAGAATGCATTGATACAGGGTCTTTAACCCTTTACCCAACAAAACGGCCAAAACCGGCCAAATAAAGCTTCAACAGCCTAAAATATCTTCGGTCTGTCTCAATAGAACCATACAAATATGGATATCATTGGAACCGGCTCCTTGACCACATTGTGATAGTTACAGTTATGCCCTGTGCCAATGCATTCTCTTATATATGCGAGTCGACCATAGGTCGCCTCGCATATATAAGAGAATGCATTGGCCTAAAAAAAATCTGTTTTTAACACTTTTTACCATTTTTTCTTACATTCTTTAACAATTTTATAATTTTTAATGTGTTAAGCCAATGCATTCTCTTATATATGCGAGGCGACCTATGGTCGACTCGCATATATAAGAGATTGCATTGGCACAGGGCCGTTCTGTTGGGTAAAGGGTTAATGGTGCACCACCACAGCTCCCGCTATGACAGGGTTATAAAGAAACGACACATTTTCCACAATACTGAAGAGTACATAATGCCCTAAGTAATCGACTCCTTAACCACATCAGAATTATGGGTTTCAGGATTTAGTCGGAAATATGGCTTGTTGCCATTCATCGGAAAGCTCTCACTGAGAGCTTTCTGATGAATAGCAACAAGCCATATTTCACTGAGAGCTTTCCGAAGAATGGCAACAAGCCATATTTCCGACTAAATCCTGAAAAGTTACCCATAATTCTGCTGTGGTTAAGGAGTCGATTATTTAGGGCATTACTGTAAGTTATATAATTTTTGCTGATGTTGGGTTTATTTTTATCAAAATCGTCCCCTCCCTTTCTATTTCGTAATCCATATCAATCGTTCTACAGACACGAAAAATGTTACAACAACGCAGCAGCACCCAAGATATTAATCACTGATTTCTATCAATCATGTTCCAGTCTGCAAAAATATCATGCCTCCCTGTCTAAATGTTATTTCATTACTGGCTTAATAAACATGAACCCACCACAAAAACATGGCAAAATCAACACATTATCTGTGGGTAATCTGCGGAATTGTGGGTATGGGTGTTGCCTTAGCGATATGCCTCCATCAGGAGGTCGTGTACTAATGACCAGGTATGCAAGCCTTGAAATAGTGTGTCTGTCATTTGCAGAATGAGGTCCCCAGAGGGTGAATTTAATGATGCTATTATGCACAGTGGTCTAGCATCACTAAATTCACCCTCTGGGGACCTCATTCTACTTAGGCCTCATGTTCTTTAGAAAGTATCCAGGCACGCTGAATGTACCAAAGGGCAAGGGGGGTGGGAAAACCAGTCAGGTGGGCACTTTTCGGGTGCCCACTGGTCTCCCCCCTGGGCCAGGGCAAGGGGGCAAGCCCCCCCCCACATACCCCCCTTCTCCTGCGTCCCTGAAAGTATCTTTATTATCAAGTTTTTAATTACTTTTTCCTTCTGTTCAGTTTCTATATCCCCCAATTTGCAGAAGGTAAATTGCATAATCGAGGTGACTAATGGGATAATATTACCAATTTCAACTGTGGGAATCGCTGAGCGCATCATTAAATTCACCCTCTGGGGACCTCATTCTGCAAATGACAGACACACTATTTCAAGGTTTGGAGGTATGCTGGGTACACAGCCACCCAATAGCGTTGCAAACTGATGTGTTTTCTTTATAAGAGTTTTATGTCGATATAACATTTGGTCCTTCAATTAGCATGCTTCAGTCATCATCAACCATCATAGACCTGGATATAAATAATATTAAAAAAATATCACTCCATGCCAGGAATTGTTTATTTATTAATTGGCCGTTACCATCCGTATTCTGAGAGCTGCGTAGCTTGGTTAGTAACCTATCCTTCGTCTCATCTGTGGGAAGTAAACTTGAGGTTGGAGGGAAGTAAATCTGTGCAGACTTGATGAATCAGATTAATTAAAAATTAGTGATATTTATAAAAAACAATCGGTGAAAATTCATGAAAAAAGAGTAATATTTATAGAAAATTAGTGATATTCATTAAAAAAATGGTGAGATTTGTTAAAAAAAATTGTGAAAATTCATGAAAAATAGTAATATTTACAGAAAATTAGTGATATTCACAACCGATATTCATAAAACAATTTTGATATATGTAAAAAAATTCATGAAAAATGATAATATTTATTAGTGAATATTCATAACAAATGGTAATGTTTATTGAAAAATTGTGACATTCATAAAAAATATGGTTCGATTGATGTTTTTGCTAAATCAGGGTTAAATTAAATCTCAGTGATTGGTTATTCACGCTTCAGTCGTCATTAACCATCATAGACGTGGGTATAAATAATATTAAAAAAATATCACTCCATGCCAGGAATTGTTTATGTATTCATTGGTCGTTACCATCCCGTATTCTGAGAGCTGCGTAGTTTGGTTAGTAACCTATCCTTCGTCTCATCTGTGGAAGTAAACTTGAGGTTAGAAGGAAGTAAATCTGTACAGACTTGTTGAATCAATTGTGATATTCATAAAAAACATCATGAAAAATGTTAATATTTTATATTTAAGATAGTGAGATCCATATATACTGTGTAACTTATCCAGGCCTTTAAATAGTGTGTCTGTCATTTGCAGAATAAGGTCCCCAGAGGGGGATAAAATTTAGTGATGCTATCCCGCACAGCTCGCACTGGACCGGTACAACCGTGGTGGACCGGTACCAGACTGGTTTTTGTGGTCTGGTCCGCACCACTAATAAATAATATGTATGCTGAGAGCTGTGTAGATTGGTTAGTAACATATCCTTCGTCTCATCTGTGGTATGAAACTTGGGGTTAGATGAAAGTAAATGTGTAGAATGTGCCCCAGACTTGTTGAATCAGATTCATCACAAAATTTTGAGAATTCATGAAAATGTTAATATTTATTTTTTAAAATAGTGAGATTTATAAACAAATAGTG